>FR989879.1:12400000-13000000 GCA_905404145.2 Biston betularia | reverse complement strand
AAAATAAGTTTTCTTTAGAGTAACGTGAAAGGTCGTTGATAGGCTAAGGCTTTGATACGATTTCGAAAAAGTCCAAAGCATAATTCAAAACCCATGATTCGTTCTACAGGGGGAAAAAATATAAGCAAATACAAGACTAATAAGAAAAAATAGGCAGTCATGGCGCTGCCGACAGAAGTGAAAGCTCAAAAGCACATTAGCATGTCGGTAATGCAAACCCATAACTTTTGCCTCTGCCAAAAATTGTTCAACGCGGCTAACGAAATTTTTACCTCAAATATATTAAAATAAATATTGTAAGATATTTCTCACATCGCCACCTATCACCAAACTAAGCAAAGCTTATACTATGAGAACCAAATTGATAACACCAATGTTACAAGTCACTTCAAAATTTTAAACATCAGTCATTAAATGAGTTGTAAAACATTGATTACATGCCAAAATAAGGTATCAAACAATCGTCTCGCGGGAAACGAACCCACGCCCTACAGCTCTTGAAGCAGATACATTACCAAAATGAGCTATAGACAGGAACAGGGGGCAGGGCAGAGCGTACGTATGTCTCTACTGAATACAATAAATCTAGTAAACCAAATGAAAAGGTATATTTTCCCCCCCAAAGCAGGCTCCTTAGTACCTCCACGGTGTGGATTTCGTACTGCGTTCACCCCCTGAATAATTAGGCACGTTTTAATTAGGCAGGGAATTACGGGGGAACAATATTTTCCGAGGTTTAAATCCCGGGGGGTCCGGATGATACTCGCGGGATGAAAGTGAGACAAACTGGGCAGAATAAATTAACTGTGGTTGAAATTAAATAAATTATACCCTTGTTTTTTTGTTGTATTTTACGAAGTATTAGTGCTCATATATTGGTGGTCATTATTTCGAGTCTGCCGATGGCAAAAATAACTTTTTTTTTTCTTTTTTTTTATGGTTGACAGGCTAGTTGTTTGACAACAGCTCACCTGATGTTAAGTGAAGGTGTGGTCGAAGATGGTAAAGCACACCTAGCCTGGAATGGAACTGGCTCTCAAGTGAGGCTGCCGGAACACACCGTTAGATGCTTGACAATGATGCTTGCTTGAACTTGACATACATTTGACATTAGAAGTTATGACATACTGAGTAGTAGTAATTTACTTGGTGGTAGATTTCTTTAGCAGGAGTTCGTATAGGTAGGTATCACTGCAGTACCAGATATTCTGCCGCCAAGCAGTAGTGTGCAAACATTACTGTGTTCCGGTTTGTAGGATACTGCAGGCTGTTGAGACTAACCATCCAGTCTCAAAGTAATGAGCACCAAAGCTGTGATGCCCTGGACTTTGTTTTGTTACTCAAAGTTCTGTGTATCGCTGCAATGGTCATGGACAGACGTTTTCTCTTACCATCAGGAGAGCGTCTCGTTCGTCTCATAACTTTTACATTAAAAAAGGATATTGCTTTCACTTCCTCTTCCTTTGATATCGAAATCTACACTATTATAAAGAGATTTGATTGTTTGTTTGTATTGAATAGGCTCCGAAACTACAGTACCGATTTAAAAAATTCTTTCACCGTTGAAGCTACTCTATCCCCGGGTGGCAAAGGCTACTTTTTATCCCTGTTTTCCCTCGGGAACGGGAACTACGCGGATGAAACCGCGAGACGTTCGCTTGTGTACTATATGAATCCTTATTTTGTAACTGTTTGTTCGTTTTTGGTTTTTGTGTGTTTAAGTTACAAAATAAAATACTTTTCTTTCTTTCTTTCATAAGTGCTTAACAGAACATTTCCGATTTGAAAGTGGTAACTACTAAACAAAAACTAAAATTTAGTGGACATAATATAATGTCACATAATATTATGGTCACATATATGTTTGTTCCGCTGGATTCCCACCAAATCGAACCCACGCCCCTACAGTACCGGCAGCAGATCGCCTACCAACCGAACTTACAGGACAGTGAATGTGATTTCAATATTAGTTTAGCAGTTTGTCCTCACGCCTGTCGCGGCGAATTCCTTCAAACAAGTAATTGAATTTACCTCGAGAGCTACGAACGTGTTAGTTTACTATATTGCTAAAGTTAATGTTACGTATGGTTTTATTGGTCCCGGTTACCTGGCCTTAGCTCCGATCGGGGGCGAATGGCTCCCAGCTGTTCCGCGTCCCGGACGAGCCGGTCAGCCGCCCGATTCCACGCCATTATGAAAGGGAAATAGTTAATACCTATCGCCGACATACTTACAGATTTATATTAAGGTTAATAATATAAGTTTTTGTAGCGATCATAGCTCAGGGGTTAGCGCGGTCGGTTCGCATGCCGAAGGGCGTGGGTTCAAATCCCAACAATGAGCTGCCGGTGAAGGAAAACATCGTGAGGTAACCATAGCATGGTGGTAGGGTACTTTCTAGTACTCGGCTGGCTAGCTATCACTCTCGAGTTGAAAATCTGCCGCCAATCACCTAACGGTGTGTTCCGGCAGCCTCACTTGAGAGCTAGTTCTATACTAGGCTAGGTGTGCTTTACCATCTACGACCACACTTTCACTTTATATCAGATGAGCTGTGGTCAAATACCTAGGCGGTAAGCCATACCAAAAAAGAAAAAAAAAAGTTCGAAACGAAGTCAACCGACATAGAACCGCCTACTTTTTAAAGCGACATCCAGGAGTTTTTGAAAAGCGGCACAGCTTCATGGTTTAATGGGCATACGTTATGTCCATCAGGAGAGCGTATCGTTCATCTCATTACTTTTACTTTAAAAAAATATGGTAAATATTCCAAAAACACGAACTAAACTGTTTGAATCTACTTTTATTGTACGAACCGCTGAACAATGGAATTTGCTGCTCGAGTGGGTTCTGATAGACACAATCTAGGTGCCTTAAAATCGCGAGTGATTTAGCATCTTCTAGGCAAGCGTGCTCCATCTTAGATCGTATCGTTCATATACCATCATCTTATAAAAAATATATATATGTTTTTATGTTGGGGTCTGCTTGGGGTTAAGTGGCGATGTGTGAAATGTATATATTTATTCGTAGTTCTCGGAAGCCAATTCAACCCTGAGCGTGCTGAGCTTCGTCCCGATGGCGGAAGACCACGAGAAATTCCTCGTCTGCCGAGCGGAGAACCCCAGGGTCTCCGACTCCTTTATTGAGGACAAGTGGAGACTGAACATTCACTGTGAGTATATAGACAATAGACAATAGACAACACTTTATTTGCGACATAAAACACATTTCAACATAATTTACAATACATACATACAAAAAAATAAACAATAAACATAAAACATAGAAAAAAACTTAAAGGTATATAGTATAGTATACAATAAATAAAAATTAAACAAAAAGTCAAAAAAATATCTATTTTACTTTGAATTGCCGATGTGTGAGTATCCTATCCTACCCTACTAATATTATAAATGCGAAAGTTTGTGAGTATGTTTGTAACCCGTATACTATCGCAAACTTTTTTGTTGAACTTTTTAAGGTGTACAATACTATAGTACATTATTTTGATTTATCTCGTGCGGTTCAGCCAGCGCAAAAAAAAATGTGTTTATTTACGACGTCACATTAGAAACCTCGGAATTTATCAGTGTTTCTCTACAATATTATGCATATACCTACCTCTTGAATCACTCTATCTATTAAAAAAACTGCTTCAAAATCCATTGCGTAGTTTTAAAGATTTAAGCATACATAGAGACGGACAGACAGCGACAGCGACTTTGTTTTATACTATGTAGTGATAGTGATAGTGATACGGAACACCCTGTACAGTGTAGAGCACCACGTGTGTGTAATATTAGCACATGACACCGAACACTGTTCGTAACACAGGATCGACAAGTAACTGTAGTCGAGTATCCATCAGTAAGGGTATTTTAATCTGTGGGTATCGGTTCTCGTTTGGTATTGCTACGGCATGTGTCGGATAAATGTCACAACTCAATGGAATCTCTAGTATTGTTTCAAGTACTTCTTATATAAGGTTATTATATAATTATATAGATATAGGTAGGTACCACCGCAGTACCAGTTATTCTGCCGCTAAACAGTAGTGTGTAAACATTACTGTGTTCCGGTTCGAAGGGTACTGCAGCTAGCGAACTTACTGGGCTGTTGAGACTAACCATCGAAAGTCTCAAAGTAATGAGCACCAAAGCAGCGATGCCCCGGACTTTGCTTTGTTACTCAAAGTTCTGTGTATCGCTGCAATGGTCATGGACAGGCGTTATCTCTTACCATCAAGAAAGCGTCTCGTTCGTCTCATTACTTTTTACATAAAAAAAAGATAGTTTGAAAAAGTTAGATTGGGTACTCGTGTCTCAAAGTAATGAGCACCAAAGCAACGATGCCCCGGACTTTGCTTTGTTACTCAAAGTTCTGTGTATCGCTGCAATGGTCATGGATAGGCGTTATCTCTTACCATCAAGAAAGCGTCTCGTTCGTCTCATTACTTTTTACATAAAAAAAAGATAGTTTGAAAAAGTTAAATTGGGTACTCGTGTCTCAAAGTAATGAGCACCAAAGCAACGATGCCCCGGACTTTGCTTTGTTACTCAAAGTTCTGTGTATCGCTGCAATGGTCATGGACAGGCGTTATCTCTTACCATCAAGAAAGCGTCTCGTTCGTCTCATTACTTTTTACATAAAAAAAAGATAGTTTGAAAAAGTTAGATTGGGTACTCGTGTCTCAAAGTAATGAGCACCAAAGCAGCGATGCCCCGGACTTTGCTTTGTTACTCAAAGTTCTGTGTATCGCTGCAATGGTCATGGACAGGCGTTATCTCTTACCATCAAGAAAGCGTCTCGTTCGTCTCATTACTTTTTACATAAAAAAAAGATAGTTTGAAAAAGTTAGATTGGGTACTCGTGTCTCAAAGTAATGAGCACCAAAGCAACGATGCCCCGGACTTTGCTTTGTTACTCAAAGTTCTGTGTATCGCTGCAATGGTCATGGACAGGCGTTATCTCTTACCATCAGGAAAGCGTCTCATTCGTCTCATTACTTTTTACATAAAAAAAAGATAGTTTGAAAAAGTTAGATTGGGTACTCGTGTCTCAAAGTAATGAGCACCAAAGCAACGATGCCCCGGACTTTGCTTTGTTACTCAAAGTTCTGTGTATCGCTGCAATGGTCATGGACAGGCGTTATCTCTTACCATCAAGAAAGAGTCTCGTTCGTCTCATTACTTTTTACATAAAAAAAAGATAGTTTGAAAAAGTTACATTGGGTACTCGTGTATAGCTTTATTCATTAAAGTGTAATTTTAAGGTTTTTTTAGTACAAGTTACTTATCTTTAACATTATTGTTATTTATGGCCAATAATTGTTACTGATTTATTGGTGTGTAAACATGTATATCAGACAGCTGCATCGAATGTTTCATCTTGGTACAAACCCCACTAACATTATAAATGTGAAAGTTTCGATGGATGTTTGTTACTCTTTCACGCAAAAACTACAGAACGGATTTAGATGAAATTTGGTACGGAGGTAGCTGAGACCCTGGAGTGTATAGTTCTACGATATTTATTTATTTTATTTTATATACAAGCTACGAATCAAAATTCTGTTATTTTCTGGCGATGTTTTCCTTTACCAGCAGCTCAAGCTCTATGCTAGGACAAATACCTAACAATAATTTTTGAACAGATCGCGGTAATAACTGACGTATCATGGGCAGCTTACTAGGAATCGCTACAAGTTGACAATTTTTTTTTTATATATTTTTTTTTTCTTTGGTTTTGGCGTCGCGTTTTAGCATTTGCCAGTGTCAAGTAATTATATATTTTCAAGTTTCAAAAGTTAAATAAGTGCCATCGTAGCTAGTTTTAGTCAAAGTCGTCTTTGTCAAGTCCAGTTCGTGTCAGTTAATTCCAGTCATGCTTTAGTAAAGTAGTGGCAACTTTACTACAAAGCTTCGATGGAGTTTTGGAAGCAACACGAAAACTCATGTTTCACCACATTATATCATTTTCCCACACTCGCGCTTGTAATTCGGCACTTTATGAATAAAACACCACCACTTTTATGCATAAACACTCGACAAAACACTAGTTTTGGAAAAAAATACAACGGAGCGACACGACTCTTCCCGCGTTCCCGCCAAAACTCTTTTTATATATTACAATCTGTCCTTATTGACATTTAGCATTGGTAGAGTCATATTATAAAGCGGACGCATGCTTGGTATACGCCCATTGGCGTATCCACATCAATGTTGCAAACTCTTTGGAGCCTCCAAAAAGTTGATGCTTTCATCAAGTTTGATGCCAATTTATTGGGATCCTTTTCTTGTAGGCTCTGATTTGCTGTATAATTCTTCTTGAACTTGCTGTATCTTTTAGTCCCGATGTTGATTAATAAGCGTTTAATCTTTCTTTTCACATAGATGTTCCAATAGTGACCCTGAAGCTGGGTTCTAGCCTGAACCCTAGCGACATCAAGGAAGGAGACGACGTGTACTTCGAGTGCACTGTGAAGGCTAACCCTAGAACTCACAAACTTACTTGGTACAAAGGGGTAAGCATATATTTTCTCGTCTTTGAACCAACGGAGCTAATCGTTCTTTATGTCGAATCAATCGATCATCAAAGTTGAGCAATTCGGTTTGGTGGGTAGTCGCCTGCGATACATATAAATAAATAAATAAATATCGCAGGACATTACACACAGAACCATCTGACCCCAAACTAAGCAAAGCTTGTGCTTGTACATACCGGCTTGCGTTTGACCGCCACCTGACGTTAAGCGAAGATGCGGTTTACGGTGGAGCACGCTCGCCTAGAAGAAACCGATTCACTCGCGACTTGAAGGCACCCAGATTGTATCTATCAGGGAACACCCACTCGGGCAGTAAATTTCCATGTTTAACGGTTCGTACAATGAAGGTAATGATTAGCATCTAAGTAATAATAAGTACTCTAAATATTTATTAAATTTTTTAATCGAGTCGAACAATTTATGAATTTTTCTGTCTTGGTTGTTTTCCACAATAGTAACTAAACGAAGTTTAAAAGTTTAACGCCCTATACTATTTTTTTTTTTTAAGTTTAAAAAAAAATGTATAGCAGTTTTCTGATAGGATTGTAATGTTCCAGACCAAAGAAATTCAGCACAACGCCAGCCTGGGCATGCTGCTCAGCGACCAGAGCCTCGTGCTGCAAAGAGTGAGCAGAGCATCTGCCGGAGACTATAGCTGTCTCGCTTACAACAGCGAGGGCAGTGCCACCAGCAACCCTGTCTCCCTTCAAATACGATGTAAGTTAAACGTGGTCAAAGTTTTAGAAAATTATTAAATATAGAACACATGAACAAAGCTTAAGGCTAGAGACAGTAAGAAAAGTGTTGATGGAAGCGTTCTTCGTTTATTCTCTACTTAGAAATTTAAGTTATATTACAATTACTTATTAGTCTCAACTAGGCTAGATCGTAATAACTGAGAGAGTCTAATCATCTCATTACTTTTACATAATAAAAAGCAAAATTAAAATTTTTGAAAAAACCCACAACGGTTAAAAAGTTACTGTCACCTATCTAAGATAATGCACCAATCAAACCCGAATCCATAACTGACAACTGCATCAAAATCGGACTAGCAGGAGAAAAGTGGCAACATGGATTTGCACAAAAAATGTTTCCTGCAGCGCCCCCTGGTGAGTTGTCACCGTAACACCTATCTAAAAACATGCACCAATCAAACACAAATCCATTATTGAAAACTGCATCAAAATCGGACTAGAAGCTTTGGAGAAAAATGGCAACATGTATTTGCACAAACAAACATCCTCTCACCCCAAACGCATATACCGTCTCCGTTCCGTTGCGGGTAAAAAAAAGGTTTGTTGGTTGTGCTATTTCAGCATTGCTTTAAGACATCTGTCATCTGGCGTAGCATAAGAGAAACTTAAATTCAGTAGGTTATCCAGATAACTAAGGCTGTCGATGATGGTGGGGAAGAAACCATTGTCCTTATTTGGAGTTTTTTAGTAAATTATTTTCACAGATGCTCCTCTATGTAAGACCTTCAACGAGGGCGAAGTATACGGAGCGTTGAAGCAAGAGACCATCGTGCTGCATTGTGAAGTGGACTCCAGCCCGCCACCTGCGAGCTTCAGCTGGATCTTCAACAGTTCTGGGGAACAGACTGACTTGGATTCCAGGTATCTTCTAGCTTTATCTTGCTCTCTTTTAGCAGGAATGTGGTCTAGGATAGAGCGTGCTTGCCTATTAAAAATCTGTTTAGTGTGAGGATACCCAAATTATGTCATACGAAAAAAGAGTCTAGCAAAGAGAGTATATCTTTCGTTGTTTGTATGAAATGCGTGGAATCAAAGCGCTTATTATACGTACGTGGGGAATATCCACCACGTAGCGATGATACTTTGGTTGGCCATCAGAAATAATTAGGAACACACGTAAATTTCTAGCAATTGTTTTAATAAATTATGTTCAAGACCCAAAACTTATTATTTGAAATGTCTTCACCTCAAACGCTAGAATTTTTACTTGCTCGACTAAAATTTTCGCTTTATAATAACAAATGTAATGGGATGGCACATCGCCAGTTGGATAGGAAACAAGTTTATTACCGTCATAAAGTCGCGAGGAGATCTTTAACAACGGGGTAAGATTCAGTTATAAGCCGTCGGTTGTTACTTCAGCGATTAAAATGATAATCAGATGGCATCGTGGCCGATAAAGAAAACTTATTACATTGGACAGAGGAAGGCAATAAATTAATGACGGCAAATTTAGCAGTGAGTATCAATTATTAAGTTTATAGCGATTTAAAATGTCAAATGTTATGCTCAGTATAATTATTATGATGTAGCGGTGATGGTTTAATGGTTAACGGGGTCGCTTCACACGCTTAGGGGCGTGGGTTCAAACATTAACAATTAGCTTGAGCTGCCGGTGATGGAAAGAATTGTAAAAGAAAGAAAGGAAAAGATTTGATTTTGTGACATAAAAACACGAAAACAAAAACAAACAAACAGTTATCAAATAATAGCATAGTGGTAGGGTAAAACCATAAAAAACCCGCAAAAGTTGACTATTATAAGGCTGGGTGTGTTGAAACGCCCGGCTCGAAATAAAGCCACGAAACATTAATATAATGGGGTCTATAAACTAGGTCCGCATTTTCTGAAATTATTTATTCGCTATAACACACGTAGGAGACAAAGAAGCCAAAGATAATAACAATACTCGTTATTTTTTATTACTTAAGAATTTTGCAATTGTCGAGAAATGCAAACTAAGCAAATACCACAAGATCTATACGAGACGAGATAATAGCCGTAGATGATGCTGTACTTGGTGGTAGATTTTCTTAGGTATCACCGCAGTATCAGACATTCTCCTGCCAAGCAGTACTGTGTTCTGGTTTAAAAATGACAAAAAAAAGGATGTCGACTCGAGGATCATTGTCCTGACAGTCGTCACCGTAAACGGCCTATCGAAGAGCCTCAACCATCAGTTTAAAAGGCGATTGCTATCAAAAACCAGTAATTCTTGACATTGCACGCATTGACAGGAGAGCTCTTTCTCTCCTCGAAGTTAGATTTAAAATGACATAATTATGTTATTTTAATTTAATTAGTGTTAGTATTTTTATTTTATTTTCATATTAATTTATATTGTAAAGACATGGAGATAATTAAGTTACAAATATGTTTTTTGATATTTTACTGACAATATTTTTACTCCGTAATTCTGTTTTCTTTGACATGTTTATGGGCCATTTATTTTTACAATTTTACACATTTTTTTTGACATTTATTTTTCAATGAAATTCTTGTAATAAATATAGTGTATGTTTATAAATATAGCCTATATTTAGCCTCAGAGATAATTCTAATGGTGAAAGATGTTTTATAATCGGTCCAGTAGTTTTTGAGTTTATTCGTTACAAACATACAAAAATCCAAAAATACAAATCTTTCCTTTTTACAATATTAGTATAGATAGATTTAAAATAATATAATGGAATTTGTTTTGAAACTTTGGTGTTATCGATAAAATATTTGTATTTGACCACAATTAAATTTTGATTTTCGCGCAAATTATTTTTTTTAATTAATTTTAATTTTCAATGTCGTAGCTTGTTCACGAGCACCGGGTTTTCCTCGACGCTGCGGTACACTCCGTCTACTGACATGGACTTCGGAACAGTGATGTGCTCCGCCAAGAACTTCGTTGGCGAGATGAAGTCTCCGTGCCTTTACAAACTGGTTGCCGCCGGTAAGCATTCAATACACCTGACTACATCGGACCAGTGTTACCTGACCTGCGGATTTAGATTGCGTCAACCGCGGCTAAGCACGTCTGAATAACGAGAGAGAAAGAGACAACACACGCTGTTCGTGTTAATTATTCACCGTATTTGGATTTGCACGTGTGCTATTATGCTTTATAACTAGCATGTGCTAGCAAATCAGTGTTTAATTAATAGAGCAATGATGTACTATTTGAATTCTAGAGCTAACATTGCAATTTAAAATGATTATGCGTTTGTTTGTAGCGAAATCACCACTGTACCTACCTACACTGTTTTATTTATATTTTTTTCGGTTGACAAGCTTGGTGTTTGACCACAGCTCACTTAATGGTATCGACGGTGTGATCGAAGATAGTAAACACAAATAGCCCGGAATGGAACTGAGTTTTACTTTAAGCTACCGGAATATACCGTTAGATGCTTGGCGGCACATTTTAAACTTGAGGGTGGTAATTAGCCAAAAGTACCGCCGTGCTATCGTTTCCTCACGATGTTTTCCTTCACCAGCAGTTCAAGCTCATTGTTGGGGGTTGAATCCACACCCTTAGGCGTATGAACAAACCGCGTTAACCACTGAGCTATTATTGCTACAGCATTGGTTATTTTTTAGGCAATCGCTGTTACGCGACTGCCCAAAAATGGAGTGTAATGTTTTCAGGGTTCATGTACGCTTCTTAATTCCACGATAGATAACTTTTAAATGCCTGAACAGATCTGGATGTATGAAGCATTGTTAAAATCTTTACATCATCTCGAACGATACTGGCAATAAAATTAAAAAATATATATTAATCGGCGTTCGTGAATTTTAAATTTTGCTTAATTAAGCTTGTTTTCATTGTTGCCATACTAAGCATTCGTAATCAGTTAATATTTTTAATGTAAAAGTAATGAGACGATCGAGGCGCTCTCCTGATGTTAAGAGATACTCGTAGCCTGTCCATGACTATTGCAGCGATACACAGAACCTTGAGTAACAAAACAAAGTTCAGGGCATCGCTACTTTGGCACTCACTACTTTGAGACTAGATGGTTAGTCTCAACAGCCCAGTAATTTCGCTAGCTGCAATACCCTCAAACCGGAACACAGTAATGTTTGCACACTACTGCTTGGTGGCAGAATATCTGGTACTGGTAATATTAATTTGTATTTGTAAGTTTGTATTTTTAACTGCCCTGTTAGTTCTATATTTATATAGCGGACGCCTCGTGGTTTCACCCGCGTAAGTTTCCGTTCTCGTGGGAATACAGAGATAAAAAGTAGCCTATGTCTCCCGGGGATAGTGTAGCTTCCCAACGGTGAAAGAATTTTTGAAATCGGTCCAGTAGTTTCGGAGCCTATTCATTACAAACAAACAAATCTTTCCTCTTTGTAAATAGTATAGATAGATGAACTTTTTTAGGCAACAATAGGTCCAATCAACTGTTTAATAAGGCAATCTTACACGGTTGAATTGAGAATAAAATAAGCTTTCATTTGATATAACATAACAGATGAGGGCTTACGTTTGTTACACCGGATCTCAGACTATAATACATAGTAGGTAGATACAATCACATGTAATCGATAAAACAGTGACCCGAAGCTGAGGTCAATCACCAGGCGGTAATGTGCGCGGTACTATGCACACAATAATTATGCCGCCATTAATTATATACATAATTTGGCGATTAATAAAAAATCTAAGTTATCTTTTACTTAGGTAGAAGCTATGTATCGTGTACAATAAAAGTAGTAGTGTAGAATAAGAAAATATAACACAAACAAGAAATTTAAGTGCTACCATAATTGGTGAACCTATCGCTAAAAGGTAACCATAGGATGAAATAAAATTAAAAATATAATGGGAAATGCCAAATGCCAGATGACAGCCCTGTTGGTTCATTGGTAGTACGTCTGCTTCAAGACGCGTGGCGTGGTTTCGATTCCCTGTCGCGTCTTTCGAGTTCGCGATGATGTAGGCGAAGTTTGATGAAAACCACAGTTTCTAATTTACATGTGTATATTTTAAAATAGTAGATATTATTATAATGCTTTCACTATAAAGGTTGGTTCGTTAATGACCGATTGTTAGTTTTGTTCCCCGTCAGGTGTTGGTCCGCCTGACAGATGTTGTGTTGAAATTACGTCGCAGCGCCTTGCCAGCCCATATTTTTTTTTTATTGGACACAGCGCCATCTTACCCCAAACTAAGCAGAGCTTGTACTATGGAAGACAGATAACTGATAGAGTACATAAATACTTTTTTTTTTGTTAATACATACTTATAATACATTTTGCGGTATAAACAAATTTAATGCTTGTTCTATGTCTGGGTGTTCTGTATTTATTATAAGTATGTATTTACAAAAAAATAAAGTTTAAGTATTGTGCCAAACGCACATTACGCTGTGTGAAAAAAAACGCTGTCAGCGATAAGGCCGCTACTAATGGAATTTATCATTGAACGCAGATTTTCATGTTTTTTCTGTCTTTTAGCATAAAAAGGTTAATGTATTATCTAAAAATGCGTGATGGAAAAATATGTGTTTCCGATAAAAGCGAACGGATGAGGCTGTGTACGGATTCAGGAGGACGTCGCCTGTGACACGTGTAAATAACAATAAATGTGACGCCTTTGTTTCTTCTTTTTGTGTTCAGTGAAGTGTGAATACAAGAGTTAAAAATGTTATCGGGCGCGAGTGTACTGGAGTGAGCTATAAATAACGCACCCACATCTTCTCATTGAACATGTCATTGTATCACTTTTTTAGTACGTATGACGTATACATTACTTGGAAGATCCTACTGTGAATCTTCTAAAATACATTATTGTATACAGGAATTCTGTTAATCGGTCAGTTTTGACTCAGTCTCGAACAAGCGCTCGAAGAGTCAACACGTCCCGAGGATGCCTCGTGTATAGGCGACACACCTGTCGGCAACTGGTTACTGCAGCGAGAAAAGTATATAAAGACTTTTGGTTATTTTAATTTGTTTTAGTTTTTAAGTTTATGACAAATTTGAGTATTAGATATTTAGTAAAGTTTCGGATAAGTTTTTAATTATCAAATTATTGTCGAGTTAGTTAAAATGAAATCCTCATCACTGTTGTAACTGCAACGACTGTTAAATATAGACCTTAAATGTTCAAAAATAAGTTTAACAATTTAGGCCTTTTCTACGATGAAATCAAAGTAACGAAAACAGACATGTAAAACAAATCGATAATGTACACAAACATAATTAAGAAGATTAAAAATACACTAATAAAAAAAATTGTCACAAAACAAAAACCGACGCATCGCTGCTTTGGCGCTCATTAATTTGAGACTTTCGATGGTTAGTTTCAACAGCCCAGTAATCTTGCTAGCTGCAGTATCCTTCAAACTGGAACATAGTAATGCTTACACACTACTGCTTGGCGGCAAAATATCTGGTACTGCGGTGGTACCTACCAAGACGACCTCCCGCTAAGGAAATCTACCACCAAGTAAAAAAGTATCAGGCAACCTGTCTTGTTTGCTGGTATGGCATCAAAAGAGCTCTAGTTTTTGTCTATGAGGGTCTATTGGATCAGATAGTATTGTCTGCGCAGGTCACCCTACGTCGCTCCAGAACTGCTCTGTGGTGAACCAGAGCTCGGCGGACCTGCAGGTGGAGTGCGTCGAGGGATTCGACGGAGGGCTCGCTCAGGTCTTCTACATGGAAGTGCTGGAAGTGCCCACTATGATCGTGAGTTTGATAGTTCTTTGGTACAGTGGAATACCAAACATGGAGTTTTGACGGGAAGGCGGAAATACTCGTGTCGTCTCACTGTATTTTTTCCAAAACTAGTATTTTTTCGAGTGTTTATGTCTAGAAAATTTTACCCGCGTAGTTCCTGTTCCCGTAGGAATACAGGGATAAAAAGTAGCCTATGTCACCAGGAGATAGAGTAGCTTCCCAACGGTTAAATAATTTTTGAAATCGGTCCAGTAGTTGCGGAGCCATTCAATACAAACAAACAAACAATAAATCAACTATTTGCTCTTTATAAATAATTAGTGTAGATAGATTACAAGCGCGAGTGTGGGAAAGTGATATAATGTGGTAAAACATGACTTTTCATGTTACTTCCAAAACTGCATCAAAGCTGCGTCCTACGGTATTTTTTATCTTACTAATCCCACTAATATAATGAATGTTAAAGTTTGGATGGATGGATGTTTGTTACTCTTTCACGCAAACACTGTTGAATAGATTTTGATGAAATTTGGTATGGAGGTAGCCGACACCCTGGATTAACACATAAGCTACTTTTCATCCCGAAAACATGTATCGGGTAACACCGCAGGGCGCAGCTAGTTAAGAATAAAAATAGGAATCAATTTCCTAAATTGAATATAATCTATCGCTGTGACATTAACTGTATAATTTTTCTGTGACTTGTATCTTTTTCCGCCAGGTCAGGGCAAATGTATCATCCAATCATACTCCAGCATTTGACGTCCAGAATTTGGACAGTCACTCCAGCTACACTCTCGTCCTCTACGCTGCTAATGCGAAAGGAAGGAGCGAGGAAGTTACATTGTATACTGTTGGCATACGGTCCCCTGACAAATATACTGGTAAGCTTACACGCGGATACTCTTACAATGGTAGGCTTAAAATCTTTTATTTATGCATTCACAAGAAATTAGATCGATTTTGTAGCGATGATAACTCAGTGGTTAGCGCGGTCGGTTCACAGGTTGACGGGCGGAGGTTCAATCTCCAATGAGATTGACTTTTCCAACTAGGCTACCGAAACTTGAAATACGATTTATAAGCGAAAATACACTGGAAATCTAACTCCGGATAAGACTCCATGAAATTAACTTCCACAAAGTAATTCCTGAATCGATTAGTTAATATTGTTAGGAGTTTGCTAGGTATCTCAATAAACTCGTTAATCAAAATACAACAATATTACTTTTTAACTATGTGTAACCTGATGTGAAATGACGGTTTGGTCGAAGACGGTAAACACACCTAGCCTGGAATGAAAATGGCTCGCAAGTGAAGATACCACCGTTAGGTACTTAGCGACAAATTTTCAACTTGAGGGTGGTAACTGGACAGTCGAGTACTAGAAAATACCCTACCCCCACGCTATGGTTTCCTCACGATGTTTTCCTTCACTGGAATCTTAAGATCATTTTTAATCACTCACATGCTTGGTTTTCAACTACAAGTGCTCACCGGAAGACCAGCGCTGGTTATACCGGTATTATGCTGAATTGAGGCCTTATTTTGTTTGTAATTGCTTGTCTCTGTTTGTTTGTTTTTGTTTTTGTGTTACCTATTTGTTACAAAATAAAATCTTTTTCTTTCAAATAATATGTTCATTATGTAGTTTACCGTTATCTCTCCCACAGGAGTGAGTACTTCCATCCCTCTCTCTCCCATGCTGGTGGCGCTGCTGTCGGTGGCCGCGCTGCTCTGCACCGGCGTGTGCGGCGTGCTGACCGCCCTCTACAGGAGACACGCTGCCCGCAGGCACCACCTCGACAAGCATCCGCCTTCCTCGTAAGTGAGCCTCATTGAAACATCAACCATTCCTGCACCTGTATTTCATCATCATCATCATTTCAGCCGTAGGACGTCCACTGCTGGATATACGCCTCCACCACTGACTACCACAAAGACCGGTTGGAAGCGCCTCGCATCCAGCGCGTTCCTGCGATCTTTGTTAGGTCGTCTGCCCACCTTGTGGGGGGACGTCCTACGCTGCGCTTACCGGTTCGTGGCTTCCACTCCAGAACTTTGCAGCCCCATCGGCCATCAGTTCTGCGTGCTACGTGCCCTGCCCATTGCTACTTGAACTGGCTGATTCTCTGGGCTATGTGGGTTACTTTAGTTCGTCCACGTTCCTGTAATTTATGGAACTGAATTCGCTCACGCTGCAATTTACGCATTCCTTTTTTTTTTTGTAAAAGTAATGAGACGAACGAGACTCATTACTTTTACATTTTTTTATTTTTTTTTACTTATGAGTTTCTTACCACTTTTCTCAACGGATTCAACGTCGATCCGTCCCAAAGTTGAGAACAGTACTCCGAGGATGACCGAAGTTGTTCTTGCTATAAAGTTAGCGGCTGTTCCGGCGTGAAGTACTGCACCTTCGAAAGGATATCCAGCCTTTTGGTAGCCAATGGGGCTTGTGTTTTAAAAACTGTAGTGTAAAGACGAATTCAGTGTACCGTTATCCTTCGTGCAGGAACGCTCTGTACATTCAGCAGAGCGTGGACTCGCTCACGAAGCAGGACAACCTGAACACGTACTGCGCGTCTCCGAAGCTGGAGTACTGCAGCCAGTACGAGCTCAAGCTGGACGCCGAGGACACTGACCCTGACATTATCCCCTGCCACTATGGTTAGTTTCATAATAATTTATTTGAGCAGGTTGATTTACTACAGCGAAGTTTTGCAGCGATGATAACATAATTGGTTCATACGCCTAAGGGCGTGGGTTCCAACCCCAACAATGAGCTTTATTGACAGGCTGGATGTTTTTTTTTTTTTTTTTTTTATTGCACACACTTTCAAAATAATAATTATGTACAAAAGAAGGACTTAATGCTAAAACATTTTCTGCCAGCCATCCCTACAGTATATCAGATGTGGTTGTAGGCGCGCATCAAAACGAACAAAATATTGTTTGTTTTTTTCGGTTGGAAGGTGTTTGACCACAGCTCACTTGGTGTTAAGTGACGGTGGGATCGAAGATGGGAAAGCACACCAAGCCTGGAATGTAATACTATATACATCTATTTATGGATAAATAATTATATACTACATTTTATTTTTTATTTAACATGGATCAACAAACAGCTGCTAATTTTGAAAATAAGTGATCACACGAAAGCCCACCAAGGTAACACCGCTGGGCGCAGCTAGTGGGTAAATATTTTTTTTGCTAATTCATACTGATATACATACGAGTAAGTATGAATAGGTTGTATGTATAGGTTCCTAGATACACTTTGAATACCCAACACAAAACGCATATGTTAACCTTGGACAGGAATCAAACCTACAGCAAATGAGCCAACATGACAATCGGAAAACAAAGCTCGCAGAAGCTACCACACCGCAGGTTAGACAACAGTAACTGCGCATTACGGCAAGATTTCATCCCCGCGTAAAAGCAAACAGTTGTACATAAATGGTTGAAGGGCAACGAGGTATATCCAGTCGAACAATAGTGTAATAGTCACGTAAGCCATTACCGGCCCCCCTTATCGGCGACGCTGGAGCTCGGCTGCTGCGCGGGCTAATGTTCCGAGCCACTCGTAAAACAAATCTACGGAAATTGAGTTAAACCTTAGATAATATGCCACGTTCTATGACCTCGGAAGAAACTTTAAAACGATCTGTAAATACTGAACACCCAGATATAGGACAAACATTTGTTTATACCACTAAATGTTTGTCCTGAGTGGGAACCGAACCCACGCTCTACAGCTCTTAAGGCATATATATTTCACACGCGAGACGAGTATTTCAAACTTTGAAAAAATTATTGAAGTACTAGTAAGTAATTATGGTTTTTTTGTCATGTCATTTTTGACATGTCTGTATATTGACACACCTTATTTTGACATTTTTGTGTTGACATGACGTAATCAGTGTTTTTGACATGTTGAAAAATTTGAAGTGACTTGTATTTTTGGTGTTATCAATAAAATATTTGTATTTGTACTACCAATAAGCCAATAGGGCTGTCTGTTTGATTTGACATCTTGGTTTTTAAATAATTTTTTTTTGGTTGATAGGATAACTGTTTGGCCACAGCTAACCTGATGTTAAGTGAAGGTGTGGTCGAAGATGGTAAGCACACATAGCCTGGAATGGATAATGTTTTTATTTTTATTTATATAACGATAAAAAAAACTGTTAGGATTTTCTCAATAACAAGTCTTTATTATTTGCAGAAAAAAAATCACTAGCTGACTACAGAATACCAGTCCCCGGCGTGGACAGCGACCCGCATAGGGTATACAGTGAGAGACCGAGCGCCCCTGCGAGCGCTGTAAGTGTGACTAATGTCAACTTCTTAACTAATTATTTTTATGTATGATTTGTCGCGAAACTATTAGATGGGTGTTTAGTTTCTTTACGAAACAGGGTTACGTCGAATGTTAATAATAATTGAATGTTCGACGTATGGCACTTTACCGAAATATCTATATCGCTGATTGATATTATTTATTTTTCAATAGAAGTTTACAGGATAGCCAATAGATGGCGCTGACAGCAAAAAAAAAAAAAAACAATCGTATTTATTTGTTATTGGGCTGTCAGTGTAATTCTCAAATTTTGTATCATGATCGAAATTATCGTACAGTCTGCGTACGATAATAGTGTGTCATCGTACATAGTTTAAAAATTATTGTGCATGTACGATATTTATCGTACGGTTCCAAACGCTAGCAATGATTAGCATCTACTTTTCTATTAGGTTCTACTATGGTTATGTATTCTACTGCAAGTATGAAACGGCGCTGGCGCCACTCTGAGGTTCTTATACTTAGTCGCTCATACAAAACTATTTTATTCCGTATCTCATAATCTGGAAAGTTTAAAGCTTACATTGTGGCTTGAGCCAACAAAGTTACTTTATGATTATTGACAGCGGAGTTTTATGGCTCGCTATCCTTACTACTTGGTATCATTCGCGGAACTGCAAGTAGCCGTAATAACTCAGTGGTTAACGCGGTCGGTTCACACGCCGCAGGGCGTGGATTCAAACCCCAAGCAAAGCTAAAGGAAAACATCGTGAGGAAACCATAATTCATGATTCATTTATTGCATAAATATAGGTACGTATACAAATAAATAGATGGAAAGGGTATAGAAGACCTCCATATTTGATTTATACCTTCTACTAACCAACAATTGAATAATTGAAAACATTTACATAATCAAATTAGAAAAAAAAAAATTTAATCAATTAATTACAATATTCGTTTTATAGTAGTATAGTTCATTTATTTTGTTTATTTCTGATTTTGTTTTGAATATGTAATAAATAAGTTACATACGTAAAAAAAGAAAGAAAATAAATATTAATTACAATATTCAATATGTCATAGTAAATTATAATTTTAATAATTATTAAATTGTCAAAAATGTAGCATCATAGCATAGTGGTTTCTGGCTAGCTGCTACACTCAAGTTGAAAATCTGCCACCAAGCACCTAACGGTGTGCTCCGGCTGCCTCACTTGAGAACCACTTCCATTCCAGGCTAGGTGTGTTTACCATCTTAACATCAGGTGAGCTTTGGTCAAAAATCTAGCCTGTTACATCGTGCTACCGGCGCCCATGAGTAAGGGTTCAGTGATAGAGTACGCGGTGTTTGTTGACAGTCGTCTGTGAGTGTAAGCGTGGTGAACCGCGGCGTGCTGGCGCGCGGAGCCGACGTGGCGCGCGCGCGGCCCGAGGTCGTCACCACGGCCAGGAAGGTGCGAGAGAGCTGCATATAAGAATAAGGTACACACCACAAAGGACGAGCTAGTAACTTACGATAAGAATATTATGGTCGTTCGAACAAAATGCTTTTCTGTAAGTCGGAAATCTGAAGGTGGTTCGATTTCTATACAAATATTTTTTTGCCGCCTTGGGAACTAACGGGGACGACGGGACGCAACCTTGTGCATCGGCAGCCACGACCACTCTGCCAAGAGTGTCCGACTGAGAAGAAGAAGAATTTTTTTGCCATTTATGGACAAATGGAGCATAGTTTTACAGTGAAATCACAGGTACTGGTATTTATTTTAGTCTTTATTTGCGGTAACTCACAACAGTAGATTATTAGCATAAAAACAAATTTATTAGACGAGAATGATATATTAGAATGATTTGTGAATTTATGATTTTTTAATAAAACAGTAAATTATGCAAATAATCTAATGTTTTATTCAAGCAATTGTGATTTACCGCAAATAATGACCAAAATAAACTGCAAAAACAACAATTTAAAATTAATGCATTAAAAAGACCGAAACAAGAAATCGATCGAGCGGTTTTTCAAAAATCAACAAATATCCTCGCTGTTTCCATTGGAGCGGTGCGTTTAGTTGGCCTAAGAGTCATGGAGTCGGTTTTTTAAAATTGTAAATTTGTATATTTTTAGTGAATGTTTTTGTGTACTAATAAATCTCCGTGGTAAAGTTCTTCTCAGTCGCTAAAATTAGACAGACATATTTTATATTCTAGCTAGTCACGTTTCTGCGTGGGAAAGACAATTTTATTACCAGCGCGCTCTAGGAAGGCTCGGGGGAAACTTATCCTGAATAACATCAATACCTAGACCTTTTTCCCACACGAGTATTAATACATCAATTTGCATTTTGTACTAGTATCATGCCAGTCACTCGGTAGGAAGACAGCATACAATTAAGCAATGGCGCTGCTCAAGCGCTGGTCATACTAATTAGTGTGACCAGTATTATGCTGAGGGGAGCCCCTATTTTGTAACTGTTTGTCTCTATTTGTTGTTATTTTTTTTTTTTTTTTTGTATTGTTGCAAAATAAAATTATTTTCTTTCTTTCTTTCTTTCTTTCAATGTATCACACGACGCGACTTCCACTTTGAAAGAAAGAATATAACATGTATTCCATCACACACAACTCCGTTCATCACAGTTTGTTCGTCGTTCTTTGTATAATAATAACCCCACTAATATTATAAATGTGAAAGTTTGGATGGATGTTTGTTACATTTCACGGGTGAAATTTGGTATGGAGATAGCTGAGACCCTGGATTAACACATAGGTTACTTTTTATTCCGAAAACATGTAGCGGGTAACACCGCGGGGCGCAGCTAGTAGTATTTCTGTAGCAATGATAGCTCAGTGGTTAGCGCGGTAGGTTCGCATGCCGAAGGGCGTGGGTTCAAACCCCAACAATGAGCTTGAGCTGCCGGTGAAGGAAAACATCGTGAGGAAACCATAGCATGGTGGTAGGGTACTTTCTAGTACTCGGCTGGCTAGCTACCACCCTCGAGTTGAAAATCTGCCGCCAGGCATCTAACGGTGTGTTCCGGCAGCCTCACTTGAGAGCCAGTTCCATTCCAGGCTAGGTGTGCTTTACCATCTTTGACCACACCTTCACTTAACATCAGGTGAGCTGTGGTCAAACACCTGGCCTGTCAACCATTAAAAAATGTTTGTTAGTGACTGCCCGGTTAGCTTATTTGGTATTGTGTCTATGCTTCAAGAGCTGTGGGTGAGTTCGATTCCCACTCAGGACAAACTTTAATGTGACGTGTATTTTTATTTGTCCTGTGTTTTGTATGTATTATAAGTAATATTACTGCAGCTAGCGAAATTACTGGGCTGTCGAGACTAACCATCGAATGTCTCAAAGTAATGAGCGCCAATGCGGCGATGCCCTGGACTTTGTCTTGCTACTCAAAGTTTTGTATATTGATGCAATGGTCATGGACATGCGGATCGTTCGTCTCAATACAATTACATTAAAAAAATAAACGTTGAGTCGATCATTCATGATTATCATCATCATCATTATTTTAGCCGTAGGACGTCCACTGCTGGACATAGGCCTCTCCATTGACTTCCATAAAGACCGTTTGGAAGCGGCTCGCATCCAGCGCGTTCCTGCGGTCTTTACTAGGTCGTGTGTCCACCTTGTGGGTGGACGTCCTACGCTGCGAATGCCGGTCCGTGGTCTCCATTCCGGAAGCAGCCCCATCGGCCATCAGTTCTGCGTGCTGTGTGCTCTAAACGACCATTACTTTTTTTTTTGTTAAAATTATTTATCTATCTGCAATCAGCCCGGAAGCCATGATCAAATTTTATAAATTAAAATTAAATCTTATTGGTTTTGGGATATGCACTTCCTGTGATGTGTCATCTCATATTATGTTAAAGTCAGCGACTAGATTGTGGCTAGTCGCGGTCTTAGTAGTGATGCAGCTAAATGGTTTCTATGCTGTCATTACATTTATTAAAAAAAATAAAAATAGAATGATTATGGATGCAAGCTTTGCGTGGTTTAGGGCTAGATGGCGCTGTGTGAAATGTTCTACGATATTAGTTTTATAACAGACACCTGCAACTGGCCATGTATTATTTATTAGTAGGTACTGAACATAAACGAGAACTTCAGCCGATTCGATTCAGTCACGTTACTACTGTGTTTGCGTGGGAGAAAGGTCTAGCAGTTTATCAACTTAATTAGACATATTGAGGGTGGATCGATCGTCATCATAAAAGTCAGTGTCGACACGGAAATATTTGACGCGCTCTTCAAATAAGTTTCACAATTTGTAAACTTCCAAAACCGTTTTTCCTGTCGCGTTCGAATTGGTTCGGTGTAAAAATCAGAAAAGTTTTGTGATAAAAGTTTTAAGATATTTCTGAGTGGAAGCGGGAAGGTCTTCGAATAAAAATAAACGTTTACGGAGAAATTTCACATTAGAATAACATAAAAATGTAACTTTGTTTCTCCACAAATTGTATAGCTATGACAGAGTTCCGGGTCCGACCACGCTATATCAAACAAAGAAAGATAGCTAAATATATTTTGTCTCTTTCTCTCTTATTTTTACCAGTATGCTGTAATTTGAATTAAAATCCGGATTTATGTTAATACCTTAGTTTTTTCGCTAAGATATAGTTAATGAAGTATTGTATTAAAATTAACGTAAGTTAGTGTTACCTACAAAACGTTTAATTAAGTCTATAGGTGTAAGCAAATAGAATAAAATAAAGTATTGTAAATCAGGGTTGTTATTAATTATTATTAAAATAAATAGTTACTATGATTATTCTAAAATAATAATGAAAGCTTTGGAAGATAAAACGCTTATGAGAAAAAAATAAAGTTAATGTTTTCGAATGTCGGAACTAAATCTTATTTTATAAATGTGATGATGAGCCTTAAGATGTTAGGGCGGCGCAATGCTATATTTCCACGTAACTATGACTACACAGAACGTTCAAGTACATGTATACTTTTATCTAATTCATTTTTCTCGTCATTAACTATAATTAAATAAAATGAAAAACGGAAACTAAAAATCGAGGTTTATAATTTTTTTTATTATTTTTGTTGAAAAGCGCAAATGGCCGATTAAGTGTGACGTTTTTAATGTTAAATGGAAATTTTGGCAAATAAATGTTGGAAAAAAACTTTATGCTTTTTCTGTTAAAATTATTTTAATCCAACAAAAATTAAAAAAAAAAATGTCTAACATAGGCATTTTTAAAAAATATAAAAATATTAACGAATCGATTAACACCTCATTCTTCAAAATCGGTCGGACAAGCATACATACATAGATTGCTCAAAGCATAACCCTGGATTCTGGCATTGCTGTAGTATTTATAAATATACATATACATATTACGTAAATGGGAGAAAAGTGAAAAAAAGAATAGTTGTTCGCCTAAAAAAATAGCGTTGAAGCAAGATCAAGCGAAGGATTGCAAGTATCAATCTCCAGCTTCGCTCCGTCTGGGTTCAACGCTTATTTTTCATTTTATTATCTCTTGAAACACGGTTAATCAGAGTTCCGTGAAAATGCAGCATCGCGTAACAATGATAAAATCATGCGTCATCTCATTATCTTAAAATGCTCATTGCTAAATGGTTGTAAAATATACGAGCTATAAATATTAATTACGACAACTCAATTATAAAGCGTGTAGTTTTAAATGTAGCGTTAATAAAATAAATGTAATTATAGGTACAATGTTTATATTTAATTCTCCATATTTATAAATCAAGTACGAAGGTTATAACAAAACTTGAATCTCTTTTTTACGCGAGTGTCCAAAGAAGGAGTGTGATGTTGTTTTCAGAGTTGTATGTATTTATGTGAGTTTCTTTATTTCGCCATAACTTTAAAATGGCTGAGCAGATTTGGATGTATGTGGTGAATTCATACAATTTTGAGTGATAACAATTTTTTTTAAAGAAATTAATTTATACTGGTTATTTATGTTTTTCTAATTATATTAATTAAGCTTGTTTACAAAGATAAATTATATTTGCAAGCCGCCATTATTGGTATAAGACCTTTTAAAAACATTTTGGCTTGAAAATTTCTGTAAGAAATCTTTTTAACCGACTCAGAAAAAGACGAGGTTCTCAATTCAACTGTTTTTTATTGTATGTCATTCCGCCAATTATGAATCGATTTTGATGATCTTTTTTTGCTTGGTAGATCATATTTCAGAGTACCAAAAAAAAGTATAAAAAAATTTTTACCGAAATCGATAAAAATCTAAAAGCTGTATACATCGTTGATATTTTCGTTTACTCCGAAACCTCGCTGTTTAATAGGAGCTGTGCGTTTAGTGGCCTAATTGTCATGGAGTCGGTTTTTTTAAATTGTAAATTAATGTTTTATATTTGTGTAACTTAGTTTGTTTTAAGAAAAAAAACCAAAATACTATAAACCATTTTTAAGTAGTAATTAAAATATCCGGTGAATTTCTATCTATTGTGTTTTTAACTTGTCAATGTACAGAATAAGGTTTGAAAAATAACATGTTTTTTATTTATTTTACTTACGCGGGATTATTTACGTTTAATTTCTATCGGAAATTTCAACTATAGTTTCGGCCACATCCGGTGGCCTTCATCACGGATACAACGCGCGCGCGGGCTCGTCTTGCTCCGCACTGCGGGCCGCTTTGCTTCGCACGTGAGGATAACGGTTGATGCGCCGGCACAGAGAAAAAAATATGATCAACGTTAACGTCAAATAGACTATGTTAAACTAAAACAGTTTATAATAGTTTTAGTTTAACTTCGCTCATAATTAAAGTTAATTTACAATATCATGGCAAAATTAATGTTTAATCACGCAGCGTTTCTTTATATAAATCCTTTTATCCTTACAATAGTAACACATAATTAAAACTGTAATTTATTGAGTGACGTGTATTCGAAAGAAAACCACATTTATATTTAAAATCCAGAATTTCAAACCAACCACGGTAAATTGAGACTGCGGTTAAGGGCTTCGTTTTAACTCTGATTTTAACAATACAATTAATATACTTATAAAAATTGAAATAACTAACAGATTTACGCTTTTGTTTCAGAGCCCTGTAATTTCTCTAGTTAGGAAAGAGCCAGTTCCATTCTAGGCAAGGTGTGTTTACTGTCTTCGACCACACTTAACATCAGATGAGCTGTGGTCAAACACAGGCTAGGTGTTTTTCACGTATAAAAAAGTAAGGTTTATGAGCAAAGCTTTCGTATCATTTGGTATAAAAGTTTTTTATTTTTTTACTTAAGACAAATACATTCAGCGATTTCAGTGCGATTTAAATTTTGTATTTAGCAGTCTATAAAAGCTTGTAAGTTTTTTTAAAAGTAATTTTGTATATCAGGGTTCATAACCTACCTCGATTCATTGTAATAATTTTATTTTTAAATAACAATACTGTACATACATTGTAATTAGTTGTCTATTTATAAGTATATTAAAGAATCATAAATGATTAATTTAACAAGAACTATAAATTTAAATTAATACTTATTCACGTGACAAAATAAATTATGTGCTTTATTTTTGTTGAGAAGTAATTGTAACGTTCAGACTAAATAAAAGTACAGTTATATCCTATTTAATATTGATTCGTATACAGCGAGGCATCCGGCTTCACGTGTCGCCGTGCGACGTCTGAACTTTAGTTTGGTCTGAGCTTTATGGAATAAAACTAAGGTACTATTAAAATGCCATTTTTCATCTTTGTAAATATTTTTTATTTGAAAGAACTGTATTGTATTTACGACGTATTATTTTTAATCCCCAACGCCAATAACAACCCTCGTGTTATAAGTTTGACGTGTCTGTCTCTCAGCATCTCAAATTAATCGATTTTGATGCGGTTTTTTGTATTTTTAGCAAAACTTATGAAGATTTGTTCAGGCGTTTGATGATCATCAGCTTGTTTCCTGCTTGACAGAAGCGTCTTAACTTTCACAGCAATGAGCTTGAGCTGCCGGTGAAGGAAAACATCGTGAGGTAACCATGGCATGGTGGTAGGGTATTTTTTAGTACTCGACTGGCTAGCTACCACCCTCAAGTTGATAATCTACCGCTAAGTACCTAACGGCGGCGGTGTGTTCCAGCAACCTCACTAGAGAACCAGGTCATTCAAGGTTTGGTGTGCCCTACCATTTTTAATCACACCGTCATTTAACATCAGGTGAGCTGTGGTCAAACCTAGCTTGTCAACAATCAAAAATAAAATAGATCTGATTTATTTGAAATTTGGTGTACTGTTACTTCGGTGGTGTGTATATTTCAAGGTAGCACTTAAAAGCGAAAATCAAGTTTCATCATTGTTTCAGCTATAGTAAGTCCACTGCTGGACATAGGCTTCCCCATTGACTTCCATAAAGACCGGTTGAAAGCAGCTCTCATCCAGCGCGTTCCTGCGGTCTTTATTAGGTCGTCTGTCCACCTTGTGGGCGGATGTCCTTAGCTGTGCTTGCCGGTTCGCGGTCTTCACTCCAGAACTTTGCAGCCCCATCAGGGCATCAGTTCTGCGTGCTATGTGTCCTGCCCACTGCCACTTCAACTTGCTGATTCTCTGGGCTATGTCGGTTACTTTGGTTCGTCTACGGATCTCTTAATTTCTAATTCGATCACGTAGAGAAACTCCGAGCATAGCCCTCTCCATAGCTCGTTGTGCTACTAGGAACCAAGAAGGCATATAGTCAGAGACCACGTCAAGCTTGGGTTTATATATTTCTTTAATTAGAATATTCTAAAACATGTTTTTAGGTATGATATTTTTGTATCACTGAATACTTACATACGCATTAATAGTTTTAGTTTAGTTTTAACTGTAAATACGTGTATAATACATTTTTCAGTGTGTCATCGAACTAAATTGACAAAAACAAATTAGGTATAGTTCACAATGTTGGTTGTTAAAAGTTTATTAGGTAACCCCGACTGACATC
This sequence comes from Biston betularia, assembly GCA_905404145.2. Taxonomy (NCBI): domain Eukaryota; kingdom Metazoa; phylum Arthropoda; class Insecta; order Lepidoptera; family Geometridae; genus Biston; species Biston betularia. The sequence goes on along the minus strand of FR989879.1, from coordinate 12,972,752 downwards.
GTCTAGGATAACGCATTACACCTAAGAACATGAAAGTATTAATAAAGATCAATTGTTTTAATAAAATACGTAAAAAATCTGTCGGTTGTTTTATTTTGTGTTTCATCTTAGCGCCCAGGCTATTAACACTACAGAACTACAATAAAAAAGTATAATAATCCCACTAATATTATAGATGTGAAAGTTTGGATGGATGGATGGAAGTTTGTTACTCTTTCACGCAAAAACTACTGAATTTGGATGAAATTTGTTATGGAGGTAGCTCACACCCTGGCTACATATAGGCTACTTTTTATCCTGGAAACATATAGCGGGTAACACCGCGGGGCGCAGCTAGTGTTAATAATAATTTAAAACTATCTAACTTTTCTTTATTACTGGGCTGTTGAGGCTAACTAGGCTTTTATGTTTTCTTGTATGTGTTTTATAATTTAAATTTTGTAGACTTGCTTTTAATCTCCATAAATAACTTAATCTACACTATTATAAAGAGAAAAGATTTGATTTTTTGTTTGTATTGAATAGGCTCCGAAACTACTGGGCCGATTTCAAAAATTCTGTCACCGTTGGGAAGCCACACTATCCCCGGGTGACATAGGCTACTTTTAATCTCTGTTTTCCCACGAGAACGGGAACCACGCGGGTGAAACCGCGAAGCGTCCGCTAGTGTAATAATAAAGTGGAATAGTTTGTTGAACGCGCTAGTATTGTACATATTTTTTTTTATAATACATAAATAAATAATAATAATTCATAACACTAAAAATACGCATTTTATTAACATTTCCACCTCTCTAAATAACTGTACATTTCGACCACTATAAGCGGGGGCTTCGGTAAATGAGACAACTATAATTTTAAACTTGTCTAATTGGAAAACTGGATAATTGAAAACCTCTTTAAGTATTTCAAAATTCTTGGTTTCTTGAGATCCCAATTAACCAGGTTTCACTGTACTTTGTGTATATATTTTTTTTACCGTCCGGGATACGAGCGTGTGACGTCACGTGCCGTCAACTGGAGACCGTCACGTGCCTTCAACTGGAGACCAGCGCCGGCTGGCTGCAGTCGGCATTATGCTGGGTTAAGGCCGGTTTGTGATATAATTTTTTTGTTTTGTCTATCTTTTTATTGCTTTGATGTCAAAAATAAGGTATTATCTATTGTCTATTGTGAAATTGTTGGTATCACGGGAACAATGAGAGCATACGGGGTGTCGTCCTCGTTATGCCAACAGTTCGAGTCCCACTCGCAGATACAAAGAGCGTCATTAAGCGCTCATTTTATAAAATGAAAAAATAGACCATAATGGGAGTGGAAAACGTGGGAATAACATGGATGCGGTCATGTTTCATTTTTTTTTCGGAAATTGAGAGTGTCCTAACATTGGTAAATTTGTTTAGACAAGATAATTTTTTTATACTGTTGAAATAATATCCGAGAAGCTTTGTTACAATAATCTTGACGTTATTTTTTTCTTATAACGTAGGTATAGGTAACTTAAAAACAACTTCTTTTAATTTAAATAATAACATATAAATTCTTATGATTTTTGATTAAAAAATAGAATAGAACATTTTGAGCTCCGTTATTTATGAACCGACTTCAAAAAAAGAGGAGATTCGCAATTCGGTTGGGGTTTTATGTGTTTGTTACAGAAATCCGTCAGTTCTACAAAAACCCATTTGAAAGTAATTATTTTTAGATTCCAAATCAGCACTGTTTTTATAAACTGCCACACTTTAAAAAAAATTAAAATTAAGGAGAGTAACGATACGCTCTCCTGATGGTAAGAGATAACGCATGTCCATGACCATTGCAGCAATACTCTTTGAGCAGTAAAACAAAGACTATTCCAGACTAGGTGTGCTTTACCATCTTCGATCACACCTTCACTTAACATCAGGTGAGCTGTGGTCAAACATCTAGCCTGTCAACCATAAAAAAAAACAAAGTAGGTACATGCAGTGATGCATTGGCGCTCATTAATTTAAGACTTTCAATGGTTAGTCACAACAGCTCAGTAATTTCGCTAGATGCAGTACCCTTCAGACCGGAACACAGTAATGTTTACTGACTACTGCGGTGGTACCTACTTAGACGAATTTCTGCAAAAGAAACCTACCACCAAGTAGTTATAATAAAAAATAATAAAGTATCAAGGTAGTTCTAAACTGAACGGAACTTTTAAATCATAAGTATATTCCGTCCGACGAATGTTTCTTAATTATCATAATTTGAACGAGGAAATTAATGAAGTTATATTATTCCGTGGTAAGTGACCTAGTTATCGTTCCACTGAATTATAATCAGCCCATCACTAAGATTGTACCGTACGAGTTATCAATAACAAACAAGTTTGTAGCGATGATAGCTTCACACCCCAACAATTTCAACATTTAAAATTCGTGATTAAAGAGATGATTTTGTGATGACGAACATGACAACCTAATTTCCCTTTTTTAATCTAGATTTATTAAATTTAATTTTAACTAACTTTTTGCTAAATAACGTAGCGATGATAGCTCAGTGGTTAGCACGGTAGGTTCGCATGCCGAAGGGCGTGGGTTCAAACCCCAACAATGAGCTTGAGCTGCCGGTGAAGGAAAACATCGTGAGGAAACCATAGCATGGTGGTAGGGTACTTCCTAGTACTCGGCTGGCTAGCTACCACCCTCAAGTTAAAAATCTGCCGCCATGCATCTAACGGTGTGTTCCGGCAGCCTCACTTGAGAGCCAGTTCCATTCCAGGCTAGGCGTGCCATCTTCGACCACGCCTTCACTTAACATCAAGTGAGCTGTTGTCAAACACCTGGCCTGTCAACCATAAAAAAAGTTGTTTTTTCAAGTTAAGTCTATGTGTATATTATTTTCTTTATTTTTCTTTCCAGCATTATTTAGTATATCCACACTAATATTCTGTCTTTTTTCCGTCGAGAGCAATCAAGGGTTAAATGTTCTCTGTTTCGTCACTTTTCTCATCCATAGCCGAACTTTCATGTACTACAAATAAAAGTACCTTAACTTCATGCGTTGCACGAATGTTACGAATCACATGTTATTTCAAGCTTTAATTCTCCGTGCAGAATTCAAATAATTTATACTGGAATTTTTAATTTACCAGCGAACAGCCTGACAGCCGCGACCAAAATGTCACCTGTAAGTACATGGTGGATATTCCCCATGTACGCACAAAAAGTTTTAATTCTATATTTTGTATTCGCACAGCGAGGTTGTGGAACTCTGCATCTGTGGTTTGTTTAATATACAATATGAAATAAATTCTTTTGTATCTCTTTTGTATCTTCTTTTATATGAGTGACTTCAAATTCAGAGTAAACAGGTTTCTTCTAGATAAGGGGCTATCCATAAATTACGTCACACGTTGAGGGGGAAGGAGGGGGTTGACGAAGTGTGAAAAGGGTATGGTTTTCTCACAAATGTGATCACCTGGGGAGGGGTAAAAAAAATCATGAAATGTGACGTAATGGGCCCTAAGCGTGCTCCATCTTAGACCGCACTACTTTTTTTTTTATGGTTGACAGGCTAAGTGTTTGACCACAGCTCACCTCATGTTAAGTGAAGGTGTGGACAAACGCGAACCTATTTAGAGTAAAAAAACTGTAAAGTATTTAGAGTTATGTCTTGTGGTACCTTATGGTAAAGAATACAGGCAGACAGAAATAAACAAGAACAAATAAGCGGGCATGGGGAGTCAAGTTTTGCACCTACTGAAAATTGTTTAATGTGGCTACAGAAGTTTTTACTTTAAAAATATACATCAAGTTTATGATGAATGGGCCCAAATGGTAACAGATGAGCTACTGACTCACTTTATATAGCAGGCAGCTTGATAACGAGCTACTTCCCCTCCGAATGCAGATTTGTTTGGGTCAAGCATTCAGCTCATTACTTTTTACGGCCGCTGTAAAAATATAGCATTTAATTGTGAAAACATCTGCGCTCAGATTATATGTCTGAGGGATGGTATAGCGTTCAAAACAATTTTGTGGCTTTGTAGACTTATTTTACAACCGCAAAATAAAGTCTTTGGTACTAACTTTGGTACTTGGTACTAGCTAGGTAGCTATCAAAAATCATGGATAACAAATTTTGTAGGCAGTGCCGTGGAATATATTTCCGGCTGCCTTATCGCTTACAGCACACCGAATAAGGTTGCCTGGAAGATATCCTACTAATATTATAAATATGAAAGTTTTTAAGATTGTGATGAATGTGCGTTTGTTACTCTTTCACGCAAAAACTACTTTTTTTAATGTAAAAAGTAATGAGACGAACGATATGCTCTCCTGATGGTAAAAGATAACGCCTGTCCATGACCATTGCAGCGACACACAGAACTTTGAGTAACAAAACAAAGTCCAGGGCATCGCTGCTTTGGCGCTCATTACTTTGAGACTTTCGATGGTTAGTCTCAAAACAGCCCAGTAATGAACTACTGAACGGATTGGGACGAAATATGGTATGGAGGTAGCTGAGACCCTGGATTAACGCATAGGCTACTTTTTATTCTAAAAACATGTAGCTGGTAACACTGCAGAGCGCAGCTAGTTGTAATATACTTATACCAGTAAAACTTTAATTGTAGAACAACTTGCTATATTTCAGTGTTTAATAATCCGTACGTCGTTTCACCACCGGTGTCTGACAACGAGTGTCCGCCTTCCAGACGTTCCTACCGTCATTCTATGTAATTTTTTCTATCGTGTTGCCAGTGTATATCGTTCTAAATTCCAACAAATTGTAAATTAAACTGTAGAACGTTACAATATACCATCATTATGTTATATACTAGTGTACAGTACTCGGCGATAATTATTGCTCATTGACCTTTGGAAAGAGATTATCGGTTAACTTCCGTTTTGTAGAGCGTTATCTCTGTCACACACTGCCTGGTGTGACAGAGATAACGCTCTACGAAACCGAAACTAGCCGATTTCTCTTTCCCAAAGGTTGAAGTGCGATATTTTTCGCCCAGTACGTTACTTATAACCATAGCATGGTATTGTTTTTTTTATTGCGCCAAAGCAGTGATGCCCTGTACTTTGTTTTGTTACTCAAAGTTCTGTGTATCGCTGCAATGGTCATGGATAGGCGTTATCTCTTACCATCAGGAGAGCGTCTCGTTCGTCTCATTACTTCTTACATAAAAAAAAAAAATTGTTCACAAGCTCAGCTTTTGACCATAGCTCATTTAATGTTAAGTGAAGGTGTGGTCGAAGATGGTAAAGCACATCTAGCCTGGAATGGAACTGACTCTCAAATGAAGCTGCTGGAACACACTGTTAGGTGCTTGGTAGATTTTCAACTTGGGGGTGGTAGCTAGCCAGCCGAGTACTAGAAAGTACCCTACCACCATGCTATGTTTACCTTCACTGGCAGCTCATTGTTAGGGTTTGAACCCGTGCCCTTCGGCCTGTGAACTGATCGCGCTAACCATCATTGTTACAAACATATTTGTACGATTGAGAAACAAACATCAAAATTTTAATTGTAATAATTTGTAACATAACTTTTACATTTACTGTAAAACCTATAATGTATACAAAACTATGATTGATAGAAGATATGCTTGCTTATTTTAAGTACCCAGTTAGCCCATTCGGTGGAAGTTCTGCTTGCAAAGCTGCGGGCGTGGGTTTAGTTCCCACTAAAGACTAACATTAGTGTGATGAACATAGATGTTTGTTCTGTCTGGTTATTCTGTATGTATTATAGGTAATAGAATTCTGACTAGGCTTCCATAGAACAAGTTTTGCTTAGTTTACGCCCGGATAGTGCTATGAAGTGTCTTTCAATATTCATTTATTACATTTCGTTCCATTGGCCGTGGCTGGGAATAAAACAGAAGTTGGAATTCAAGCTATGTAGCTTGTTTCGGGAGAAATCTGTGGAAGCTTTTGAATAGAAATTAAATAAATAACTAAAGTCTATAACTTTTCTACTTCAAGTAAAATATTGCGTGTAGATATCTGTTTAATGTCATACGCGCTAAATAAGGAACTGATATAACCTAATATTGTTTATCCCACTAATCCCACTAACATTATAAATGTGAAAGTTTGGATGGATGTTTGTTACTCTTTCACGCAAAAACTACTGAACGGATTTGGATGAAATTTCGTACGAAGGTAGCTGAGACTCTGAATTAACACATATACTACTTTTTATTACAAAAAATGTAGCGCAGCTAGTTTGAAAATAAAGAATGGTTTTCTATCCGAAGCATTAGGATCTGCATGTTTCCTAGGACCTTTCACACAGCGCCATCTAGCTCCAAACTGTCCAAAGCTTTTACTATGGGAACCAGATAACAGAGGATATTTACATACTTTTTTTTTGTAAATACATATGTATGCTACATTTTTTAATGTTTAACAAGCTAGTTTTTTGTTAGCTCACCTGATGTTAAGTGACGGTATGATCGAAGATGGTAAAGCACATCTAGCCTGAAATAGAACAGACCCTAGAGGGTACGATAGATCGTAGACTATATAACGTATTTATTATAAAAGTAATAGTTTTAATTAGGTAGAGCATTATATCTTGGTTGTTTTTTTTATTATCGCGTTTTCATCTCAGAAGGCCAGTCGTGGTATTGTACACACTGTAATGGCTTAGAGCGTACTATATAGCTACACGCAGCTTCCTCCGGAATGATGCCTCGGGGCCTTGTCCAATTACGAGGCGTGTAATTCGAGATGAGGTCTTGCACTTCACTAAATAACGCCTAGAATATGTTGTGAATGCCTTGAGTTTGCTTGCTATTAAAGCTCTATGCTCTGGTTAATTATTTTTAAAAGTAATGAGACGAACGATACGCTCTTCTGATGGTAAGGGATAACGCATGTCCATGACCCTTGCATCAATACACGAAACTTTAAATAGGAAAACAAAGTCCGGGGCATCTCGCCATCACACTGTAGTTATTGCTTTCACCCGCTGCATAGCTTTTTGCTTTCGCTTTCAGCACAATCGCTTCAGTATGGTGCCGGTCCTAAGCCCGGATAAAGAGTGAAGGCACTAGGGGGGATGGGATGAACGGCATTTCAAATCATCCCTTGGTATGCTGAGCATCCCATCCCCTCCCGCGGCAGCCCGTGGCCGGCATGTCTGTGATGAGTGAAGCCACCTTTGTGTTTCTTAGGTCGACCAGCTCATCCCCTACATGCGAAACACCGGGGGGAAGTAGCTTGGGCAACTACTTTCACCCATTGCTTAGCGCCCGACTAACTGTTTGCTTGCTCCACAGTACTTTAAATTTAACAATGAGTGACAAGAATAAAGCAGTTATGTGTATGCCCTGCGACCCGGCTAGCACCCGGCGCTCTCCGGTTCCCGGGCCGGAGGGTGAGAAATGGGCTACCGAAGGCGACGGCGGGGCGGCGTCCCAGGCCCTGCCGACCGCGGATGCGACTGGACCAAGAATGGAGACAACGGTCGCACCTGAGCCTGAACCTGGACCAGTGCAGAAACCCAGCCATGAAGCGGTCCGGAGGCAAGGGCGGCGGCGCTCAGCGGCGATTGCTCGGGAGGTGGCGGAGCAAGACGCCGCAGTTGCAGGTATCGGGCGGGAACTGAATCCCGCCCAAAGCTTATATCGCGGCTTCAGCCGACGAGCACAATGGAGGTTGCGTAGGGCTCGCGAGACCGAATTGGTGGACCAGTACCACCGGCTTCGGCGGGAAGGCACGCTTCATCTGCCCGGCATGGTGGCACTCGCGCCGCCTGTCGTGGCTTGCATGACGCGTGTCGTCCCGCCGATGCCACTTCCTGCCACTGTGGCGACGCCCGGTCCGAGTTCGACTGCGAAAGCATCGGCCGGACAATGGAGCGAACCGCAGGGGCGGGAGCTGACACCAAAACCGGTCCCGCAGGCCCTACCGCTGAACCTTACCACACACGTGGCATGCGGTCCGGCGGCTCTCGACTCAGGTACCCCCCCAACTGTAACGGACTCGACTCCGCGCCCGTCAAAAGGCAAGGGGAAGGGAAAGGGGAAGAAGGGGAGCGTAGGCACCGAGAGAGCAGTTGCCGGCACCATCGTGCCCAACACGGACACATCACACTCTGACGAGCAGGACGCAACAAACAGAGGCGCGAAGCGGCAGCGGAGTTCGGACTTGGTGTCGCCCACGTACGCGACGGTCGACAAAAAAATCTGTCACCGTAACCAGTCCGCTGCCGCACCATCACCCTCACAAGATGCATCTGCGGGCTTGCTGCTGACCGGCAGTGGCGGACCCGCAGCTGCAGAACCGCAAGATGGTGAGCAACCACTGTCGTACGCGGGGGCCGTCGGTAGCTACCACCGGGTTGTAGTTTTGGACCGCCTCCGCGTGCCGATGGACGAATTTCGCGCCATGTGCGTAAGAATGGCCGTGGACCGGGCATCATATGCCACTTTCCTGGAGGGCGGCGGACGAGCCGACACTCGTCTGCCGCAATTCATGACACTGCCGAAGCTATTCCGCGGCGGTGTTAGGTATACACCCCGAGACGATTATGCACTCGCGTGGCTCACCGCCACAATAGAACAGTTGCCTACTTTGTGGCGGGGGTCGGGTGGATGCATGGTCGTCCCGGAGAGCAAAGTTCCGCGGCATTACACGGCGGTTATTTACGTTCCGGATTTCGGGCGGGGTTTGACTGAGCTTACGAGCCGGCCAGATCTTTTAATAAACTTTCTGGTGGCGTTAAACCCAGGGGTAGGCGTGGAGAGGTGGCAAGTGTTCACCCATGAGGTGCGTCCCATGGGTGAGGCCCGAAATCATCTCCTCGTCGTAGGAATATCGCCGGAAGATGTAGACCTCCTTAGGCGAGTAGAGTTTCGCTTGCACTACATATGTGCGAGAGTTTATGTGAAAGTAAGGGGGTACAATACGACCGGAGGGGCCGGGTCGCTGGCGGCTTTGGGGGTCGGGGGTGCGGGGAACACTGCTTCAGGCAGCCAAACCGTACCCGCGGCGTCTAGTGTTGACGGCGACACGTCTCCTACCGAGAAAATGGGATGGACAAGGGAGGAGGAAGAACGGTTGTTGGACGCGGGCGACGAATGCGCTGGAGATCTTGACATTATGGGGCTCAATATCTTCTCGCCGGCGTCGTCCATGGACACGGACCGAACCGATCACTCCCGTGTCAATCCCAGCATCTAAGTGAGGGGCAATAAAAAACCCAAATAAAAATGGATTGTCAACAAAAAAATAACAGTCACAAAAACACATACACTCCAACTGCCTCGGCAGCTGGCACTACACTAGACGTCAACACCACACTTGACATCATACAGGCCAATATACACCATAGCGTCTCAGGCTCCGCCGCCCTGCGAGAAGCTTTGGAAAAACGACATAACACAATAGCACTGGTCCAGGAACCACACTTAACACGCTGCAAGGTGAGTGGTTTTAATGGTCTTAGAGGCAATATTTTCACTCCACCCGTGTTAAATAAAACTCGTACTTTTATATACATCCCGCAACCGTACAAAGCGTCTTTGGTAACACACTTATGCACTGATGATCTCACTGTAGTACAATTAGAGACGGGCCTCCAAGGCAATCTTAGCACGGTAATCCTGGCATCGGCGTATTTGGACATCACGGAAGAAGCGCCGCACCCAGCACTTGAAGAGTTAATGCAATTCTGCTCTACCAAGAAACTAGAATGTGTAGTGGGCTGTGACTCCAATGCTCACTGCACCGTCTGGGGTAGCCCAGACACCAACGAGAGAGGGAGTGACATGCTAGACTTCGTCTTAAGGCACAACCTCAACTTGCTAAATAGAGGCTCGGAACCAACATTTGTTACGTCTTGGGCTAGGACTATCATTGATATCACAATGGCCACTGACGAAATCTCAAACACGATCAACGATTGGCGTGTAGCAACAAAGGAGTACTCCGGCTCAGATCATAGATGGGTCAGGTATAGCCTAACTGTGTTTGGATGCCAACCACGTACCTACAGGAACCCAAAGAAAACTGACAAGTCACTCTTCAGCGAAGCGCTCGAGATGGCTATGTTAGAGATACCACTAATGGAACCAACAGTGAAATTGTCACCACAAGAAATAGAAACTATGACCAATAACATAGTACGCGCTTTAAAAGAAAGTTATGAAAAAGCTTGCCCAATAAAAACGGAAAACTATAACTCTATCCCTAAGAAAGATAGGTGGTGGAACAAAGAACTAACTAAGCTTAGGAAAAAAGTCAGACATCATTTCAACAGAGCTATGAACACTAACTCGATGGTGGACTGGCAGGAATATAAACAAATACGACACAAATTTAAGGTAGAAGTCAAAAAGAGCCAAAACAACTCGTGGAAAAAATACAGTAGCTCCATCCAATCTGAGAGCGAGACTGCTCGGCTCAGAAAAGTTATAACTGGCGACAAACAAGTAAAGCTTGGGACTCTCAAGAAGGCCGATGGTACTTATACAACCTCGGAGCAGGAACAGTTTGAACTGCTTCTTCAAACACATTTTCCAGACTGCCAACTAGATGACAATGGAGGGTGGGAACCGCACACCCCCCATGAACCAAACAATGAAGACTGGAAGTTTGCAGATAACATTGTCACGGAAGAAGCCCTTCTGTGGGCCATTAGCACCTTTCAACCGCATAAGGCACCTGGAATTGATGAAATATTTCCAGCTCTTCTCCAATGGGGCCTAAACAAAATAAAAACACATCTTATGGTGGTATTTAAATCCAGCCTGGCGTGGAAATATATTCCGAGAACTTGGAGAGAAGTAAGAGTGGTCTTCCTACCTAAACCAGGAAAGGCTGACTACACAAACCCAAAGTCCTTCAGACCGATAAGTCTCAGCTCTTTCTTACTAAAAACGCTGGAAAGACTCTGCGACAAATATATAAAAGGTGGACCGTTAGCAGCTAACCCAATCCACAAAAATCAACATGCATACCAATCCGGTAAATCAACAGAGACTGCGCTCCATCAGGTGGTGTACAAGATTGAATCGGCACTAGAAAGCAAGCAGTCGTGTCTGGCCACCTTCATTGATATAGAAGGAGCGTTTGACAAAACTACATTCCCTAGTATAGAAAAAGGTCTAAAAACTAAGGGAGTAGACAACAGAATGTGTGCTTGGGTCACAACAATGCTCTCAAACAGAGCGGCCAGCATAGAGACAGCTGGAACGACGCGATGCCGAGTTACGAGAGGCTGCCCACAAGGAGGTGTCATGTCTCCACTACTCTGGGTGGTCGTCGTAAACGAACTCATTGAACTCCTAAATAAAGAAGGCATCGTCACCGTAGGATATGCCGATGATCTGACAATTATGATCTCTGGACTTTTTGAAACAATCTTGTTTGAAAAAATGCAAAAAGCGCTTAAGGTCCTTGAGAAATGGTGTGAACGCCACAACCTATCTGTAAATCCGCAAAAAACTGAATTGATTCTGTTCACGCGAAAAACTAAAATAATGAATATAAATACTCCTTCATTGTTTGATACAAAACTAAGACTCAGCAAGGAAGTAAAATATCTAGGCATTTGGCTAGACAGTAAACTATTGTGGGGAAAGCAACTGGATTACATCACCACAAAGGCGACAAATATTTTATGGCAATGTACGAAAGCAGTAGGAAAGGACTGGGGCCTTAAACCGAAGCTCTGCCACTGGCTATACACTGTGATAGTGCGGCCTGTTCTCACCTACGGTTGCGTAGTGTGGTGGACTCGCACTAATTTAGCGACTGTAATCCTAAAATTGCAGAAGACACAGAGACTTGCATGTTCTTTAATCAGCAGTTGTATGAAAAAAACACCATCAGCCGCTCTTGAAATCATACTAGGTCTGACTCCACTGCACCTGCACATTCAACAGGAAGCGATGGCTTCAGCACTAAGGATAAAGTCTACAAACCAGTGGAAAAGTACGGGTCCGATTACTAACCACTGTAGAATAATTGACCGGGCGACGAGAATAATCCCCGAAGCAAATGAAGGCACTGACAAAATAGCCAGCACACACCTAGATAGCAAAAAGTATGAGCTGATCACGGAAGACAACGTCTTAGAAGGTGTCCAACCAGAATGGAGCATCTACATAGACGGTGCAAAAAACAAGGCGGGAGCTGGTTGCGGCTATTACTCCCCGGAACTTGGACTTAGAGAAGCTATGGCTCTTAACAAGACCACGACAACACTGCAAGCGGAAGCCATGGGCTTACTACTGGCTGCAAGGGCAGTCGTGCCACTTAATGATTTTCTTGTCCCCGGGGATCGGAAGGACAAAGATATTCTCATGTTCATCACAGACAGTGCGGCCACCATTTACGCACTTAGGAGACCTGTAACAAGGTCCAGAGTTATTGCAGAGTGTCATACCATACTACAAACACTCTCCAGCAGGTACAGAACCATAATCAAGTGGACGAAAAGCCACGGATCATGTTCGGGTAACAATGTGGCAGACTCTCTTGCAAAAGAGGGTGCAAAAAAGCAGGTAAGTGACGACGTGGTGGCTCTATGCAAACCATCAGCGATGGAAGTGCGAGAGCTACTGCGCCGTCACACCGAGAAAGAACAACAAAACCTGTGGGATAAGAAAACCGACTGTAAACATGGTAAGACCGCCTTTCCAATTCTTAACAGGAAGATCACTAACAATCTATTGAAGCTGCAACGACAGGACCTTCGTCTCTTAGTAGGCCTCATAACCGGTCATTGCAACTTGAATAGTCACCTCTTTAAACTAGGAGCCACGGATAGTCCGCTATGTCGTGGCTGCTTGCAAGAAAATGAAACTGTAGAGCATGTGCTTTTGCATTGCAAAGCCACAGAAGGTACTAAAGTTGATACTAAGCTGCATGAAACTGCTTCGCTATCATTCATGTCAACATCATTGAACTTGTCACCTAAATCACTGGAGCTACTATGCCAGCGGCCCAGAGCCTCGCTCCGATACTTCAAGGAGCTGGGTTGGCTCGGGTAAACGCTGGTAGGGGGAAATGCACAATACACCCCAAGCGGGACGTCAGTGCAGGACTTATCGCCCCCACTTCGAATAAGAATAAGAATAAGAAAGTCCGGGGCATCGCTGCTTTGGCGCTCAATACCTATACAAAAAAATTGTAACAAAGAGTTATGCTATTACAATTTACACCCGCGTAGTTCCCGTTCCCGTGAGAATACAGGGATAAAAAGTAGCCTATGTCACCCGGGGATAGTGTAGCTTCCCAACGGTGAAAGAATTTTTGAAATCGGTCCAGTAGCTATTTAATACAAACAATCAAATCTTTCCTCTTTATAATAGTGTAGATAGATGGAAAAAATAACAATTTAACAGTTTTTGCATATTGAAGCTAACCTGTTTTGTTAATAGAGATGAGAAAAGTACCTACGTTTAGGTTGTACTATGAAGTAAAAGTCAGGCACGGCACTCTAAACCAGTTTTTGGTAATATTTAGTCTAATCTAATTAGTATCTATTAGTATTAAATAAGTCAAACTCAGGAGTTAAATCTCAGTAACTCTCAGTTAATTTACAAAGTTTGACGATCTTATGAAAAATGACTTTCGCCTGTAGTTAGTCGCACCATAAGGGGTAAATATTTAGGATGTCTTGCGGTTGGTGGATCTATATTAAAATTAGTTTTAGGTTAGAAATCTGCGCACGTCCATCTGTCTATTCAGCCGTCGTCGATCTTTCTCGTTCGCTTCGCGGATGTCGAGTTGAATAAACAGCGTTATGAAGTAAGTTGGTACATTTCATAAGTAAACAGAATCCCGAGTATTTCCAAAAGTGGCTGCGTACAAACGGAACAAGGAATTTCCATTGCTCCGAACCTCCATAACCCGATATGACAAATGGTAGGCCGCGACGTCACCGTAATAATATATTACGGAAAATGAAGAAAAATGCTCAAAATAAGCCTTTAATGCTTTCTGCCCGAGACGATGGGAGCTTGAGAAAATATTAGGGAATATTTTTATGGGTAATCTTACGGTAAAGAAAATGAGATGAGAGGTTGATGTATTTGAAGCGCTTTAATATAATACAGTTTGCAGTTTTTAGCTCCACTTTCCTGGATTACATTTTTCTTTGTTGTTTTTTTTTCAAAGTCTATATGTTGTATTGCTTTGTTGTTCAGTTGTATGCAACATAAATCTGAAACAAAAGAAATAGGAGATAACTGAATGATGAAGGTGAACTCACGTAAGTCGAGTATGCGTAATGCAACTCAAACATTGTTCCTTGCAACTCGGTAGATTTAATTACCAAGAGTTTATTCAAATTCTAGATATTCTCGCCAAGCAATAGTGTGTAAACATTACTGTGTTCAGGTTTCAAGGGTACTGCAGCTAGCAAAATTACAGGCTATCCATCGAAAGTATCAGAGTTATGATCGCCAAAGCAGCGATACCCTGAACTGTGTTTTGCTAAAAGTTCTATGTAACACTGCTATGGCCATGGACATGCGTTATCTCTTACCATCCCGAGAGCATCTTCTTTCTCTTAACACTTTTACATAAAACATAAATAATTATACGGGATAAAAATAGCCTATGTGTTAAAATTTTATCTATCCCGCGCTAAATTGCTTAAGAAGTTTGCTGGATTAGGAAGCAACCTTACCTGGAGTCGCGGCCTTTCTCTCTGAGTCGCCTCCCCAGGTTTTAAACAAATTGCTTGGCTTTTAAACTACAAAAGATTTATATTTGCACATTTCTTCCTACCTGAATAATGATCAGCACATAGTTGACGCTCAAATCCAACATATAAAGCGGTACTGCCAGGCCGATGGACAGCATCGAGCCGCGCATGAAGCGAGGGCGCTCGGCGAGGACGGCGCCCCACCAGCGGCGGAGAAGGCGGCGGCTTTGGACATTCTTCCCTAAAAGGAAAAGTGTTACATTTATTTTTCACCATCTTTTGCATTGTCGGTATCTGGCATTCTTACTTTGCGCATTCTGTTACAGTCAATTCTAATGTTTTCAAGTTCCGCAAGCTTTTTTTTTTTTTATTTGTTAATTAAAATTTAATTTGGATGACATTCTTTACTTTGATTTATTGTACTAATAGCCCCGCCTCTCGATGTTACTCGCTACATTTTTTCGAGATTAACAGTATCCTGTTTGCTAATCCAGGGTGTCAGTCACCTTCGTACCAAATTTCATCCAAATCCGTTCAGTACTTTTTGCGTGAAAGAGTAACAAATATCCATTCATCCAAACTTTCACATTTATAATGTAAGTGGTATTGGGATGGGGTTGATAAGTAAGACATCGTAAATGTGCAATCAGAATTTTTGTTTACTCCATACTAAATTTCATCCAAATCCATTGAGTAGTTTTTACGTGAAAGAGTAACAAACATCCATCCATCCAGCCAAACATTCACATCTATAATATTTTTTACAAAATGCCAAAGTTATTACTAGTCAAAATTTCCGGAAACCTCACCTAAAATTATGGACACATCACTCATTTACTACAAAGTAATACTATCACCGGACAAGCTGACGGCTAACCAATGGCGGCTTTCATTGAAATATTGCAAAAACATTTTTTCTTTTACCTATCGCACTATTTTTTGTGTGCACATCTATCATACCTGTACGTCGCAAATAAATAGATTGGAATTTAAATTTGTAAGGCAACTTAGTTGCAATTCGCACTAGTTGTAAAAACGTCCAAGTACCAAAATGCCGTAAAGAACGTCTGTCGTTTGTTTTCTGCCAATACACGTAGGTATATAGGAAAAATCGTTTATTTCATCGGTATAATTAATCAAGGTATAAAAACAACTAAACCGTAACTCCGTGCTTCTAAGACTAGCTTTTGTCAAGTAATTAACGGCGAGCAAGAAGTTTACGAGCACTCGTGAAGGGTCTCAAGAAAACTGAGCAGTCTAAGCATCGAGGCAAAACTTGTAGATTACTTGCGCCAGCACCTATGCTCTGTTGAAAACGGCTCGCGCCAGTAACTACGCTCTTCAAAGCGGCGGAGTGGAGTTGGTCTGAACAATTAAAGTGACTGCAAAGTTGACTACCGAACTAGCTGTGGAAATTTGTTCCGATTTGGCACACAATGGTTGTTCAAATCTGGCATGTGTTTTGACTACATAGAGTCTAGTATTTATTTTATTACAAACTAACTGCGCCCCGTGGTGTTATCCGCTACATGTTTTCGAGATAAAAAGTAACTTATATCTTAATCCAGGGTCTCGGCTACCTTCATACCAAATTTCATCCAAATCCATTCCGTAGTTTTTGCGTGAAAGAGTAACAAACATCCATACATACAACTATCGAGTTTATAATATTAGTAGGGGAGAAAATAGGATAGGCTTGCGTTTGATAGCCATCTCGCCCGATGTTAAGCAAATCAAGCACGCTAAGATAGAACTAACCAACTCACGCGCGATTTGAAGGCACCCAGATTGTATTATAGAGAAGACCCACTTGGGGAACAATGAAGGAGGAATCTAACCGTTTAGTTGATGTTTCTGGAATATCGACCATGAATCGGTGTCGCATTTTAGACCTCCTGGCTGTTCGGTAGTAAAATGAGCAGGGGAAATTAGGTCATGCAGATCTGAGGCGTTCTCTACAAATTTATCCGGGAGGCAACTGTCATACAAGCAAATTTGCGTTGATGTTCAAGGCTTTGGCGCGTTTTCTGAATTAGCGAATCATTGTAAATTTATTGACTTTGTAGTTAAACGGAACACACTAATGTTTGCACACTACTGCTTGAAGGCAAACAGAACATAATATACTGCGGTGATACCTCCTCAGATAAATAATCTACACCGATAAGCAGATCTGCCACCAAGGAAACATTTTTCATAATTAGGAAGTTACTGTTACCAAAAATAATGATTATAATTACGTAAGTATATCAATTGAATAAGAAATTTAACTGCAGTCGAACATGTTGTGTAGGTTTGTAGTACCTAAAAGGTCTTCCAAGAAAATTCTGAACCCGTAAATTAGATTCAGTTTGAGAAAATCAGTTGGGAGGCATCTGAGAGCGATAAGCAATAACTGATTTATTTATAGATAGATCTCGGAACTCCGACTTGAAAATACTGCTTGAGCGTCGGAAGCGTTCAAAGGGGAAAAAGCAATAAACCAATCGAAATGTGTCCTTACAATGGCATTTTCACAGTTGCTTTATAACGGGCCACGCAGAAAGTTTAGCAAAAAAAGTTTTTATGGATGAGGTACTGGCCAGTTATAATTTATTTTAAAAACACGATGATTAACAAGAACACACTGGTTTTTGGCGGTAACGCGGGAAGAGTTGTGTCGCTCCGTTGTATTTTTTTCCAAAACTAGTGTTTGGTCGAGTGTTTATGCATAAAAATGGTGGTGTTTTATTCATAAAGTGCCGAATTACAAGCGCGAGTGTGGGAAAATGATAAAATGTGGTGAAACATGACTTTTCGTGTTGCTTCCAAATCTCCATCGAAGCTTTATAGTAAAGTCGCCACTACTTTACTAAAGCATGACTGGACTTGACTGACACAGACTGGACTTGACTAAGACTGGACTTTGACTATAACTAGCTACGAGGACACTTATTTATCTTTTGAAACTTGAAAATATATAAATACTTGACACTGGCAAATGCTAAAACGCGACGCCAAAACTAAAGAAAAAAAAAAACAAGAACACAGGTTTTGGCGGGAACGCGGAAAGAGTCGTGTTGCCCCGTTGTATTTTTTTACAAAACTAGTGTTTTCTCGAGTAGTCGAGTTTATACATAAAAATTGTGGTGTTTTATTCATAAAGTGCCGAATCACAAGCGCGAATGTGGGAAAATCGATAAATCGATATTTTTCATTCAAGCCTATACCAATTTCAAAGACAGATTAAAATTATCTTAGATTTTAATACAATTTAGTTATGACATTCCACATATTTTTTGACTAAACAATTGACTAATTAATTATTATTACTTTATTTAATTTAATTTATAATTATAATTTCATCCCAATTATCATCTAACGACTTTTTTAAATGTAATTGCAATGCACCTAGACATGCATAGTCTTGGAATGCAATACAGATCTAAATTGTGTAGGTATTTGTATTGTTGTAAATGTTATTGCATTCTGTTTTGTATGTTATGTAATAAATAAATAAATAAAAATGATATAATGTGGTGAAACATGACTTTTCGTGTTGCTTCCAAAACTCCATCGAAGCTTTATAGTAAAGTCGCCACTACTTCATTAAAGCATGACTGGACTTGACTGACACGGACTGTACATGACCAAGACTGGACTTTGACTATAACTATAGCTTCGAGGCAACTTATTTAACTTTTAAAACTTGAAAATATATAAATACTTGACACTGGTACAAGGTAATTTGAACTATCGTATTAATGCACTAGAAAAGGTGCGTGAGGCAGATTGGAAAAATTGTTCGAAAATTGGTTTAGACAGTTCTTTGAAAAAAAAATTACCCACTTGTTTTTGTAGTTTTGCAAAGCTTTCCGAGTGTGAGAACAGTGGGTCAGTTTATGAAATCTGGACCTGAATACACAATCGACAGAAAATGAATAAAAAATTAGTTTTCACAAAAATAAAAAGCGAAATAAAACCCTTCAAAGTACAATTTTTTGCGTAAGTTTGTAAGTGAAAAAAAAAACAGTAAACATTAAAGTGGAAAAGTTTCGCTTCGACTCGAATTCAGCTCTCTGTACCTGCCTACATATTACGAAATTTATGACCTATACTAATGTGGGAAACTTTCTTAAAGCCCTAAGATTCATGGTCTCTGAAAAAAAAATCACAACTTTTCTCTGCCATTTTAATGCAAACGACATTTTATACAACGACAAAGTAAACTAACAGTAATTTTATGTCATCATCATACAAAAGTATTTAAGTATTCTATCAGTTATCCGACTTCCATAGTACAAGCTTTGCTTAGTTTGGGCTCAGATGGCGCTGTGTATAATGTCCTACGATATTTCTTTATTTATTATGAGCCACTAGTATCGTAGTTCATACATTATGATATTCTATGACCAGTAGTACAAGTAGCCAAACATTAAACGTTTGAAATAAAAATTAAGAATACGTCAATTGGTGACCTAACTTATTTAACGTTGCTAAAACTAACCTGTTTCATTTGCATCCGTGATAAAGTACACCAGCGGGAAGTTGACAGGGTATTGTAAACACATGTTTAATGGCAACGTTTAGTTCAGGCTTTGATTTTTTTTATGGTTGACAAGCTTGTTGTTTTACCTGATGGTAAGTGACTGTATGGACGATGGTAAAGCGCACCTAGCCTGGAAGAGCCAGTTCCAACTGGCTCTTAAGTGAAGCTGCGGTTGAGAGTGGTAGCTAGCCAGCCGAGTACTAGAAAGTACCTTACCACCATGCTATAATTTCCTCACGATGTTTTCCTTCACCGGCAGCTCAAGCTCATTCTTATATCTAGTCTCGTTTTCTACCTTTTGCGAGAGCGGGATCCTGCGCTAGTTTCCTCGCGAGCTGGAATGCCAGCTGCTGGCAGATGAACTCGTTTCTCCAGGACTCGTAGCACACCCTCCACAAACAGAAGAAGACCTTCAGCTCGCGCCATAACAGAAACATGTGGAGGCGAATACCCTGAAAATATTGGAAATTGTGAGAATGGAGCATAAGTTTGGCGATTATATGCAACTAGCTTGCGCCTACGAGTTCACAGGAAAATAAAACATTTGTCAGTAACATTAGAGTAATATTTATATTTTCAATAATCATGAAACTTGCGCTACTTAATAGAGGTATCCTACCTTTTATTCCGGAATAATGTTTAAAGACATATCTATACCAAATTTCGTAGTTACGTTCTGTAGTTAGTTATTGGGTTTTACCATAGGAACATAATATTTTCACCAGATAAAAAGTATCTTATATGCTAATTCAGGTTTTAGACTATATGTGTGCTAAATTTCATACAAATCTGTTCAGCTGTTTTTGCGTGATTGAGTCACAAACATCCAAATATAAAACATACACACCTTTTTTATTTCATTTAGATGAAGTTTGGCATACATAATCATGTATAGCTATTTACCTGGATTAGTATATATAGGATACTTTTATATCAGAGAAATGTAAGGTTCCTGTGGGATTACCAGAAATGTTCAAGGGCACTACCACTACCACTACCCACCATCAGATCAGATTTCACAATACACAATAGCAATGGCTATCCTACTAATAACTTGACGATTTTTTAAAATATTGTATAGGTTCGCATTTGACCACATCCTGCCTGATGTTAAGCAACGACGCGGTCTAGGATGGAACACGCTTACCTAGAAGGAACCCGTTTACTCTTGATTTGAAGACACTAATATTGTACTTTTAAATACAACTCCGGCAAAGAGTTCCACGTCCTCGCTGTGCGAATAAAGAATGTGGAATCGAAGCGCAGTGACGCTGTGGTCGCGTTTATCTGGCCGTCCGGTAAAACAGCTGGTAGTCTTGGTGATATTTTTTGTTAAATTCCTCTCGTACGAAGCCGCGGGTAACAGCTAGTATACGTATAAACCATTAGTGCCAACATAATGGTTACCAGAGATGACTTGGCAGGTGCTAGATGCTTTTTTATATCAAGTACGCTTGCGTTTGACCTCGGTCTCACCTGTTGACAAAGCCTAATATCATGAGCGAGCAGAATTCGCTAATATTTCACTGGCTTGGCGACGTGGAAAGAATGGAAGATGAGTGAGTAATCAAAGTTATTTTTTTAATCGACTGTAAAAAATGGAGGAGGTTCTCAATTCGGTTGTAATTTTTTTATTATTTTAGTTAGCTCAGCTTAGCAACTCTATCATTTAAAAACCGATTTGGAATTTATTTTTAACCCCCGATGCAAAAACGACGGGGTGTTATAAGTTTGTTGTGTCTGTGGCATCGTAGCTCCCGAACGGATGAACCGATTTTGATTGTTTTTTTTTTGTTTGAAAGGTGAATTAGTCGAGAGTGTTCCTAGCTATGTTTGATGAAAAGCTGTCCAAGATGGCCGCCGCCACAAAACGGCGGATTACATATTTTTCACAACTTCCTCAATATACGTATCAAATGAAAGGGCTTGACTAGTAGAATACTATACAATATGATACATTTCAAATCCAAGATGGTCGCCACCAAAAAAAATCGAATTACATTTTTTTTTATGTGACTTGATCGAAAGTGATCTTCTATGATTCTAAAAAGTCTGTAGCTGTTTAAAGATAAACAGCTTTTATATATGTGAGTATTTACCACTGATTGATTCGAAATTTGGTATTATGTGTATTACTTGTGTCGGTGGTTTTTTAAATTTAAAATGTATGCTTGTTTTGTTTGGACCAAAATTATTGCAATGCTAATATTTTGTGATGCTATTTTCAACTACTTTATTGAAAACGTTATTTTATAACTATGTCCAGGGTTCTATATTTATGTTTGAAGCAAGATTCCTGTCTAGAATTAATCTAACAGCAGAAAGTACCACCGTGTCTGTAAGCGATAACATGACCGTGCTGGAGTACGTCACTGTGGTCCCTAGAATAACAGCCAGCAGTAATATTATCTGAAATAGAAAAAATACATTTTAACATTTCATACTGAGCACAAAAAACACGCTAAAAAACTTTGTCGTGTAAAAGTTAAATAAAAAGTTTAATGCAAATTCATTTTTTGAGATTAAATACGGTCAAACCAATTAGATTCCATTCCAGGCTAGGTTTGCTTTACCATCTTCGACCACACGGTCACTAAACATC
Source organism: Biston betularia (assembly GCA_905404145.2). Taxonomy (NCBI): domain Eukaryota; kingdom Metazoa; phylum Arthropoda; class Insecta; order Lepidoptera; family Geometridae; genus Biston; species Biston betularia. The sequence continues at coordinate 12,950,967 of FR989879.1, read as the reverse complement.
AGGTGTAAACTTTAATTTCTTACCACTCGTAGATATCTACTAGGTACTACTACTACTACTACTACATGTTGATATAAATGCAAAATATGTGCTTCATCATCATCACCATTTCAGCCGTAGGACGTCCACTGCTGGACATAGGCCTCCCCCATTGACTTCCATAAAGACCGGTTGGAAGCGGCTCGCATCCAGCGCGTTCCTGCGGTCTTTACTAGGTCGTCTGTCCACCTTGTGGTTGGACGTCCTACGCTGCGCTTGCCGGTCCGTGGTCTCCACTCCAGAACTTTGCAGCCCTATCGGCCATCAGTTCTGCGTGCTATGTGCCCTGCCCACTGCCACTTCAACTTGCTAATCCGTTGGGCTACGTCGGTAACTTTGGTTCGTCTACGGATCTCCTCATTCCTGATTCGATCTCGTAGGGAAACTCCGAGCATAGCCCTCTCCATAGCGCGTTGTGCTACTTTGAGCTTACCAAGAAGGCACACAGTCAGAGACCACGTTTCAGCGCCATAAGTCATCACTGGTAACACACACTGGTCGAAGACTTTCGACTTGAGGCACTGAGGTAATTCGGACGAGAAGACGTCGCGCAGTTTTCCGAACGCTGCCCAGCCGAGTTGGATTCGACGACTGACCTCTTTCTCAAAGTTGGACCTACCTAATTGGACTGCTTGTCCTAGGTAAATGTATGTGTCAACAACTTCGAGAACCGAGTTCCCAACTGATACTGGGGTGGGCACAACACGGGCATTCAACATTACCTTCGTCTTGTCCATGTTCATTTTAAGACCCACCCGTTGGGAAACTCGATTGAGGTCTTCGAGCATTGTGCTGAGATCTTCCAACGATTCTGCCATGACCACTATATCGTCGGCAAACCGAAGGTGAGTGATGTATTCGCCATTAATATTGATACCGAATCCTTTCCATTCCAGGAGCTTGAAGGCGTCTTCCACTGTGGCAGTAAACAGTTTCGGAGATATAACGTCTCCCTGTCTTACGCCTCTTTTTAATGGAATCGCCTTCGAAGTCTGCTCCTGTACTTGGACCGACATAGTGGCGTTATTATACAAACACTTCAACACTTCGATATACTGATAGTCAATATGGCATCGCTGGAGAGACTCAACCATCGCCCATGTCTCGATCGAATCAAAGGCTTTCTCATAGTCCACAAACGCTAAACATAGAGGCAAATTATACTCTTCGGTCTTCTGTATAATTTGCCTTAGCGTGTGGATGTGGTCTATGGTACTGTAACCTTTTCGGAAACCGGCTTGTTCGGAAGGCCGGAAGTCATCGAACCTGCGACTGAGACGGTTCGTAATGACCCTCGAAAACAGCTTATAAACATGGCTCAGAAGCGAGATGGGTCTGTAATTCTTCAATAAAGTGTTGTCACCTTTCTTGAAGAACAGCACCACCACGCCTCTGTTCCATGCTTCTGGCGTTACACCTTCGAGTAATACGGAATTGAAGTATGTAAGTATATAGTGAAATATGTGCTTACCCTTGGAGAAACTTCTTCATTTATCAAAGCAGTGGCAACTAATACATGCCTGTACACTTTTGCCCCCAATACGGGGGACAAATGTTGCAATTTTAACAATCTCAAATTGATCGCCTCAACAACCATACTGAAGAATATTAATTCCGCATCTTGAGCGGAAAACAAAATGAAATAAAACACAACTTCACTTACACTGTCGCAGACAACAATTATACCAATCATATCGATAACTGCACATATAAATAGAAAAAAACTATATTTAGTAGAAATTACGACTAATTTTTCGAAATAGTCATTTTCTATAAAACATTTTTCGTCTAATCTTTTCAGAGCGTCAAAAGAATTACTTCTTACTCTCGCCGTCATGAACAAATCGATGAACTCAACCGCCAGAAACCCTTGAAACGTCCTAGTTCCAAAGCTCACGTTCGTCGTTAAAATATTGAAGATTACAAATGTAATCATTAAAGATAATGTAACTACAAATATTATTTTGGCAATGAGACTCTTTCTCGGGCATTGGATGAGAAAGGCGCGGTTGATACAAAAGAAATTCTCTAAAACAATGAAGTTAGAAAAACAATTTATTGTACGCGAACACATTTTCGGAAATATTTAAACGTGTGTTAAATTGTACTGTAAAATATAGACTGATAGCAAGCATTTAAATAAATCGAATTACTTCAAATAAAAAACAGTTGTAGTGGTCTCCACTCAACTAGGGGCGACCTCAGGGAAATCACAATAATGTAGGTAGGTTTTAAATTGTGTTTAATTATGCAAATTGGTATTGATACACATGAAAAAGATAAGAAAATTATAGCAATGATGAAAGTTATGTTATTGACTTTTTTTAATCCATTTTATATGCTTTTTAATAATATTCTTTATAAGAATAATCCCATATAAAAAAATTAAATTTACAATTTAGCTAAGTTAAGTTACTTAATTTAAAATCACAGATAAACTATCTATGATTCGCACTGTGGTGCACTTTCCTTCACATTTTAAAAATTGGACTTCTGTAGCAGTCAGTCAGGCCTCGCAAGATGTTATTTTTCGAATTTATCAACCCATTCCAGAAGGAAGCTACTCTGGATCTAATGACGGCATAAAAGTCGGGAACCCGCGCATCGGCGAACATGCCCGACGCGCTGCAGTAACGTGCGTGTTTCATAAGGATACGGAACGCGTCATTGTACTGCACCCTTATAGTATGACACGTTTTCTGCTTGTATTTAGTCCACAGCTGGCATGTGTATAGGCACAAACAATAAGCTTGGAAAAGCGTTTTTTTGACGTCGTTGCTACAGCTGGAGAAACGGCGCGCGAGCATGTTACACCTGATGGACAGACTCTTTCGTTCACGCTCCATATCCATGTCATCAGTTAGATCCTCCGTTAAAATGTGCCCTAAGTATTGGAAATGTCGTTTTTGACAGTCATTACGCCTGATCATAAGCAAAGTCTTTGACTACGCCGTTAACCCATTCAACTTTTTTTATGTTTGACAGGTTAAGTGTTCGACCACAGCTCATCTGACGTTAAGTGATGGTGTGGTCGAAGATAATGAGCCGCGAGCTTCACGGCAGATTTTAACTTGAGGGTTTTTTCCTTCACCGGCAGCTCAAGCTCATTGTTGGAATTTGAACCCATACCTTTTGGCGTGTGAACCGACCGCATTAACCGCTGAGCTATCTTTGCTACTACTACTTCACAAGCTGCATGTTGTGGGTTCGATTCCCACCCAGAACAAATATTTATGTAAAGAGATAACATCGTATATTTATAGATATTCTAGCGGACACCTCGTTACTTGGTTCAAAAAGAAACTTATTACACACAGCGCCATCTAGCCCCAAACTAAGCAGAGCTTGTGTGATGGAAGTCAGATAACTGCTAGAATACATAAATACTTTTTTTTTGTAAATACATACTTACATACATACATACATACATACTTAAATGTTCTTTAATATTGTAGAACATTGTTTTATTCTAACATCAATACTTTCCGCGGCACATCCGATGAAAGATATTATATGGCAAGTTTTTTTACACCTAGGGTTACATTTTTGAAATTTTAGTAGGGGTCCCTGATTTATCTTGTAATAATTATAGCCTATGTTACTCAGAGATAATGTAGCATTCTAATGGTGTATGAACTTTTGAAATTGGTCCAGTAGTTTTGAGTTTATTCGGTACAAACATACAAAAACAAAAGTCTTTCGTCTTTATAACATTAGTGTAGATTTTAGAAATGTTACTTGAAAACTGGAGTGAAGTAGCAAGACGCTGGCTCCAGTCACTAGCGCCAGTAACTAGCCCAAGCCAGGAGTAGAAGACGCTAGTTCACTCGACCTATTTCTATTGTTATGCCATTACTGTCGCCATTCCTCATTCCGCCTCTCAGAATAACGGAACGAGTGTTATTTTGATCGAAAAGGTTTAGGTGAGAATTCATTTATTATTTCAATTAAGGTAGAGCAAGTAAGATAAGCCATGAGCCCCGTCTATCACCACGCAGGCAGTTCGTGATGGTAGACGGTAAGAGTTGCCTTGATTAATGAGCTCAAACTTGTTCCCCAAAATAAACAAATTATAAAGGACATTTCACACAGCGGTATTAACCCGAAACTAAGCAATATTTAACATATTCAATTAGTAATCTGGTACTCTCAGTACCATAATATAACTAATTGAATACTTATGTAGAACTTTTATTGTAATTACATATTCATAAATACTTGTGTTTTCGAAAACACATCTGCATGGTAATACATCTATATATCAATACCTACTATTATAAAGAGGAAAGATTTGATTGTTTATTTGTATTGAATAGGCTCCGAAACTACTGGACCGATCTTAATAATTCTTTCATTATCAGAATGCTACATTATCCGTGATGGACATAGGCTATAGTTTATTTAAAAATCAATTAGGGATTCATATGGAAAATTCAATAATGTAATCCAAGCTGTGAAAAATTTGAAAAAATCCTTACTTAGCATGTGCAGCTAAAACTATTGACAATAGAATAAAGTGACGTTTTGTAGAGCAGATGACAGCTACAAATAAGTCCGCAATATCATATGTCTAACTATTACAGTTGTCATCTACATCTTATAAAGAGGAATTTTTTTTTTTTTTTTTTGTAATAGGTTCCGAAACTACTGGGTCGATAAATTTATATTGTTAATCGAGTTTTGTTTTCCCGTGCGAAGACGAGGCGAACTGCTAGTTTTCAATAAAGAAAGAACCGAGAAGCAAACGTTCGTATATGTAGGTCACGAAATAACCGTTTTTTGACCGTGCGAGGTCGATACATCATAAGTAATTGCCCCGCAGGAATCTTCTAGACTCGTGAACTAAATAAATACGCAAGAAACGGTAACTAAATAAATACAACATTATCATTTAGGTATCTGTTTATGTCCCACAGGAGATTAATTATGGAGAGAGCGAGAAATGTCGGAAAGTCCATGGCAGTTGTTTGTAGTTTAAAAGGAAATAGTAGACAAGGGTCGTGTTAAGTCATTACAAAACTATAAGTTTAACTAAATAAATAATGCTGCTTTAACGAAATCGTTAGAAGAATATCAACATGATACAAACACAAATATTTAATTGATAACACTTATGTTAAAAAGTCTATTTTAAATATGTCATTAAATGAGATTTAAACACTGATTACATGTTACATGTTTGTAGCGATGATAGCTCAGTGGTTAGCGCGGTAGGTTCGCATGCCGAAGGGCGTGGGTTCAAACCCCAACAATGAGCTTGAGCTGCCGGTGAAGGAAAACATCGTGAGGAAACCATAGCATGGTGGTAGGGTACTTTCTAGTACTCGGCTGGCTAGCTACCACCCTCAAGTTGAAAATCTGCCGCCAAGCATCTAACAGTGTGTTCCGGCAGCCTCACTTGAGAGCCAGTTCCATTCCAGGCTAGGTGTGCTTTATCATCTTCGACCACACCTTCACTTAACATCAGGTGAGCTGTGGTCAAACAACTAGCCTGCCAAACATAAAAAAAAAAATGTCAAAATAAGGTATGCCAATATACATCATGTCAGTAAAAAAAAAAAACATTGTCAATATATTGTTACATTTTGTTTTTGCGTGGGGGTAGAGTACTTTCTAGTACTCAGCTGGCTAGTTACCACCCTTGAGTTAAAAATCTGCCGCCAAGCATCTAACAGTGTGTTCCGGCAGCCTCACTTGACAGCCATTTCAGGCTAGGTATGCTTTACCATCTTCAACCACACCGTCACTTAACATTAGGTGAGCTGTGATCAAACAACTAGCCTGTCAACCATTAAAAAAAAACTGGCAATATAATAAAATGACATGCCAAAAAAAAATATAATTACTTACTAGCAATTCAATAATCTTTAAGTATGAAATACTCGTCTATGTCATAAAACCTCAGTGGATACCTCAGCAGTTAGCGCGGTCAGTTCACAAGCCGACCGGTGTGTGCTTAAACCCCAACAATGAGCTTGAGCTGCCGGTGAAGGGAAACATCGTGAGGAAACCATAGCATGGTGTTAGGGTACTTTCGAGTACTCGACTGGCTAGCTACCAATCAAGCAGAAATTTGACAGCACATGACTGTGTGTTCCAGTTGAGAGCCAGTTACATTCTAGGTTCGATGTGTTTACCATTTTCGATTACATCGATACTTAACATCAGGTAAGCTATGGTCAAACACCCAACCATAAAAATGGCAATTTTTAAATCATTTAATTAATTTTTCTGCATTGTTTTGTTTTTGTTAACTTAAAAGTTTTAAATCTGATCCAGCTAAGATTTAGAGAGTATATGTGACGGTAGCCCACGACCACGTATGATATCATGGAACTGATCTAAGGGAGTGGGAGGTGGTACTACCTAATGGTAAATGGTAGACCCGTCGAGGTCATGTAATGACTTCAAGTTCGAGTATTGACAACTAATGACCCCCATTTCTTATCAAGAAAACTTTTAAACGATAATAAAAAATGTTAAAAATATGATGTCCAAAGTTAAAGCGAAACATGTTGTAACTTTTTAAGTGAAAAAACTTGTCGCAATCAAATTTATTTTCAAGTATAATTTAAAAAATCCACTTTTTGAAGTTGGTTAGAAATATATACCTACAAACTAGTTAATTCAGACTAATATAATAAAAAACTTTTGTTACTTTTTCATTCTGTCTGTATGTTATCTTTACCGTTTTAAAATAACACAACCAGACGCTTCTCTTATAGTGGTACGATTCCTTTTAAACGCATTATCATATCGTCGCATAAATGTTTGTTGCAGTAGGAATCGAACCCACGCCCTTACTTAGCTCTTGTAGCAGATATTCTACCAAATGAGCTAACAGTCATCATAAACACGAAGATGTCCACGCAAGCTAAGCCACAGGTAACAATTAGTTTGCTTAATTATTTGTTAAGTTAACTAATTTTTAAAAATTAAGTTTGTTATGCTTAATTAAAAAAATGGTACAAGACATGGTGACAATCAATTGGCAAAACGTTAAAAACGGATGGGCCAAAAATCGCCAGTTTAAAAAAAAATCTTTGTCGCCATCGCCACCGCTTTCATACAAGACGAGAGATCCGAGGCGTGTCCGCCATCTCGAAAGTTCAGCCGCCATTTTGTTGAGCAAATAATTGCATTTTCAACTAACAAGCCGGCTAAAGATGAAGTTTTCCAACTCTAGGATTAACTCTCAACTAGATTAGTAGGAGACCAAGCTACTTCGTCGCTCTTCTAGTTTTTAACTCTACAAAGACTTGCTTAACTGGACGTGGGGAGTTTTTGGTTTAAGTTTTTATATCTTACGATACACAATACGATGTCTACACAACTGCCCAGGAGTGTAGGTAGTATTGTCATGTTTCATGTAATACATACACATGTGGTGTGTATTATATGAACTCGTTAAAAATATACACAACCTAGTAAAAGATTGGACTTAAAAGTGTAATGTAACACCTCATTCTTTTTAAGTAAGAACTTGGAACCATTTTGCAGACTTAGTATAATAAAGTACAATGATTATTATGTAAGTATAACAACGTTATTGTCACTAGTCAATCTTTTTGTGATCGTGTTTCAGCACAAAATAATCTCGACTTTGTAATACTGTGACTCAGCTGAACAAACCCGCTTGTTCATGGCATAATGGTTTTAAAATCTAACATCATAATCCAACGCCCCGCGCCCAATATTTGGCTTATAAATATTCTACGTGCATCATACCAAGTCTCTTACAGAGTTTCTGTCTGTCACAGTATGGAGCTTAACAGTAGAGCAACTTGAATTTTTTTTAATGTAAATAGTAATGAGACGAACGAGACTCTCCCGATGGTAAGAGATAACGCCTGTCCATGACCATTGCAGTGATACACAGAACTTTGAGTAACAAAGCAAAGTCTGGGGTATCGCTGCTTTGGTGCTCATTACTTTGAGACTTTAGATGGTTAGTCTCAACAGCCCAGTACCTGTGGTACCTACCTAGATGACCTCCTGCTAAGGAGATCTACCACCAAGAAAGATGAAATAACAATGAAGAATGATCTCAAAAACCTTACTTGTACTTTTTTTTTTTTTTTTTATAATAGCGAGTCTTGCGTTTGACCGCCAGCCCGTCTGATGTTAAGCGAAGATGCGGTCTACGGTGGAGCACGCTTGCCTAGAAGAAACCGATTCACATGCGACTTGAAGGCACCCAGACTGTATTCATCGAGGAACACCCACTCGGGCAGCAGATTCCAACGTATAGCGGTACGTATGAAGAAGGTGAAATCAAACCGCTTAGTTCGAGCTTTTGGAACATCAACCATAAAGCGGTGTCGCTTAGTCAATTATCTTATTTTCATTGAAATAATTTAGTAGCGTGATCTATTAAATATTCACATTAATAATGTCGCATAAATTCTTAGTTAGATAGTGTAGGTCTATTTATACAATTTTATTAAGTTTTTTTACAAAATTTTTTTACTAGCGGCTCGTCCCGGCGGACATGTATTTTTTAGTTAAATTCTAGTAATAAATATAGCCTGTTACTCAAGGATAATGTAGCATTCTAATGGCGAAAGAATTTTTAAAATCAGTCCAGTAGTTCATGAGTTTATTCGTTACAAATGTACAAAAATTCAAAAATACAAATCTTTCCTCTTTATATATATCTTTTCCTTCTAATATTAGTGTAGATTAACACCAATTTTGAAGGCTTTCGTATACAGACTAAAATGAATCAAAAAAGGTTAGTGTCTTTTTCAATGCTACCAAAGTCAAAGTCAAAGTCAAAGTCAAAAGCTTTATTTACATGACAATAGTGTAAAAGGTCTTAAATGTTAAAGTTAGCCACAAGACAAGGAGAACAACTTTTCTTGAATTATTATTTCTGCTCTACAGGACACCGGGGTCCGTGACGTTTGTCAACTTAACACATTATTTTTTTAACTGTATCTGATTTAACTTAAACAAATACACATTTGAGTAAGTTTTTTTACGTTTGATAAGCTAGGTGTTTTAACACATTTCATTTCATCTTAAGTGAAGGTTTGGTCGAAGATGGCAAAGCACATCTAGCCTGGAATGGAATTAACTCTAAGTGAGTCTACCAGAACACACAGCTAGGTGCTTGGCAACAGATTTTCATCTTGAGAGTACAACTAACCGTCCCAATACTAGAAAGTACTCTACCACCATGCTATGATTTCCTCACGATGTTTTATTTCACCGGCAACTAAAGCTCTTTGATGGGGTTTGAATCCACACTCTTCAGCGTGCAATTTGACTGACCACCACAAGAATGGTTCTTAAGATATCGATTGACTAGGTGTGCATACCATTTTCGACCACACCATCACTTGATGTTAGTCATGTGAGCTGGCCCTTACTGCAGCTGCTGCCGTCGTGCAGCGTCTCAGTGTATCTAGCGCAGATATCTCGCCGGGTGTCGGATTTGCATCACAAAGAGCTCAGCTGTTTATCTGTCTATCGCGCTACCACTGTTTGTCAGATTTTTACATCGGAGAGGCTCCGTTAATGTCCTTTTTGTGCTCGCTGGAGCTCATTTTCGAGTGCTTTGCTATGCATTTTAAGTATCGTGTTTCAGGTTTTCTCTTTTTAACTCTAAACTTAGATGCTGAACGTTTTACTTGTGTTACTTCATACAGCTTGTATCCCGCCAAGCAGAAGTGTGTAAACATTACTGTGTTTCGGTTTGAAGGGTAAAAGCCAAGAGCCAAAGCAGCGAAGGACTATGTTTTGCTACTCAAAGTTTTGCGTATCGCTGCAATGATCATGGACGGGCGTTATCTCTTACTATCAGGAGAGCGTTCGATACGCTTTATTTAATTTATAAAAAAAAAAAAATATTAAATGCGCTCTGTGGTCTTACGTATTTTGGGATAAGAAGTAGCTTTCCTTATTTTATGTCTTTTTTAAGGCAGGCTAGATGTTTGACCACAGTTCACCTTAATATGTTAAACCTTTTTAACTGCGTGATAATTTTTTTAGTTCATATGTATGATCACACGGGGAGCCGGTGCGCAGTGAGATGGCGTGGTCGAAGACGGTAAACACTAGAATGGAACTGACTCAAGTGAGGCTGTTGGAAAACACCGTCAGGTGCTTAGCGGCAGATTTACAATTTGAAGGTGGTAGCTAACCGACCGAGTACTAAAAAGTGCCTTGCCACCATGCTGTGGTTTCCTCACGATGTTTTCCTTCACCAGCAGCTCAAGCTCATTGTTGGGGTTTACATCCACGCTTTTCAGCGTATGAACCGACCGCGCTAACCACTGAACTGTCATTACTACAAATTTTTGAGAAAATAAATATCTGCAGCATACTGTAATTTCCTATTAAAAATCTGTTCTTACTGTTTAAAATAAGTTACCAGGTTTTACAATAGTATTTCCTCATTATCGTACCTATACTAGAGAGTTTGTCATCTCCATTGTAAAATAATTATCATACTAAATAGGTAGATTTCTTGTTAGCCTACGTTCCCTCCAAGGGCCTCAACTACGTGTTTGCACAACATTTTACAACCCTAAACACCCTTAAAGCCTTCTACAGTTGCACGTAGTTCCCACGTAACTTAAGAGATGGCGTTATTATATAATTGGAAAGGAGATTTTACTCCAAGCAAAATAAGATACAAATTTTGTATAACTTGCCGACATAATTAAAAATTACAAACTTTTACACACGTTTTAAAGTTAATGTAGGTTTTTCATATATGGATAATTATGCGAAATATCGTTCAGTCTAACCCAGAAATATGTTTATAAACTACATTTTTACTCACTCAGACTCAGTTAAGCATTTAAGTTTATTTCAACTTGGCAGTTAAGTTTATTATTTTTACATACTATAAAGCAATTTGACGAGCTAGACGCTATTTTGATGGTAAGAGGCCATTGCAGTGATACATAGAACTACGAGTAGCAAAACGAAGTCCAGGGCATCGCTGCTTTGGCGCTCATTACTTTGAGACTTTCAATGGTTAGTCTCAACAGCTCTGTAAAGTCGTTAGCTCGTAAGTACTCTTCAAACCGGAACACAGTAATATTTACACACTACTGCTTGACAGCGGAATGTTTGGTACTGATTATTTCATTTCATTTATTCAATAACTACATACAAAATATATTGCATACATGATGTATTATTAACATTAATTCCAATTCAATTTACATTTTACAGATGTGTACCTATCACATTTTAAAACAATGTATGTTTAGGCAATAGTTTGGCCTATCTTACTCATGTTATATGGTCCAATTAAATAAGTTTTCCGAAAAAAACATTTAGCAGAGATTAGGTTCCATATAGAGAATGTGGACAAGTGGTGGTTTTTTAATTGTTAACAGGCTTGGTGTTTGACTACAGCTCGGTGCGGTCGAAGATTAAGGTAAACTGACTCTCAAGTGAGGTTGACGGAACACACTGATTGGCGACAAATTTTTTACAAATATGTACAAATATTTTATTGATAACACCATACAAGTCACTTCAAAATTTTAAACATGTCATTAAATGGGTTTAAAACACTGATTACATGTAATATAAGGTATGTCAATATCCAAACATGTCAATATAAAAAAATATTGTCAATATAAAAATACTGTTAATGTAGAATATGACAATACCAAAAAAAAAATTGTCGTAATATTAAAATGACATGACAAAAAAATTACTTGTGGGTGGTAGCTATTTTTTTTTTTTTTTTATGTCAATAGGAATGTAACGTACGAGACGCTCTCCTGATGGTAAGAGATAACGCCTGTCCATGACCATCGCAGCGATACACAGAACTTTAAGTTTTTTTTTTTTTTTATGTTAAAGTTATGAGACGATCGAGGCGCTCTCCTGATGTTAAGAGATAACGCCTGTCCAAAGTAACAGAACAAAGTCCAGGGCATCACTGCTTTGGCGCTCATTACTTTGAGACTTTTGATAAAGTTAGTTTCAACAGCCCAGTAATTTCGCTAGCTGCAGTACCCTTCAAACCGGAACACAGTTATGCTTATATACACACCACTGCTTAACGGCAGAATAACTGGTACTGCGGTGGTATCTACCTAGACGACCTCCTGCTAAGGAGATCTACCACCAATTAAGCTAGCTAGCCAATCACTTCTAAGTACTTCTACTACCACGCTATGGTTTTCTCACAATGTTTTTTTTTCACCGGCAGCTCAAGCCGACCACTGAGCTATCATCGCTACAAAATCATCGTTTTTGTAATAGATACTTGGTAATCTCTTCTGAAATTGTTATTTCAGTAAGCTAAAAAAAAAAAGCGGAATCCACACGAATAATTGTATATTTTATACAGAGTAACAAGTTGAAAACAAACAAACTCGGTTACAATTTCCGACGCTTCCAGTAACGCGGTTACTCCCTAATTATCATCAAACCCGAGGAAAAACAGATAATATCCAACTTCAACAAAAACAGGCAAGAAAAGAGAAGAAATGGGAAATCTGCGAGGAGTGCTCTTGTTATTTTTTAACAAATTATGCCATTAAGGATATGGGCGGCGCTCGTGAGCGCGAGATGTGCTCATGGGTTTAGATAATTAAATTAAAACTGAGAATAGGCGGCTGTGAGGCATAGGAGGTAGCGAGATACAAAAAAAAACGAAAACTATTATTTATTTTTTGTCTCTTATTCTACTATATTATGCCGGCGAAGGAAAATATCGTGAGGAAACCATAGCATGGTGGTAGGGCACTTTCTAGTACTCGGCTGGCTAGCTACCACCCTCAAGTTGAAAATCTGCCGCCAAGCATCTAACGGTGTGGTCAGGCAGCCTTACTTGAGAGCCAGTTGCATTCCAGGCTAGTTGTGCTTTACACTCTACGACCACACAGTCACTTAACAAACACCTAGACAGTCAACCAAAAAAAACCTACTTAATCCTACTAATATTATAAATGTGAAAGTTTGTGAGTATGTTTGTTACTCTTTCACGCAAAAACTGCTGAACGGATTTGGATAAAATTTGGTACGGAAGTAGCTGATATCTTGGATTAATACATGGTCATTTTAAATCATGGTGGACAGGACACACTAGTTGTAGAGGCGAGTCTTCCAACACTGAAATATGGTGTGGTTTGAGAATGTCGAAATGAACTAATAAAACAATCAAGTTATATTGTATGCTAACTGCGCCCCCCGGACTTTATGTAAGACTTTTTTTCATCAAGTATCATTTGTCAAATATTATAAATAAATAAATAAATGAAATAAATATCGCAGGACATTACACACAGCGCCATCTGCCCCCAAACTAAGCAGAGCTTGTACTATGAAAGTCAGATAACTGATAGAATAATTAAATACTTTTTTTTGTAAGTACATACTTATATTACATACAGTACACCCAGACACAGAACAAACATCGATGTAAGTCAATTCTTTTTTTATACAAAAAAGAGAACATTTCTTAATAATTATAAAAAATACACTTAAATATGATACACTTAGATATAGTTTATTAAAAATACACTTATTTAATAACTTATTGGAGGCCCTAGCTCCCGCAATAGGATACTCTGAGTTTGTAGGAGGTAGGTCTCTTCTGTGGTGCTTCTATTAGCTTAGTGTTAGAATCGAACCCACGCCCTTCAGCTCTCGAAGCAGACATACTACCAATGAACCAATATGGCTGTCATTAAAAATCAACAACATCAACATTAAAATGTATTTTGTCGCTTTTTTCTATGACTTGAGGTGAGGATAGAAAAAGGCCACCAGTGTTCCTAAGATCTTTCTCGCGTGTTAAGATAATTGTCGACAAAATTAAGATCTTTCCAAGTATTCGCTTACGGCGTATAAATAATAACTGTCGCGTGATATTTGGGATTACATCAGTTTTTGATACATAGGCGTAGATTAGAGATTATTATTTAAAAGTTGATTAAAGATAACCAATGCTTAAAATGCTCTATCAAGTTTGCATTGACGCGAAATTAAAATAAGACAGGATAAAAATACTTATTAGCGATTACTTACTTGTTATTGTCTTTAATATGGGAAGGATTGGCAGCTTAGTTTGAAGACCGTCTGGCTTCCAATCTGGAGGTCCTAGGTTCGAATCCCTACGGTGCGCACCTCTGTTTGCCGCCGATTTTAAACGCTAAAAGATACATCGTGACGAAACACAGTCCATTATACAATAATTGCCTATTCTAATAAATTAAATAAAAAATAAAAACGAAAAAAATTACACTAGTAAAATGTCAAAAAGTTTAGCGACATTTAGTCATAAAATACCACGCCCTGACTGAACCAGTGCAAAGGAAAAAATAAATATAACTAAGTTATTAATATTAATAACCTATAAATAAATTAAGCGGCAAAATATTTGGTACTACGGATTTTCATTATATTGTAGTAGAAAGACATCACTCAATTCTAGCCAATTCACTCCTTTACCCTTGTACCACAAATTAAGAAAATTGACTGGACCCTAGTGTTAAACAATTCTAATGTAACTTTGTAATACTTGTAGTCGGTCTCGCCAGGAATCCGCTCTTTGTGCTGGCAACACACGCTAGGCCAAACGTCAAATACTATAAGACTCTAAAACACATCAGTAGAAAAAGCAAAATTAAACTTTTGAAAAAACCCACTACGGTTAAAATGTAATTGTTATCTATCTAAGATAATGCGCCAATAAAACCAAAACCCATAACTGAAAACTGCATCAAAATCGGACTAGCAGTTTTGGAGAAAAATGGCAACATGGATTTGCACAAAAAATGTTTGCTGCAGCGCCCCCTGGTGAGTTGTCACCGTAACACCTATCTAAGTTAATGCACCAATCAAACCCGAATCCATATATGAAAACTGCATCAAAATCAGACTAGAAGTTTTGGAGAAAAATGGCAAAATTTATTTGCACAAAACAAACACCCTCTCACCCCAAACGCATATACCGTCTCCGTTCCGTCCGTCGTGGGTAATAAAATAGACTATGTTTGTGTAAACCGCAGAATTGATAGATCGCCCGCGCGGTGGGGAGGTAGGCGGAGGCGGGCATCGGCACACACGCATTCAATTAACCCAAGATGAGTCCCGAGATAATGTTCGGTGGACTATAAAATAATGCACATTTATCTATGTATGTACAATGTACGTGGTGATAGGTTTGTTTTGCAATATTATATATACTCCGTTGGTTTTTTTGTACTTGGTGCAAAGGTTAGCCATTGCTATGCAACGCGGCAATGCCGTTAGAGGTGATTTTTTTCATATGTTTCTTCACTAGCGGACGCCTCGCGGTTTCACCCGCGTAGTTCCCGTTCCCGTGGGAATACAGGGATAAAAATATGTCACCCGGAGATAGTGTAGCTTCCCAACGGTGAAAGAATTTTTGATATCGGTCCAGATATGAAAAATATAAAAGATAGTTTCGGAGCCTATTCAATACAAACAAACAAATCTTTCTTCTTTATAATAGTACTAGCGACCCGCTCCGGCTTCGCACGGGTGCAATGTAGATACTAATGTGGTGCATATGCCATTAACCGTCCTCTTGAATCACTTTATCTATTTAAAAAATCCGTTGCGTAGTTTTAAAGATCTAAGCATACATATGGATAGACAGACGGGAAGCGACTTTGTTTAATACTATGTAGTGATAGATAGAAAGAAGATAGATAGATTTATAGATTCAAGGTATAGATATATTTCCGCTTAACAGTCGTTTCAGTCACAACAGTGATGAGGACTTCTACAAGTCTTTATAACCTCTTCTCTGAATAATCTTTAAAAAAAATGTCAAATGAAACTGGGCACAGGAAAACTGCAAATTCTTAAACTGTAGATCTACAGGTTTAACGGTAGGGTTGGCTACCCTGCTCTGACGCAACGTTAAAACTTCACAGACATATTCCGACGGGGGACTTAATTCTAAACAACCTGAACTTACCGACTAAATCAATTATGTATCCCAGAACGGCAATCGGCGACTTCTATCCATCAATTTGTGGCAAGTAATTATTAATGCTGCTCCCGGGAGGTGACTACTTCTTAGTTCTTGGTTGCCAGCGATGTCGCTCAGACGACAGAGTTATTAGCCACAAGTTTGCGCGCAATGAAGCCCTTGGAGCTCGACGCAGGTATTCACTTAACTTACTTTTGTGAGCAAAACACATGATGATTTTTAGGGTTCCGTACCCAATGGGCAAAACGAGACCCTTACTTAACCTTACTAAGACTCCGCTGTCAGTCTGTGAACCGCATACCGTGATAGTTAGACAGTTGAAATTTTCACAGATGATATATTTCTCTTGCCGCTATACAAAAGAAACGAAATAAAATAAATATTGAAGAGGGCTCCCATACAACAAACGTGATTTTTTTGCCGTTTTTATAGATGATACTACGGAACCCTTCGTGCACAAATCTGACTCGCACTTGGCCGGTTTTTTATAAAATGTAATTTATATGTCATGAGAGACAAGTTAATTAAGACTAATATGATATTTACTAGACTAATATAATATGAATAAAGACATAATATTATGCCAAAAACTAGAACTAAAACTAGTGAACACATACAAATTTATACAAAAAACTTAGTCTAAAAGTCCGTCAGAGGAGGGATACGTGGCCAGAATGCTGGCAGCATTGCCACGCTGGATGGCAATGCTTAGCTTGTGACCAAAGTAGATACCGGCATTCTGGTCACCTGAAGCCTCCTCTAAACTCTTTTATCAAAAACATATTATTTTATATAATCGAATTTAAGTAACTTTCGTGCTACTCATAAAATATTTATATTTATCGTGAAATACTAACAAACACGTCTTTACAAATGTTCGAATCGTCGATTAAGGAATCCATGTTTACATCCATCCATCCATGTCATGCGATTTTCTTGCCAAGTAGGAAATATGACAGTAATAAGTTTAGTAAGGATCTCATTACTTGATCACGTTCCAGCGCTCCTGAGCTATCGTCACTCCACTAAATCAAACTAAATCACGTACCACCAAACGAAAGCATCACCTTTCACGCTGTTAAGGCAGGAATACACTGACGAAACGGAGCGGAGCAGAGCGGAGCGGTATAAAGATGAACATTTATTAAACAAAATAAAAAAAACCTTAAATTAATACTATTTACAAAATTTATACAAAAAACGTAATCTAAAAATCTATCTCTCTAGTTTTTTTTATTTATATATACTGTATACCTATAAGTTTCTCCTATGTTTTATGTTTTGTATGTATGTAATTATTGTTAATTATGTTGAAATATGTCTTATGTCTCAAATAAAGTGTTGTCTGTTGTCTATTGTATATAAAATAATAATAAAAAAAAAAGTATTTAAGTATTCTATCAGTTATCTGGCTTCCATAGCACAAGCTCTGCTTAGTTTGGGGTCAAATGGCGCTGTGTGTAATGTCCTACGATATTTATTTATTTATTTAATAGCAAATTTAATCGATATCAAAGTAATAATAGTATTAGTAAATAATAATTAGAATGGATGTCAATATCATAAATGTCAAATAAAATGATTTAAATGTTTTCTTCAGAAAGTCGTCAATCTTGTAATAACATTTTGTAGTCAAAAACTTTTTAAATTTTCTTTTGATGTGATGCATGCTTTGATCTACATTGATTTTGAAACTGGCTACAGTCTCCGCTTCTCTCAGCTCCAGTGAGCGCGCTAGCCTTAAGCTGACGAACCCGCATGAAGGCGGCAGACAAACGACGGATTTACTTTCGCATCGAGTCATCTACCAGTCATCATTTGTTACTTCGAGACTCACGGCTCAGTAAGTTGGCTAACTTGGCCTGTTGGCGAGTGTGGCTTGGAGGAATTCTATCTTAGCAAAAAAGAGCTTATTTTGTGTTTATAATCATAATCATATTTATTGATAACGAGTTGTTACAGGTCAACATTTTTTCAATAGTAAAATCTTTGTTTTTAATTTTATTTATTTATTTATTTAATTCTTTGTTGCACACTTTATAAAAATATGTACAAAGGGAGGACTTAATGCTAAAGCATTTTCTGCCAGCCAACCCCTTAGTAAAGAACAAGGTTGTAGGCGCGCATCAAAACAAACATAATATTTATATATATATATATATAATATATCAGATTATGTATAAATATATAAATAAAAAAATACAGTAAACAAATAAATATGATATACTACTTAATATAAATAATAAACATCTAAAAAATATACAAAAAACCTTAAGATATAAATAAATATGTACTTACATCCATGTCAAATGACGAATCAATAGCAAATACATATAAAAATTACCCATTTCTATTCAAAAAATGTTCGCGTATAAGTTTTTTGAAGATAGGTTTGGACGGTGCTTGCCGAATTTTAATTGGGAGCTCATTCCATAGGCGAACCGCCACAACTCTAAAAGAATCACCAACAAAAGAAGTAGTATGACTAGGAGTACCGAGAAGAAGAAATCTACTACTCCTAGGAGGGTTGGAGTGGATATCTGAAAGATAAGTGAAATAGCCTTTTAGGTAGGACGGAGATTTAGGATCATTCAGGACAGTGTACAGTAAACCCAAAATTCTGACATCTCTTCTTTCGCGAATCGTAAGCCATTTAAGTTTTGACCGATATTGAGTAATGTGATCGTACTTGCGCAGACCAAAAATGAAGCGAATGCAGGTGTTGAGTAATCGCTCCAGTTTATTCAGTAGTTCTTTTATTGATCGGAATATTAGTACATACAAGTACATAATATTAAATAATCTTTTAATGTAACAGATTTTGTGTTTATTATTTTAAGACACTTTTTTTATGGTCGACAGGCTAGGTGTTTGACCACAGCTCACCTGATGTTAAATGAAGGTGTTGTCGAAGATGGTAAAGCACACCTAGCCT
Source organism: Biston betularia (assembly GCA_905404145.2). NCBI lineage: Eukaryota > Metazoa > Arthropoda > Insecta > Lepidoptera > Geometridae > Biston > Biston betularia. The sequence continues at coordinate 12,932,050 of FR989879.1, read as the reverse complement.
GGAATGGAACTGGCTCTCAAGTGAGGCTGCCGGAACACACCGTTAGATGCTTGGCGGCAACAACTTGAGGGTGGTAACTAGCCAGCCGAGTACTAAAGTACCCTACCACCATGCTATGGTTTCCTCGCGATGTTTTCCTTCACCGGCAGCTCCAGCTCATTCTGGGGTTTGATCGCGAACCTACCGCGCTAACCACTGAGCTATCATCGCTACAAAACACACACATTTTAATGTGTGTGACACATTTCAATTATACTCACATAACATCAGAACTGTGTTTTAAACAATGAACCTACCAACATACAACGATGTATTCTGTTTGTGGCAAGCTTATTGCAACGCGTTCGCTCCACGCGCGGGCCGTGTGGGAGGCGCACTTATCAGTGCGTAGCACTCGAGTGAGCACTAGCGATGACGTCATAATGCTCCTCTCCACACGTGACGCGACGTGATTCTATTAACGAGCCTCCAGTGCTCGACGCACGTCTGCTACGCTTGATGGCTGCTATGTCTACTGTGATTGCCAATTTTCAACTTAACTAGTACCGGTAGAGTAATTTGAGGTTAACGCGTGTCATTTGAAATTTACTAAGGTTAAAATAAGGCTACAGAAGGTGACGGGGGATGATAGTAAGTAATTATATATTTTTTATTGATATTTTATCATATTGCCATCCTGCTATCCTACAAATATTTTAAACGCAAAAGTTTTTTTTTTATTTTTTTAATTTTTTTTTTATTCTTATTTTTATTGGGGGCTTTTATCGCAATGCGATTATGCCAGCCCCGTATTACAAAACAAATCATATTTACTAAGTTTGTCTGTATGTTTGTTACTCTTCACGCAAAAACTACTGGATTGTGATGAAATTTGGTATAGAGATAGCTGCCACCCTGGATTAACGCATAGGTTATTTTTGAGTCCGATATTAGTGGGAATAGCTGGTAACACTGCGAGGCGCAGCTAGTCTATACAATTATAAAGAGGAAAGATTTGATTGTTTGTTTGTATTGAAAAGGCTCCGAAACTACTGGACCGATTCCAAAAAATATTTCCCCGTTGGGAAGCTACATTATCCCCGGGTAACATAGGCTACTTTTTATCCCTGTGTTCCCACGGGAACAGGAACTACGCCGGTGAAATCGCGAGACGTCCGCTAGTATTTTATATTTTATTTTAGCACGTATAAGTCCGCGTTTTACCATCAATTTACCTAATAGTAAGCGATGATGTGGTCGAAGATAAAGAACGCGTACATAAATGATTAGGTATTTCCTAGTTTTACACTGACCTTGAAAACATCATCGCATTTGACACCGCATGTGGCTTATATCATAAAGTTTACAAAATGTTGTATATCTAGCTTGTTTAATTGGGATGATCAATATTAATTACAGTAATACTTTGTTAATTTGGAATCAAGGTCTTTATTAAAGCTTAAATATTTTAAGTTTGCGGCCCGCGCCACAATGACTGAAATGTGTTTTCGACCCCTGTAAAAAAGGTTGAGTATGGCTGCTCTAAAATGTTTATGACACAAAATCCTTCTAGAATCAGAAATTACTTATTTTAGATTAAAAGTAAAATAAAAAGTGCGGTTTCCAAACTTAAAAAAACCTAAAAGCTTTCTCGATAAATGGTCCACAAAACGAGTCGGAAAAAAGTTTGAACAAAAGAGATTTCTTAAAACCAACACTGGCAGCCCGCGGAGAACTGTGGCGAACATTGGCCAAGAAAAGAAAACAATTTGAAACGGCGCACACTTCTTTCTATTTTTAACGAGAGACCGATAAAAAATAAATTCAATTTTCCATTTCGCCCTCTTTGTGATGAAAAACAATAGTTGTTTAACGCTGAAATGAGACGAAACAGCGCAGGCTCATTTTCATGGCACATTCGGATAATATTACTTTTTTTATATTTATACATACACTTATTAATGATCATATTCGTACACTGTCTGTCTGCATATTTGTAGTTATATAAAAGCACATGTCGAAATGGTTCGTCCGATTTTGATGATTTTTTAATGGTAGGTATTATAAATGAGAATAGGTCGTAAAGTATATTTCATATCGCTAGGCGATTAATGACTTATTCTTTACTCAACGCGGACAAAGTCGCGAGCTTAAGCTAGTCAATTAATATAAATTATATAAATCTGTAATCAGTATAAATTCATTTTCGTTTTTCATTAATTTTTTAAACAATAGTTTTGTTTAAAAAAACTCTGAGTTGCCACCATGTGTTGCCACAACTCATCTGGTATTAAAAGACGTGTAGTGTAGTTAAGTTAGTAACCTAGGTGTAGTCAAAAATGGTAAACACACCTAGCCTGGAATAGAATTGGCTCTCAAATGAGGCTGATGGAACCACTATGTGCTTGGCAGCAGATTTTCAATTTGATGGTAGTAACTAGCCAGTCGTGTACGAAAAAAAAATACCCTACCACCATGGTTTCCTAACGATGTTTTTCTTCACCGGCTGTTTAAACTCATTGACATATTGATTGATCTATGTAATTATAAAACTACGCAAATATTTTGAACGAACACAAAAAAACGATTTTAAGTATATATATTTTTTTTGTCGCTACATCGAGTGTTTACAGTGGTCATTTTCATGGCATCAACTGTATTTGTGTATTTATTATTGTCTACGACTCGAGGACTATTGTTGTTGCGTTGAAAAGATTTTTTTGAAATGTCACAATAAGACTTACAAAGGGACATAATTTAATCATTTCAAGTGACCACTTGCAGTAAATAGTTTCAAAGCTTTCGGTGGATGCAACCTAAGTCTACACTAAATGTAAGGGTCTTATCACACTAGCGGTTTGCGTGCCGCGAGTACGTGGCGGACGCGCAACGAATACGTCGCGTTCACGCACTGAGCTCGCCGCGAACGGCATTTTGTACATTCTCCTACAGAACCCTTTTTTAGTAATAGATTGCAAAACAGCACAAAGTTGTCGCTCTCTTCAAGTCGATTAGTTGATAATGGATCCTTCCACATGCGTTGATGCTTTCGTTTTCGTTTTGCAAATAATGAAACTGTAGAGCATTGCAAAGCCATAGTACTAGAATTGCTGCTAAGCTGCATGAAGCTGCTTCGCCATCATTCATGTCATCGTCATTGAACATTCCACCCAACTCACTGGAGCTGCTATGCCAGCGGCCCAGAGCCTCGCTCCGGTACTTCAAGGAGCTGGGTTGGCTCGGGTAGACGCTGGCAGGGGGAAATGCACAATACACCCCAAGCGGGACGTCAGTGCAGGACTCATCGCCCCCACTTTGAATAAGAATAAGAAACATCCATCCATCCATTCATTTACAAAAAAAAAAGTATTTAAGTATTCTATCAGTTATCTGTCTTCCATAGTACAAGCTCTGTTTAGTTTAGGGTCAGATGGCGCTGTGTGTAACGTCCTGTGATATTTATTTATTTATTTATTTATTTCACTTGGTGGTAGATTTCTTTAGCAGGAAGTCGTCTAGGTAGGTACCACCGCAGTACCAGATATTCAGCCACCAAGCAGTAGGGTGTAAACATTACTGTGTTCCGGTTGGAAGGGTACTGCAGCTAGCGAAATTACTGGGCTGTTGAGACTAACCATCGAAAGTCTCGCAAGTAATGAGCGCCAAAATAGCGATGCCCTGGACTTTGTTTTGCTACTCAAAGTTCTGTGTATCGCTGCAATGGTCATGGACATGTGTTATCTCTTACCATCAGAAGAGCGCATCGTTCGTCTCATTAAATTTACCTACATTAAAAAAAATAACTTCACTCTATGGGTATATTATGAAATGTTTGAACCCGATAATCCATTGAATCTTTACCCGGTCTAGTTGGTTCCGGCCCACTTCTGGCCTGCATTCAGATCAGCGCGACACGTCCGTCGCCGCTTAATGACTCCGCTCTAATGAGACCCAGTGGCACAATGATGTTCGTTACTTGCACAACGGACCCGCCAGCGAGGAATATGACTCGCATAAACACCCACACACCGTAATCCCACTAATATTACAAATGTGGAAGTTTGGATGGATGGATGGATGTTTGTTACTCACGCAAAAAATACCGAACGGATTTGGATGAAATTTGGAATGGAGGTAGCTGAGACCCTGGATTAACACATAGGCTACTTTTTATTCCGAAAACATGCAGCGAGTAACACTGTGGGGTAGCTAGTATTGTAATATATTTAACAGCCCTGTTGGTTCATTGATAGTATGTCTGCTCCAAGAGCTGAAGGGTGTGGGTTAGATTCCCACCCAGGATAAACATTTTGTGGTATAAAATTGTTTGTTCTGTGTCTGGGTATACTGTATGTATTATAAGTAAGTATGTATCTACAAAAAAAAAGTGTTTAAGTATTCTATCAGTTATCTGTCTTTCCCTTAGTGTACAAGCTCTGCTTAGTTTGGGGTCAGATGGCGCTATGTGTAATGTCCTGCGATATTTATTTATTTACAGAACACCCAGACACAGAACAAACATTTATTTTGTTGTATGCCACAATGTTTCTTTTGTCAAAATCAAAAATCAAAATCAAACTGTATTTATTTGCTAAGTACAGGTGTCAAAATGTTGGTACATAAAGAAAACGTCGCTTAGACCATACTTCACCCAGTATAGGGTGTGCAAAAATTAGATAAAATTATTACTATTAGAATGTCAAATCATAATGACAAGTTTATAGTAATTAAATATGTCATGAGGTCAATTACAAAATGTCAATTAGTGCAATTTATTTAAATGTTAATACTTACTATACGTATATTTTTTGCCTCATCATCAGTCAATTATTTTATATACTAATATGCCTTTTCGATTAAGAATGATTTAAGTTTCCTTTTGAACATAAATAAAGAGTTGGCTTCTTTTGTGTAGGATTGAACCCACTCCTTACAGTTCTTAGAGCAGATACTACCAATGAACGAACAGCGCTGTCAAATATATAATTTTTTAATTTTCACTTGAACTAAAGTTATTCCTTTGAAAATAATGTTCGCACTGCACGCGGCTCTATAGTTAGATATGAAATTGCTTCAACGTGTAACATACGTGCATTAATTTTCCCGCGCGCCGAGCTCGCGGAGTTGAGACGTTTTGTGACGTCTTCTGATGTAATTAAACGAGCTATAGAGTAGACAGGCAATGAACCTCCGACGAACTAGTTTCTCAGCAATTTCTATGTCGTACCTAAGTAGCTTTGTTTGAACATTTCATCTCTTTCACGCTTTGCTTAGTTTAGAGTCAGATGGCGCTGTGTATGTCCTACGTTATTTATTAATTAATTATGGTTGACCACAGCTAGTTAAAAAATGGTAAACACACCTAGCCTGGAATGGAACTGGCTCTCTAGTAAGGCTGCCGATGATGAGGCTGATGAGCCAATAGGGTTTTATTGTTACTATTATACGTATAACCAGCATATTATTAATAAGTATTATTAAAAAAAAAAAATTGTAACTAAAGTTGACAAAGGTCACGGACCCCGGCGTCTGTGGAGCGTATAATAATAATAAAAAAAAAAAAAAATAAGTATTACCAGTAATAATATTGGTGTGATAGTAAAACTATATGCTTCTCTCCAAGGTCCCATCGACTTTCTTGCTTTCCAAAATTCAGTTCCAAACGTAAAGTTGCCATAAAACAGGAAATCTGCCACGGAACCCGTACCTTCAAAGCCGGGACCTAAAACTTTTAACCCTCTCAATTCCGGGGCGCCGGTCGTCATCTGAATTTGCATACAGAGAGGCCGGAATTGCTCAAAAATAGCGCAGCAATCGACTGCGAGGGCTCTACGAATCCTGGATATGGCAGTTGGATTCAGACAAGTATTTTTTTTGATTCATTGGTGAACAAATACAAAATACAAATAACACCAAAGTTACAGGTCATTTTTCCATTCATATTTAAAAATATCAAAATCTTAACATATGTCAAAACAATGAAAATGTCAATGAAATAATATGTGACACATAAAAAAATTATGTCAATACAACTAAAATGTCAATAAAAACAAAAAAAAATACAATTACTGACTAGTAATTCAATAATCTCTTAGTTATAAATAATCTGCTGCCCGAGTGGGTGTTCCCCAATGAATATAGTCTGGGTTCCTTCAAGTCGCGAGTGAATCAGTTTCTTCTAGTCAAGCGTGCTCCACCGTAGACCGCATCTTCGCTTAACACCAGGCGGGATGGCGGTCAAACGCAAGCCTATCTACAATAAAAAATAAATAAAAAAAAAACCGTCAGTCATAAAACAAGGTCTCTTGAAGCCAAGATCTTAGTTTGCTTCTGCGCGCACGCGATGGAAGCTGCATCCTGAATGGAAGCGGGTACCCGGTTGTAAACCGATCTCTTGATACATTGAATACATTGGTTGAATTTTCTTCAGGCATTATAATATCCAATCGTTCATTTTGTTGTGCATTCTACCTCTCATAGATGATTGGACGACATTACACCATGCAAGTTAGCGGATTCACATACACAATTGATAATAATTTAACATACAATTCATAAAGTACCGAACTATACCGTACCGGCTTCCTTGTTTCCTGATAGATATAATCTGGATCTTTTCAAGGTCAGAGTGAATAGGTTATCTTCTAGGTCTGCGTGCTTCATCTTCGACCACATCGTCGCTTACCATCAGGCGAGTTGGTGGTCAAACGCGGACTTATCCGTATTAAAAAAAAAAAAGTTTATGATTGAGAAAATGGTAGAATTTGGTGAAACATGACTTTGCTTCCGAAAGTACTTTGAAGCTTTTAATAAAGTCGCCATTTACAAAGGCATGACTAGATTTGAGATTGGCTTACTTTGTGCTTGTTTTACTAAATATATCTTAAAATATTTGAAAATCGCAATACACTGGCAAATGTACAAATTGCGGTGCCAAAAACACATTCAACAAAAAAAAAAAATTGTTGCATTTGCCGTATAAGTGCATGTATACGGAATACTATCAATTACTACTGTCATTAGCATAGTATTCTGGCTTTATTTCGAGTTATCTATCTAAAACACAAACAGTGCGGATAAAATAACAACTTGAAACTTTTCTTGTTCGCAGTGGATCGGCGCGTTTGGCTCGCGTGATACATTTGGCTCCGATACGTCATCGTGATATTATGTAAATATGACTTGTCAGAGGATGAAGGCAGGGATGGACTTAGGATCCATATATTTTTTATATCTGGTGACAGAATAATTCCAAAAGATATTTTCCTAAATCTAAAGAAAAGGTATAGAGAAACATATCGTAGTAGTAGTAGTAGGTATAATAGTAGCGATGATAGCTCAGTGGTTAGCGCGGTATGTTCGCATGTCGAAGGCGTGGGTTCAAACCCCAACAATGAGCTTGAGCTGCCGGTGAAGGAAAACATCGTGGGGAAACCATAGCATGGTGGTAGGGTACTTTAGTACTCGGCTGGCTAGCTACCACACTCGAGTTGAAAATCCAAGCATCTAACGGTGTGTTCCGGCAGCCTCACTTGAGAGCCAGTTACATTCCAGGCTAGGTGTGCTTTACCATCTTCGACCACACCGTCACTTAACATCAGGTGAGCTGTGGTCAAACACCTAGCCTGTCAACCATAAAAAAAATTGTTATCTTGTCTTTTGTACCTACAAAGATTTGAATGAAAAAGTAACAAAAGAAACAAGAAGCTCTCCTGACGGTAAGAGATAATTCCTATGCATGCCCAATGTCCATTGCAGCGATACACAGAACTTCAAATAGCATAACAAAGTCCGGGGCATCACTGCTAGCGGCTGCGCTCATTACGTTGAGACTTTCGATGGTTACTTTAACATCCCTGTAAATCTAATAACAAAAAAAGAGTATAAAGTACTCTGTCTATTATCTAGTTTTTATAGTACCTACTTACAAGCTTCGCTTAGTTTTGGACTAGATGGTGCTGTGTTAAAACTTGCGAAATATTATATTTGACGATGATTTTGTCAATAGCAATCTATTCGGAAGAAATGCGCTTTGATTTTTTTTTTATGGTAGACAGGCTAAGCGTTTGACCCCAGCGAACTTTATGTTAAGAGACGGCGTGGTCGAAAATGGAAAAAAAAAAACTGGAGTTAAACTGGCTCCACGAGAGACTGCCGGAACACACCGCTAGATAGATTATTTATATAATTAGGTATTATAATATTTGCAACTTTACTTGGTGGTAGATCTCCTTAGCAAGAGGTTATCTAGGTCGGTACCACCTCAGTACCAGATACTGTGCCACCAAGCAGTAGTGTCTAACCATTACTGTTTTCCGATTTGAAGTTTATATTACCTGACATTAAAAAATGTATAACATTCATTTATGATGGTAAATGACATACATAAGTGTACATAACTGTACTTATATTTTAACTAGCTGCGCCCCGCTGTGTCACCCGCTACATATTTTCGGAATAAAAAGTAGCCTATGTCTTAATCCAAGGTCTCAGCTACCTCCATATCAAATTTCATCCAAATCCGTTCAGAAGTTTTTGCGTGAAAGCGTAACAAACATCCATCCATCCAAACTGTCACATAATAATATTAGCGGGATAAATAAATTAAATTGAATTGGACATGTGTCATCTCTTACCATCAGGAGAAGACGAGAAGCTTCTCGTTCGGATCATTAAAAAAATGTTTTTTTTGGGAAATAATAGTAAAAACTGGTCTAAGCGCCTAAATCCGCGCCTCTGTCTGCTTCTTCTGGTGTTCATCCGGCAAGCAAGACACCAGTAGTGTTGACGTCGCTTAATATCGGCGATTTATAATCTGCGACCGGAGCGGGATCGCTAGTGAAGTGGGCCAATTTGTATGCAAATACCTATGGCACTCAGACCCGGGTTCGATTGCGGCTGTGTAATGGACAGGCGGAAGCGTTTAACGAACCAATAGGTATACCTACATATCTTAATTTATAGCGATGATAGCTCAGTGGTTACCGGTGAAGGAAAACATCCTAAGGAAACCATAGCATGGTGGTTAGTACTTGTGGTGGGTACTTTTTGGTATTCGGCTTGCTAGCTACCGCACGAGAATTGAAAATCTGCCGCCAATCATCTAACGGTGTGTTCCGGCAGCCTCACTTGAAGACCAGTTCCATTCCAGGCTAGGTGTGCTTTACCATCTACGACCACACAGTCACTTAACATCAGGTGAGCTACGGTCAAAGTAGACTGTCTGATGACTGATGGTCAAGGAAATCTTTATAACTATAGAACGTCTGATCGACAAGATATTAATACAAGGGATAACTGGACTCGACCGGCTCGGACTGGACTTGACCATGACTGGAGCTTCGACGGTTCTTAAGTACATGTCAAAAACCAAGGGTTACAGGAAAGCGTAATTTCTTTCAAACCGCTCTAGACATAATTCTATGTACAATTATAAATACTTTTTCACTATAATGTTTCATTAGCTATAGGAACTTTAGGTAAGTGCATATAAAGAATCTAAATCCCATATGCAATTAAAAAAATGTAATTTTTGACATATTGTCTTTATGTCCGTAGGGACCGTCCGTTTGTCTGTAACTAAATATGTTTAACATAAAGGGCAAAAATCTAATACATCAAATTATAAGTCATCCTCAAGTTGAAAAATCTGCCGCCAAGCATATAACGGTGTGTTCCGGCAGCCTCACTTTCCATTCTAGGCCAGGTGTGCTTTACCATCTTCGACCACACCTTCACTTAACATCGGGTGAGCTGTGGTCAAACACCTAGCCTGTCAACATAAAAAAAAGAAGAAATCCGATTTGTCGACCAATAAAAAAAAACCCGCGGTATCTCATACCTTGCGCCAAGCTAATATGTATATTACAAGATAAACTTTGTTCAGTGGTCATATATTTCAACTTTGAGTTATGACTCGTTTTCTGATTAAATTTTTCTCTAAAATATTTCCTGGGGAAATTATTTATTCTTACATTTAGAAGATTTAGAGACGGTTTTTCCCTTTCCTGGCGTATTTTAGATAGATCTAGGTAGTAACATTTGAAAAGAGATATGTGTACTTTGTAGTTAAAAGAGTTTATAAACCTCAAGTCAGGTTAGTATTTTGTAAAATAGAATAGTGTAGGTTTGACTTTATTATACAAACACAAACGTCTTAAAAATACGTAGATTTAGTACATAGATGAAGTGTAGATACATTTGTTTTTTAATCCCACTAATATTATACATATGAAAGTTTGGATGGATGGAGGGTTGGATGTTTGTTACTCTTTCAAGCAAAAACGGCACGCACCTAATTAAAAAATACAAATTATTAATCTATCTATCTATATCTATGTCTATCTATCTATCGATAGATATAGCTACGCTATCTCCGGGTGACATAGTCCGCTAGTAAAATATATTTTTATGACAGACTAGCGGACGCCTCGCGGTTTTACCCGCGTAGTTCCTGTTCCCGTAGGAATACAGGAATAAAAAGTAGCCAATGTCATCTGGAGATAGTGTCAGCTTCCCAACGGTGAAAGAATTTTTGAAATTGGTCTTGCAGTTTCAGTGCCTATTCAATACAAACAAACAAACAATAAAATATTTCCTCTTTATAATAGTATAGTAGATAGATAGAAAAAACAGTAAAAACTAATCATATCCCGCGTTTGTCGCAGCGTCATAATTTCTAACTCATTTGTAAAAGAATAACTACCTCCATTTTATTCATCTAACCGCAAACAAAATATAAATCTGGTACGCGCGATAAACTGCGTCTGTACCCGATGGAGATATACCTAGAAAAAACTGACGCCGAATCATTCTGCCATCTTCGATAGCGGAGAGCTGGCGGACGATTTGACTTTGTTATTGATAAAAAATATGTATTACGCAACGTACATTTATCTACATTGTTTTACATGTAAAAGTAATACGACGAACAAGACGCTCTCCCGATGGTAAGAGATAATGCCTGCCCATGACCAATGCCGCGATACATAAAGATTTGAGTATCAAAACAAAGTCCGGGGCATCGCTGCTTTGTACATTCCTTTGAGACTTTCGATGGTTAGTCTCAACAGCCATATAATTTCAGTAATTTTTAAACCGGAACACAGAAAGGTTTACGCACTACTGCTTAGTGGTAGAATTACTGGTACTGCAAATGATATGACATCATTTAAGCTACTCAAAAAATGATATCTCTTTAACTAACAGTTTAAGGCTAAACAGATAGACACGTGTTTAAATATGACTTAACCATAGATTAAAAAAAACATAAATGTTGCATTAGGTATTCTACTGCCAAGCAGTTGTGGGTAAACATTGCTGTATTCCGGTTTGAAGCGTACTGTTATAGTTGATAGGCTAGCTTCTTTTTAATTGTTCATAGGCTAGGTTTTTGACCACAGCTCACACACATTGTGACACATCGGTGCTTTTTCGACAGATTTTTAACTTGAGCTAGCTAGTCAAGTACTACCACGCTATGGTTTCCTCACGATGTTTTCCTTCAGCGGCAGCTCAAGCTCATTGTTGAGGTTAAAATCCATGCCCTTTAGCGTGTGAACCGACTTTGTTAACCACTGAGCTATATAAAGGCTTCAAGAGACCTTGTTTTATGACTTTGACGATTACTAGTAAGTAATTATAATATTTTTGTTTTTATTGACATAATTATTTTATACGTGACATGTTACTTCATTTACATTTTCATTGTTTTGACATATGTTATGATTTTGATAGTTTTAAATATGAATGGAATAATGGCCTGTAACTTTGGTGTTATTAATAAATGATTTGTATTTGTATTTGTATCATCGCTACAAGTAAAGTTTCAAATAGCAGCTGAGTCAGTTGGGCCGATAGCTCCTCCACGCCCCGCATGATATTTTCACTTCAGGAATGTCTCCCCCATATATCAGTGCCAGAGTACCGTTATAAATTTTTCGGTCAAGAAATTGGCGGGCCCCATGATTTAGGTGGGGTTCGTCAAGTAAATACCTACTCAACATACGCGCGGGCCGCATGAGAAATTTATGGGTCGCAATATAAGACTAGATGAAACTAGTTCGAACGGCCCGCAACCGGTTTTTGACCCTGTATTTTTTATGTAAAAATATGTGACCGTTATCTTTGGACGCGGTGAAATTTGCTGTAAATAAAGCAGGACGCTGGCGCGATGGGAGATAGGATTGCAATGTTACGTTTTCAGAGTTTGTGTACTTCAGAGTTGAAGAATCACACGAAAAATTAAAATCTAATATATTGTTTGTTTGTATATTGTGAATATTATTACAAATAATTATTGATAACTAGCTGCGCCTCGCAGAATTACCCGCTACATGTTTTCGAGACAAAAAGTAGCCTATGTTTTAATCCAAGGTCTAAGCTACCTCCTTACCAAATTTCATCCAAATCCTTTAAGTAGTTTTTGCGTGGATGGATATTTGTTACTCTTTCACGCAAAAACTACTGAACAGATTTGGATGAAATTTGGAACACAGATAGTTTATAATATGGATTAACATATAGACTACTTTTTATTCTGAAAACATGTAGCGGGTAACACCACGTGGTGCAGCTAGTATTACATAATTATAACGAGAATCGAGTACCGAGTACTCTCCTTTAGTATCGTAGGTGTCTTACCAGTCACGCTGTATACTCGTCGGTTGCGGTGACAGGTTGACTAATTACATTTATGAATGAACGTCAGTGCACGTTCTATGATTATTATAAAACTAGCGGACGCCTCACGGTTTCAGCCGCGTAGTTCCCGTTCCCGTGGGAATACAGGATTAAAAAGTAGCCTATGTCACCCGGGGATAATGTAGCTTCCCAACGGTAAAAGAATTTTTGAAAAAAATACTATTTAAGTATTCTATCAGTAATCTGACTTCCATAGTACAAGCTTTGCTTAGTTTGGGGTCAGATGGCGCTGTGTGAAGTGTCCTAAAGCTTGTACTATGGGAACCAAATAACTGATAGAATACTTTGTAACTTTTTTTTTGTAAATACATACATCTGTATATATTTCCAACCTAGACACAGAAAAATGTATCATCACATAAACGTTTGTACTGATGGGAATCGAACCCACGCCCTATACAGCTCTTGAAGCAGATATTCTACTAAATGAAGTGACAGGGTAGTCCAATAGCTCCTTTTCTATATTATCAGTCAATGTTCATTGGAACAGTCCCCCGATTTCTCAGAATAGTTTTGGAAGCACTCAGTTGTGGTTCCACTGATAAAATGTTTGCTCATAGATAGATACCAACCAACGGGTCTTTTCAGTGATAGTTATATTTCTTATGCGATACATTTTAAGCGAGAGGAATGACAGCGATTTTTTTTTTTAATGATTGACAGTCTAGGTGTTTGACCACAGCTCACCTGATGTTAAGTGAAGGTACGGTCGAAGATGGTAAAGCACACCTAGCCTGGAATGGAACTGGCTCTCAAGTGAGGCTGCCGGAACACACCGTTAGATGCTTGGCGGCAGATTTTCAACTTGAGGGTGGTAGCTAGCCAGCCGAGTACTAGAAAGTACCCTACCACCATGCTATGGTTTCCTCACGATGTTTTCCTTCACCGGCAGCTCAAGCTCATTGTTGGGGTTTGAACCCACGCCCTTCGGCATGCGAATCGACCGCGCTAACCACTCAGCTATCATCGCTACAAAAATATCGTGTGGAACGAAGGGAGTGTGCTTGGATGTAAGTCTCTAGTATCGCTTGTTATTCCCGCGAAGTTCTTATGGTTAATATGGGTTCTTCAAAAGGCATGGTGGTAGGGTCTAGTACTCGGCTGGCTAGCTACCACCAAGTTGAAATCGTGCCGTTAAGCACCTAACAGTGTGTTCCGGTAGCCTCACTTGAGATGCAGTTCTATTCCACACTAGATGTGCTTTTCCATCTTCGACTTGTCACTTAACATCAGGTGAGCAATGGTCAAACACCTAGCTGGTCAACCATTAAAAAACTAGCCAAGTGCGAGTCGGACTCGCGCCCGACGGGCTCCGTACTATTATCAATAGAAACGGTAAAAAAATCACGTTTGTTGTATGGGAGTCCCCTTAAATATTTATTTTATTCCGTTTTTTAGTATTTGTTGTTATAGCGGTAACAGAAATACATCATCTGTGAAAATTTCAACTATCTAGCTATTACGGTTCATGAGATACAGCCTGGTGACACGTGCATGAGCTTGAGCTGCCGGTGAAGGAAAACATCGTGAGGAAACCATAGCATGGTGGTAGGGTACTTTCTAGTACTCGGCTGGCTAGCTACCACCCTCAAGTTGAAAATCTGCCGCCAAGCATCTAACGATGTGTTCCGGCAGCCTCACTTGAGAGCCAGTTCCATTCCAGACTAGGTGTGATTTACCATCTTCGACCACACCTCACTTAACATCAGGTGAGCTGTGGTCAAACACCCAGCCTGTCAAACATAAAAAAAAAAAAAAAAAAAAAAAAGACAGACGGCCGGACAGCGAAATCTTAGTGATAGGGTCCCGTTTCACCCTGTGGGTACGGAACCCTAAAAAAGACGTATAGATTGACATTAAATTATTATTCAATTTGTTTTTTGGATGAGGATTGCTTTACCTAATTAAAAGACAGAAATGAAACTTGTAGCAAATCTTTAATTAACTTTAAAATGCGACAGAGCATGTTGGATACGTGTATTTCCAAAGCCAGGGAAGGAATCGCAGTTTGCTAACGTTTGCCTGGAAGGTTCCGCTAGCAAAGGACCTTACGGTGACACTCGCGACTGGCAAACACTCGCCACTGAGAGCTCACTTGTCGGCACAAAGGCCGCCTGTCACACCGAAAGCAGAAATTATATAGCACAAGATAAAAAAAATTAGATAAAAGAAGATTTTTTATTTTTTTAAGAAGTTCTGTGTATCGCTGCAATGGTCATGGACAGGCGTTATCTCTTACCATCAGGAGAGAGTCTCGTTCGTCTCATTACTTTTTACATTAAACAATTTAAAAAAAAAGGAAATTGTTGTTTATTTATTTTCACGTTCATTATGCGGACTGCTTGGCAGTGGAATGCGCTGCTTGAGTGAGTGTTCCCCGGTGAATATAATCTACTGTCTTCAAGTCGAGAGTGAGAGTAAGTGGCGAGCGTGCTTCATCGTAGATAGCATCTTCACTGTACATCAGGTGAAATGGCGATCAAACACAAGCCTATTCATCATTAAAAAATCTTCTGTCTGTTAAACGGGATCTCTAAAGAATTGGGAGTCGCTAGCCGTATATCCAAAAAGACTGAAGTGAACCACAACGTCGCGTGACTAGCATTATGGTAGGTGTATGCTTTTTAAAAATGACTTGAGGTACGAGGTTCTTAGCGATGGTAGCCAAGTGGTTATCATCCGCCCCAACAATCAGCTTGAGCTGCCGGTGCAGGAAACCATAGGCGGTGGTGCTTACTAGTAGATACTCGGCTGGCTAGCTACCACCCTAAAGTTGAAAATCTGTCGCCAAGCACTCAACGGTGTGTTCCAGCAGCATTACTTGAAACCCATTCCAGGCTAGCTGTGTTTACTGTCTTCGACCACACCAATTGGTAATGCACTAGTCACTGCAGCGATAACCCGCTTACTGTCATTTCAAATCAGTTGCGTGTTTATGTTAATCTGTATCTTTTTATTTGTGTGTGTTGTCTGTACTTATCTATTGTTGTGTCTAGTGTTCTGTAAGGAAAAATAAATGTTTTTCTTGTTTTTTTTTTTACATTGGTGTGAGGGTGTCCCCTATTAACAGCAGCTTTCCTCACGTGCGTCACATTCGTGGCGTGGCGTGCGAAACGTCAAGGATCGGTCGGCACTTGTCTCCAGCCAGTTTAATTGGAAAAAGAAATACCCGCAGGTGTTCTCGTCTCGTAAGGAGTCAGAACTTCAGAAAAAGCTACGTAGAACTGAGTACTAAATTACCAAAGTAAGTACATTTACGCTAAGTGGCCAGCTCTGGTATCAAAGTTGATACAGATGTATACACCACTATTTTGTAATTACTAGACATTTTTACTAAATGCCTAAGTTTATATACCTATCTATCTATACTATTATAAAGATTTGATTGTTTGTTTGTTTGTATTGAATAGTCTCCGAAACTACTAGACCGACTTCAAAAATTCTTTCACCGTTGAGAAACTACACTATTCCCGTTTTAGGACTTTTTACCCTGTATTCCCACGGGGCGAGGCGTCCGCTAGTAAATTTATAATATAGTTTATGTTAGTATAGTTTTGTATTAGTTTATATAAGTTTATATTATAATTAATTTTTGTTTCTTATTCTATGAGTTATCTGGTTCTATATAGTAAGCGAAATAAAATAAAATAAGCAAAGCTTTTATGCTTAGATTGCGCTAAATGCCCCGGACGTTGTTTTGTTGCTCAAAGTCCTGTGTATAGCTGCAATGGTCATGGGCAGGCGTTATCTCTTACCATCAGGAGAGCGTCTCGTTCATCTCATTACTATTTACATTTAAAGATTTGTTTTAAAAACCCTGTAATTTCGCTAGCTGCAGTACTTACCCTACAAACCGGAACATAATGATGTTTGTACACTACTGCTTGGCGGCCAAATATCTAGGACTTCGGTGGTATTTATCTAGACTACTTCCTGTTCAGATCTACCATCAAGGAAATAAGATATTAGAATTTTCAGCATACTCGACATTATAGGACACTAGACGATGTCAGCCCGAACGTACTGGTTCTCGGTTTTTATAACATATGATATTAAAATAAGAATTTAATATAATATCAAGTAGAAAATAATTTGCCTTTGAGTATAAAACATAATTTTGGTGCACTACAGCATATAAAAGAGACACAGGTTAGGGCCAACTATATATTATACATTTATTGCTAGATGCAAGACACTGTATATATATATAGACAGACACACATATGGACACAATATTACACCTATATATAATTCACACATAATAACACCATACGGCCAAGCTCAGGCAGGTGTGTTCTCGAAGACGACTAGGAGCCAAGTGACTGCAAGCGGTCGGACCGTCACGAACGAAGAGAAGCGAAAGCGCCTCGGTTTCCGTTACGGTGATAGCCATCAACAGCTGGCACGTAGTTTCCGGTATAGACTTCGATTGTTTTGCGTTCGGTTGCGTTTTGCGTTTGCGTTTCGTTTTAAATGATACTTTAATGAACTAAGAGTATTATTATTATTGAATGTTATTAAAATTGAAATTAGAATTGATATTATAATGCGTATGACTTATTTCAAATTATATTAAGTATTGTATGCCTCTAAAAGGCCAGACCGTTGTGTACTACACATTTTATGTTTTGTTTAAGATCTATATGTTACACGGTGTACAATTTATAAATGTTTCTGATTTCTGATTTCTGATTTCTGAAACGCGGCAAATACGAGTACCTACATGTGCGACAACACATACGTTTGAAAACCCTAGATATTCCCCGATCCAAGTAGGTGAGCAAATTTTACCTACTTACGTGTGAAAAAACACATTTCCACAAACACTCCACATTATAGGGAGTAAAGACAAAACTAGTTCCTCTATCTCTGTTCATACATCATTTAAGTTTCTTGTACAGTCGCGTGGAAAAATTGCAATTCTCCACTTTTCGCGTCCATCTCGCTACGTAGAATATTAAGACAAACTAAAGCTTATTTTGGCGAGACGGAAGACGTTCTGTACATAAAATTTCTTGCAGAAAATAAAGTAGTGAAATATGTTTCTTCAAATCTTTGTTTTGATGTACAATTACGTGTGTTTTTTAATGTTAAATGTAATGAGACGAACGTGACGCTCTTCTGATGGTAAGAGATAACGCCTATCCATGACCATTGCAGCGATACGCAGAACTTAGAGTAACAAAATAAAAATAATTTCGCGAAATTACTGGGCTGTGCAGCTACTGGCAGTAGTGTCTGGGTGTAATATCGTAGGACATTACACACAGCGCCATCTGACCCCAAACTAAGCAAAACTTGTACTATAGAAGTCAGATAACTGATAGAATACTTATTTTTTTATTGTTAATGCATAGGTACTTAAATACATGCAGAACACCTAGACATATAATAAAAATCTGTTTATACTTTATACCTACCATAAAATGCTTGTCCTTTTAGTTATTTTTAATAACTATGAGTGTGAGTAGTATTGGATTACTAGTAACTAATTATATTTTTTTGGTTTTTATTGACATTTAATCATATTGTCATAATTATTATACATATTTGACATATTATTTCACTGTATTGACATAATATGTTATGATTTTGATATTTTTAAATATGAATGGAAAATGAACTGCAACTTGGGTGTTATCAATAAAAGATTTGTATATCATTTGTAGCGATGATAGCTCGGTAGTTAGCACGGTTGCTTCAAACACCGAAGGATTTGGATTCAAACCCCAACAATGTGCTTGAGCTGCCGGTGAAGGAAAACATCGCGAGGAAACCATAGCACGGTGGTAGAGTACTCTCTAGTACTCGGCTGGCTAATCTAACCCTCAAGTTGAAAGTATCCCGCAAATGTGTACCAGCAGCCTCACTTGCGATGTGTTTACCATCTTCGATCACACCGTCACTAACATCAGGTGAGCTGTGGGCAAACACTAGCCTGTTAACAAAAGAAAAATGATGAAAAATATTAGCTGACTAGCTGCACCCCGCGGTGTTAACCGCTACATGTTTTCGGGATAAAAAGTAGCCTATGAGTTAATCCAGCGTATCAACGACGTCCTTACCAAATTTCATCCAAATCCGTTCAGTAGTTTTTGCGTGAAGGAGTAACAAATATCCATCCAAACTTTCACATTTATAATATTAGTGGGATCCGGCTCAAGAGCAACCGACATCAGTTCGTCCGTACAGCACAGTGTGAAGTGACACAGTGGGCGCAGTGCGGACGCACCGCAGATGTTCTCGCGTCGGTTCATAAAGCGGCTAAATCGCTTGTCGTCGTCGTTTGCATAAATATAAACGGAGCTCGTGTTATAGCGCGACACAGCGCACAAATATCAAAATGCAAACATAATACAAATTTACTTTTTCTACTATAGCGTTAGTATAAGCAATTCTACTAATAAAAGTATTATTTCACGAATAATATAAATACGTATAACTTTTGAATTATATCCTAAAAATATCTAGAGTAAAATTCAATTGTCAAAAAGAAATTAAAACACAAACTGAAATACATCGAAAAAAAATTCCAATTGACAAATATAAAAGTATATAAAAGGCACCACGCTGGCCAAGTGCCGGTTGGTAGACCTCATCTACGAGACTTTTTTTTAAATGACTCTCGAACGTATATGTTTCCTCACGATGTTTTCCTTTATCTTTTCAAGTCATCGACAATACAAACTTAGAAAAGACAAACAGAGACTCGGGCTAAAACCATAAATAAATATCGTAGGACATTACACACAGCGCCATCTGACCCCAAACTAAGCAAAGCTTGTATGATGGAAGTTAGATTTGTAAATGCATACTTATAATACATACAGAACACCCAGACACAGAACAAACATTTGATGATACATAAAATGATGATAGACCCACACGTGGTCCCTGGGTGGTGCCAATGAGTGGCAAAAATACTGGTGGTAGGCTTCGGCCGTGGTTAGTGACCACCCTCTGGACAAAGCCGCGCCGCCAAACGACACTGTCGTGTTCCGGTGCGTTGTCCAGTGACACCGTTTGAAGTGTCGGGTTAGAACAGTTGCATAAACAGGTTCCTTCTAAGCTTGTTCCATCTTAGACAACATCGTTGCTTCACATCAGGCAGGATGTGGCAAGCGCGAACCTATGCAATAAAAAAAAAATCCCTTTGCAAGCTGTTTTCCTACTGTGTTTTTCTCGCTGTGGCCGTGCCCCGTCTGTAAACTAGGAGCGATAACAGCTAACTATCGATAAAGAAACGCGAGGCAGAAGTAACGCGTGGCAGCCGCCCCCAGGTGACGTCGACGTAAACGACGCCCGGGGAGCTGGCGTGTGACGAAACTGCCAGAACATTCTAGAGACAAAGAGATCAAGACAAGAAAATTTAATGAAATTGAAAATTGTTAGAATTTCTATTGTTGACAGCCCTGTTGAAATGAACCCATTGGCAGTATGTATACTTCAAGAGCTGAAGGGCGTGGGTTCAATTCTCATCCAGGATAAACATCTGGTGGTATAAACAAATGCTTGTTCTGTTAATTTTAAGTATAGCTGCGCCCCGCGGTGTTACCCGCTACATGTTTCGGGATAAAAAGTAGCCTATGTGTTAATCCAGCGTATCATCTACCTGCATACCAAATTTCATCCAAATCCGTTCAGTAGTTTTTGCGTGAAAACGTAACAAACATCCATCCATCCAAACTTTCACATTTATAAAATTAGTGGGATGTGTTCATACAAAATTATTAAGTATTCTATCAGTTATCTGACTTCCATGGTACAAACTTTGCTTAGTCTGGGGTCAGATGGCGATATTTTTGTTGAAGTAGCGATAATAGCTCTGTGGTTGGCGCGCTCGGTTCACACACTAAAAGGCGTGGTTTCAAACCTGAGCTGGAGCTGCCGGTGAAGGAACACATTATGAGGAAACCATAGCGTGGTGATAGGGTACTCTCTAGTACTCGGCTGGCTAGCTACTTATCTATTTTATGGTTGACAGGCTAAGTGATTAACCACAGCTCACCTGAGCCTCGATCATGAACGACTTGCGAAAAAGTATTCGTACCGACATCGACAAAAAATTGTACGAGATTTGTACAGCTTTGTGTGCTGTCGAGGACTCGATCCCTTTACGATACGAATTCGAGAAATTTTCGTGATCGAAGCTCTGATATCAAGTAACGTGATGTTGAGCTGTGCTGAAAAACCTAACCCATCAAACCATAGGAAAAATGTGGCAAACTTTTAATTTCAACGTTGAAATTAAATAAGATTTCAAATAGAAAAACCAAACGTAATAAATTATTCCCAGTTCCATTGTTCTATAATTCGCCACTTCCAAGTATTAAAGAATAAATAAATCTAAAAATTATGCTAACAAGTTCCGGGGGATCGGCTAAGTGAGTATCCGAATCTGAAACTTTGTGTTTATTCTTGGGTTTTTTTTTTATGTTAATTATATTTGAATGCGTACATTTTTCTCCGTTTTCACGGCTAACATTTTCCCGCTACAGAATTTGAATTTCAAATATAGAACGAAATCCTGTTCTACAGTTACCGTTATTCAAATTTGCATTCGGGCCAATGACGCGGAAGTATGGGTGTCATCTTTCATTCCTAATTTAAACAATTTATGTTTTGGAACAGTTTTGTTTCTCGTTTTACTTTTATGCTGTCATACTTTTTTATTATATTCTTTTAGGGTGTTTTCTTTCACGTTTTATAACATTAAAAAATAATGTAGTTATTTTTAACATGCTTTTATTGGGCACACGAATCAATAAATAGTAGGACGTAAAAAAAACAGCGATGACCTTGACTTTTAGGTACTCAAAGTTCTGTGTATCGCTGCAATGGTCATGGACAGGCGTTATCTCTTACCATCGGGAGAGCGTCTCGTTCATCTCATTACTTTTACATAATAAATACCCTCGCCAATTATGTAGTTGGTATCCATGTCTTTCGTTTTACCACGTAATTATTAAGTAACTCAAGGGTTGCCTGGAAGAAGTTGGTGTTAGCAATAAGACTATACATTGTGTATATGTATGAATTTTTTTTTTGTAAGATTTTTTTACCGACCGACCGACTTCCGACTTTCTAAAAGGAGGAGGTTGTTAATTTATTACAATATCTAATTTTTATGTATCTGATCACTCGAAGACGGCTAGACGGATTTGCAAAATTTTTAGTCTCACTTGAGAGCCAGTTCTCTTTCAGGCCAGGTGTTTTCCGTCTTCAACCACAACATCACTTAACATCAAGTGAGCTATGGTTAAACACCTAGCCTGTGAATCTTAAAAAACTTGTGCTAAGCTAGCTTATAGTAGAATAAAGTATTTTTTTTTTCTCTAAAAATTATGACTTGTACCTATTACAATTTTGTTATTACATATAGACAAAAATGCTATGCTATTCATCTACTTAATACTTTTTCCCGTAGATTTTCACGTTTGAGTTGTACACGGGAACGCTGAGGTGTGAGGGACCCACACATACGTATGGCATATTATTTTAAATGCGGTCTCGGTGCCCTCAGGGTCAATTTGCATACCCGGAACGTTTAACCCTTTTTTGTCGGCTTTTTATATCAATATGCCCAATAAACGGTTTTGGAGACTCGATAGAGCCGAATGGGGCCAATAAAATAAATTCGAAAAACCAGAAACTAAAAGGATTTTTATAAGGTTACCAATAATATAAAATAAAATAAAATATTTTACTTGGTGGTAGATCTCCTTAGCAGGAGGTCATCTAGGTAGGTACCACCGCAGTACAGATATTCTGCCGCCAAGCAGTAGTGTGTAAACAATACTGTGCTCCGGTTTGAAGGGTACTGCAGCTAGCGAAATTACTGGGCTGTTGAGACTAACCATCGAAAGTCTCCAAAGTAATGAGCGCCAAAGCAGTGATGCCCTGGGCTTTGTTTTGTTACTCAAAGTTCTGTGTATCGCTGCAATGGTCATGGACAGGCGTTATCTCTTACCATCAGGAGAGCGTCTCGTTCGTCTCATTATTTTTCACATAAAAAAAAAAAAAAATATGTAATGAAAAAATACAAAATTATTATTTTTAAATGGATTTAAAAACAATAATTTTTTATTTACATTTTGTTAAAATGTAATATTTGCCCTAGGAAGAGGGAGGAGGATTGGGGGAGGCCTATGTCCAGCAGTGGACGTCCTACGGCTGAAAAGATGATGATGATGTAATATTAATGTTGAATACCCTGTTATATTATTTGGTAGAATATCTGCTTCAAGAGCTGTAGGACGTGTGTTCGATTCCCACCAGAATAAAGATAAAGATAAAGATAAAGAAATATTTATTTGCATAGTACTGATCTTATATTACCGAAGTCTCATATCTCTTATAGTACTCATCATGTTCTTGCCTCAATGGGCGTACAAATGTTGTCATAGCTTTTTTTTTTTTAAATAATTCAATTTATGTAATTTAATGTCAAAAAAATAATAATAAATTTGATCAATGTCAAAGTAATAATAAGCAATTACTAAATGTTTACTTGAATACGCTCCGAAACTACTGGATTGATTTCAAAAATTCTTTCACCGTTGGGAAGCTTCACTATCTCCGAGGGACATAGGCTACTTTTTATCCCTATATTCTTGCGGGAACAGGAACTACGCGGATGTATAGTATAGTATTATAAAGAGAAAAGCTTTGATTGTTTGTTTGTTTGTATTGAATAGGCTTCCAAAACTACTGGACCGATTTCAAAATTTCTTTCACAATAGGGAAGCTACATTATCCCCGGGGGACATAGGCTTATACGTTTTCTTGTATTCCCACGAGAACGGGAATTACGCGGGGAAACCACGAGGCTTCCGCTAGTATTTAATGTACAGATAAGACTCGTTTTCGATTACGTTTAGATATGTAAACATACTATGTATATTTTGTATATAGATCAAAATCGCGGAATTGTACAACAAAATCTCATAAAATTGTCGAGAATATCATAAAATTGCCGAGAATATAATAAAATTGCCGAGAATATCATAAAATTGCCGAAAATCTCATAAAATTGCCGAGAATATAATAAAATTGCCGAGAATATCATAAAATGGCCGCTGATACCTAAAGCGAAAAATTCCATTAAAATACATCGTATAAATTCAGAGCCCATATGTAGCTAAACGTTTAAAACTACTTGAAGTAATATTTTTTGCTCGCGACGTGAGCGATCGACGCCGGTGAGAAATATTGCGCCTTATTCGTTCCGTTTTAATTAAACTTTTGATGGCCCGTACGATACGGCTCGTGAGGGTATGTAGCTGTCTGTTTATTCTATATATTCCATTTTGTAGTAGCTACCAAAGCGCTTACTTCGTGCTTACGTTTTTGTCTGAAACTAGCTTCACAACGTTTGGCCGGCAGTTCAACAGAGCTAGAAGGCTTCTAGTAGAAGCAATATTAGCTGTTTTGACTCACTTAAAAAAAAAAAATCTTAGACTAATATCACTGCTTTTTCGTATTATTTTACTTTATATTTAATATGCATAAAAGTTCAATAAATTAATCAGTAATCACATAAGCAGATTATTTAAAACAACACGAAAAGTCATGTTTCACCACATCATCCATTTTTATGAATAAATCAATACTGTTTTTATACGTAAACACTCGAAAAAACATAAGTTTTGTGAAAAAATACACATTCCTTTCCGCATTCTCGCTAAAACTCCATATTTCTGTTGATCGTATAGCGTTGCCAGCTTTGTTTATTGAAAAGTTATGATAATAATGTAAAAGTAATTGCTGAGCAAGATAGCCCTGTTGGCTCATTGGTAGCATGTCTGCTTCAAGAGCTGTAGGGCGTGGGTTCGATTCCCACCCAGGACAAGCATTTTGTGATATAAAACAAATGTTTGTTCTGTGTCTGGGTGTACTGTATGTATTATAAGTATGTATTTACAAAAAAAAAGTATTTAAGTATTTTATCAGTTATCTGATTCCCATAGTACAAGCTTTGCTTAGTTTGGGGTCAGGTGGCGCTGTGTGTAATGTCCTACGATATTTATTTATTTATTTATTTACTTGATAAAACTTAACCCGTTCGTTGTTTTTGCACCGGAACTTTTAGATAACCACTGTGACAGTTACATACCTACTAGCGTTTCCAAACTAAAAGCAGCCAGCGCTGAAATTGTAGCAGTCTTCAATAACTGGAACTGATCAATTATATCTGGAATATCCAACTCCAATGGGTTTTATATCGCTTACACTGAAACTGGCGAAAACCGGTCAGTGGAGGGGCTGCTACACGGTCGGCACTCGGGGGGCAATCGTTAAATTGAAGATGTGAAGTAAATACGGGTTTATATGTACGAACGAAGTGAACGAAGTCGAATGAAAAATATATATAACTAGCGGATGCCTCGCGGTTTAGTTCCTGTTCCCGTGGGAATAAAGAGATAAATAAATAAATATCGTAGGACATTACACACAGCGCCATCTGAATCCAAACTACAACTACTTTGAGCTTTCCAAGAAGGCACACGGTCAGAGACCACGTTTCAGCGCCATAAGTCATCACTGGTAACACACACTGGTCGAAGACTTTCGACTTGAGGCACTGAGGTAGTTTGGACAAGAAAACGCTGCGCAGTTTTCCGAACGCTGCCCAGCCGAGTTGGCTACGACGACTGACCTCTTCCTCAAAGTCGGACCTACCTAGCTGGACTGCTTGTCCTAGGTAAATACATGTGTCAACAACTTCGAGAACCGAGTTCCCAACTGATACTGGGGTGGGCACAAGATGGGTATTCAACATTACCTTCGTCTTGTCCTTGAATTGTTTTGCAATACTTTAAAATATTAAAATAAATGACACTGGCTAATGCACGAAGTGCGATGCCATATACAAGAAAATTAATAGTGTTGACGGTTTTGCTTGTCGCACATTTGGAATGACTTGTACACATAAAAGCTCATTAGAGTGTTTGCGTAGCACCGTCGCGTCTCTAGTGCGTGCGCCCCTTAAGATAGAACCTCGTTACAAACGCTGTGCGACCAAACTTGGACACGTTTATACCACAGATTACATCATATGTACTATAGTATTAACAGTACCTTATTTGCCGGTACGCAAGTACCGTTCAAAAAGCATAGCACTTTTGTGGCATGCACCACAATATTTTTTTTAGTTTCCATAACGTTGGGACATGGAAACTGTACCGTTTATTTCGTGAAGAATGTAGCTACCGTCCTAGATTCTTTGTATTTTTATTTTATTTTACATGGAAAACAAACAGCTGCTAACTTTGAAACTAAATAAAAGATAAATTAACATATTTCATACATTATTATTATAAAATAAATAATTATCATTGACTTTGTATATTTATAATTATATTTTTACTATTAACATAATTGTTCTGAAATGTTGGTAGTAATAGAAGTAATATCATTGGTTGTTTATAATCGGTTTAGTTATTTAACAATAAAAGTCGTATACTATCATGGTGTACTAGCTGCGCTCCGCGGTGTTACCCACTACATGTTTTCGGGATAACAAGTAGCCTATGTGTTAATCCAGAATGTCTGCTACTTCCATACCAAATGCCATCCAAATCCATTCAGTAGTTTTTGCGTGATAGAGTAACAAACATCCATCCATCCAAACTTTCACTTTTTTAATGTTACTGGTATTAAGCAGAAACGGAAAGGAATTGTGCGATTCACGCGATCTTTTTTGCCATACACTTGCAAATTGTGGAATGGTCTTCCTTCTTCCGTATTCTCGCGGAGTTACAACATTGGGTTCTTCAAAAGGCGTGCTAATATAATCTTAAAAGGTCGGCAACGTATTTGTAGTACCCCTGGTATTGCAGATATCTATAGGCGACGGTGATTGCTTAACATCAGGCAACCCGTCAGCTTGATTGCCACCTGTGGAATAAAAAAACAATTATATGCAACATTATAAACAAGTTTTACTATGGGCATAGTTCTGGGGTATTAAAAACATATCAGATGCTACATGTAACTGTAAATGTAAAGTTTGAACATTATATCAAAGTTAAATGGAAATCCAATCAATCAAATTACTTGGAAACCTATCACCAAGTGAAAATTAACTTACTCAGTTAATCTTTAGCAGGAGGTTGTCTAGGTTGGCATCACCGCAGTACCAGATCAAGTCAAGCAGTAGTGTGTAAACATTACTGTGCTCCAGTTTGAAAAGTACTGCAGCTAGCGAAATTACAGGGCTGTCGAGACTAACCATCCAGTCTCAAAGTAATGAGCGCCAAAGCAGCGATGCCCTGGACTTTTTTTTACTACTCAAAGTTCTGTGTATCGCTGCAATGGTCATGAACAGATTATTATCTATTACTATCAGGAGAGCGTCTCGTTTAAAAATAAAATCTGTTAATTCGAAATTTATTTGTAAATTTTATTAGATTTAATGAAACAATGATAAAATGATTTAATGTTTTTTTTAACCAAATTTACAGGTCATTTTGCCATTCATATTTAAAAATATCAAAATCATAACATATGTCAATAAAATAATATGTCAAATTTAAAATAATAATTATTGCAAATAAGTAAATCAAATGAAGTAATTTTAATTCAAGCAACACAATTTTACAATAATTCAAAGTTGCCTGGAAGAGATCGCTTTAAGTAATAAGGCCGCCAGTTGTTGCACTATTATCAAGCTGATTCCGGTTTCAATATTTTATGTTTTATGGTGTGAACAGCAAAGAGTTATCTTAACAGATAAAATGTAAGTTTGTAGAACATCGTTTCCTCGGCTGCAAACAGATTGAATTCAAAGAAGTAACTGAAGCTGTCACAAAACTTATTTTTTCTTTACAACTGACGACACGACACACGATAAGACTTATTTTATTACTAACCATTTATTAACATACACCAACAACTAGTTTATATTTACAATAAAATATTGTTTGAAAATAGTTTTTAAATATTTTGGACTGTTACAAGTGATTTTCGGCTCTCAAATCCTCACTTGAGACAGACATTCCAGGCTAAGACTGTGTTTAACATATTTGACAAGTGAGGTGTAATCAAAACAGCTCACTTTAAAAAAAAAAGTAAAGAAATGTGAATGAAAGTGGTAGCTGCTCCAAGAGCTGTATGTAGAGCGTGGGTTCAAATCCCGCTCAGGCCAAACAATTGTGTAACGAGCATAATTTTCAGTTTTGTTTGAGTGCTCTGTATTTTTTTATACACAATTATAGTACACAATATGGACACAGACGTGTCGTATGTGTGTGTCTGTGGCATCGTAACGCCTGAACGGATGAACCGATTTTGATTTGTCAGGAGTATTCTTAGCTATATTTGATGAAAATCGGTCCAAGATGGCCGCCGCCACAAAATGGCGGATTACACATTTTTTCACAACTTCCTCAATATGGATGTCAAATGAAAGGGCTTGACTAGTAGAATACTATACGCTTGTCAGAGATTTTTTAATTTATATAGGTAACAAACTGAATTGGGGTGTATTGTGAATTTTATATATTTACACTAAAACCCAGCGCGTAGAAGTATCGGAGCGAGGTTCTGAGCCCCCCTTGTAAAGTAGCTCCCGTGGGCGCGATGTGATTTCGTCGTGTCGAGATATGTGAAGACTCCAAGTGACGTAGCAAGATACCGCTAGCAAACATTGCGATCGGGATAAAGGAAGGATTCAGCTATTGCTGTTTGCTGATACGCGGGATGTGAAATTGTGAAACCTTGAATGTGACACTTTAGAATACGTCACTGCTTAAGGCAGTGTTTCTTGATATTGCTACAGCGAGTTTTAAAAATTCAAATATAAAATTTTTACATTCTTTTAACAAAAAAGAAAACAATTTAAGAATCAGATATCGTTAACAAACCGTTAAAAGTAACGCGCTGTTAAAAGCACATTATAACGCTAACGTAATTAACTTTTACGTAGAACGGAAATACACTTGATCTCGTAATTAAAGGGAAAAAGGCGAAGTGCGCCTTTGGCGATAAATAATTTGTCGCTCATCAAAATAAGTGAGTGGCCACTAAACTCGAGGGAGTACTAACCTACGCAGGGAAACATAAATATATCTTACAACGCATCAATCTTACTAACATGTTTGGTGACTTATTGTTGGGCCTGGAGAAGATGATTGAGTGGCCCACGGTATTGGGAACAGCATGCCGCTATTTCGGGAGGAATGGAAGCGCAGACTGACATGCTCCAGAGCGCTTAAGACCCCGAAACCGCCGTCAAGCACCAAGGAAAGCCATCTCATGTTTTATAATGTGTTAGCAGGATAATCCTACAACCACATACCAACAATGCCATAAAACATGTTTTGATTTTTTCCCCGTCAAGAAAAGGTACTGTAATCAGATAAAAAAATCAAACAAGATAGTGCTGTGACGGCAAATCAACCAACGAAACGAAAAGATCAGCATAAAAATCGGACGGTTGGATAAAAATCGAATGTTTGAATAAAACTCGAATGTTTAAAAAAACATCTTTTTATACAAATAGTTCTGATAAATAAAAGAATAAAAATTAAGAAAAGGGTGTGTTATACTAAAAGTATTAGTTTAAACATTCGATTTTCAAGCGGATTTTTTCGTTTTGTTGGTAGTACCTTTTTTTGACGGGAAAACAGTCAAAAGATGCGCCCTTAACAGGTTTTTTTTTTTTATTTTATTTTTGACATGCTAGGTGTTTGATCACAGTTCATCTGTGTTTACAACATTCATAGAGTGACGACACTAAAACAGGAA
Source organism: Biston betularia (assembly GCA_905404145.2). NCBI lineage: Eukaryota > Metazoa > Arthropoda > Insecta > Lepidoptera > Geometridae > Biston > Biston betularia. Next base: position 12,902,620 of record FR989879.1, on the reverse strand, counting down.
AAATTACAATTTATAATTATCTAATGACAGCAGTTTGACACATTTTGGAATTGACTGAATCATTATCGCAATATCTCAGGCCACACACTCTCATTCGAAATTAATTAAAAATGCTCTATCAGGCGGACAGATGGCGCGCCAATCGCTTGTTATCTCTGACACAAAGTCTTTCATCCAAGGATGTGGAATTCACCCCACAGACGGGCAATATTGATCTTGGATATAGCTGGAAGCCTTAACTTGAGTTAGGACCAATTTATCTTGTAACTTTTATTGACTTACGTTCAAATACGCCTATTTTGCCTTTGTGGTTTGTCTCGCTCTTTTAATAAGACTTTTCTTGAGACGCAGCATCAAATACAAATCAATTAATAATAACACCAAAGTTACAGGTCATTTTCCATTCATATTTAAAAATATCGAAATCATAGCATATGTCAAAACAATAAAAATGAAAATGTCAATGAAGTAATATGTCACATATAAAATAATTATGTATGTCAATATACTTAAATCTCCATAAAAAACAAACATATTATAATTACTTACTAGTAATTCAATAATCTCTTAGTTTTAAATAATCGTCAAAGTCATAAAACAATGTCTCTTGAAGCTAAGATCTAAGTTTGCTTCTGCGCGCACGCGATGGAGGGTGCATCCCGAATGGAAGCGGGTACGCGGTTGTATCTATTTACATCCACGATAAAATGGTGCAAATTAGGTGTGTGGAAAAACTTCCAAATATTTTTTGGATTCGGGGAGATAAAACAATAAAACAATCGAGTGATCAGTGAAAAACTTGTGTATTGTTCATTGTTCTAAAAGGTAGTAAACTTTACAAAGAAAACATCACCACGAGCTATATCGACGCGCGCGCCATCTATGGTATGTGGTACTATGGTGGTACTGTGCGGTGGTGCTACCTAGACGACCTCCTGCTAAGGAGATCTACCACCAAGTAGCGTAAAAGTTTTAGTCCGATAAGGCATTTTTTTTTGTGATAGACTTCATTATTTAATGTAGTACCTTAATAATACGGAGCGAAAGCCTTAATTAAATCGCGCCCTAACCGTTTACATTCAGAGCTAGTATAAACCAAGCCTACGTATTTAGAGCAAGCTTTCATAGCCCCTATTAGAATAACCTTTATTCTAATGCGAGAGTCTAGACTGTAAGTTGTATACGTACTGAATACGCTTATGAAGTACCACATACCTATATTAAAAAGAGGTATTAAATGCGGTATACAACTATACCTTAATGGGGGTTTTACTCGGGTCTCAAAAGACTAGCTGTAATTTTAGATTTTGAATAATAGAACTGGAAAAAATAATTAGGATTCTTAGTAGCCTTTTGATAAGTTAAGCAGCGTTGAATTAGTAATAACTTTGTTCTGAAAATTGTACCTATATTAAAATTTGACAGCCGTGTTGGTTCATTGGTAGCATGTCTGCTTCAAGAGCTGAAAGGCGTGAGTTGGATTCCCACCCAGAATAAACATTTTGTAGCATACAAAATATGTTTGTTCTGTGTCTGTGTGTTCTGTATTTATTATAAGTATGCATTTACAAAAAAAAAATATTTAAGTATTCTATCAGTTGCTTTGCTTAGTTTAGGGTCAGATGGCGCTGTGTGTAATGACCTGCGATATTTATTTATTTTTATATTTATTTTATTTATTAAAATTATCGTAAAGGAAAATTAATCGGAGCTCTCAACCCGGATTTCTTAGCCTTCAATTTAATGTGATTCTTTCTAATAAACCGGCAAACGGTTATTTTTCAGCGGGGCCGTATAACAATAAAGGGAATAATAAAAAATATTTTCAACGCTCCAGACAAACATCATGTTAAAATACTTCCGACATTTTTGCCAAAACAAATTAAAATTTAAATACGTCGAATGCTGTATTTCATTCTGATTTAAAATCTCCCCCCACAGTTTTGATTACGGATTTTTACAGGTTTTCTACCGTAATTTTACCGGTTTTTAATTTGTTACGGTACGGCGCAGTGCGGTGCTAAATTCGAAATTACGGGTTCTGATGTCCGGTTTCAGCGCTTTAATAAACATTCATATTTTTTATGCGAGCTGCGTTAATTTGCTTATTGTACACTTGTACAGTTCATTCAACGATTACAACATACTTCAAATGTCACCTTTATTCTATAACCGATAAGGTCTAACAAACCGGTAAACTCCGCTTTGTATAATGATTTTTTACGATTTTTTTAGGGTTCTTATGTCTGTGGGACAAGGTTAAATTTTGTGCATTGTTCACGTTGATCGTAAGTAAATGTAATTGATCATGGAGGGTGAATCAGAAGTCAGATGAAAACGCAGAGTTAATGAGAAAATGTTATTTTATGTTCGTATTGCCTCAACTTTTCACTGACATTATACAAATATACTTAAATACTTTTTTTTGTTGTAAATACATACTTATAATACATAAAATACACCCAGACACAGAACAAACATCGATGTTAGTCACACAAATGTTAGTCCTGAGTGGGAATCGAACCCACGCCCTTCAGCTCTCGAAGCAGACACACTACCAGTAAATCAGTAAATCAGTAATATTTATTGGCCATAAATAACAATAATGTTAAAGGCAAGTCACATGTACAAAAAAAAACCTTACGATTACACTTTAATGAATGAAGCTATACCTATACGAGTAATTAACAACGAACATACTACAGCGGAGGCTCCGTTCATGTGCTGCACATAAATGAGGATTCCGAGAACCTCATTGACATATATTCACTTAATTTGTAAAATGGATTGTTTTCCAAAAAAAATTTAATGGTTTTTTTAAATTCGGTATGATTTAGTTCTGTAATATATTTTGGCAATTTATTATACATTAATATTTTGGCGTGACGGCCCTGCTTTTCAACTTTACCTAACCTAGTCCATGGCACGACCAGCTTTTCTTTGTTTCGCAAGTTATACCAATGAACCAACAGGGCTGTCAATATTTTCAGGTGGTGGGATATTTTCTAGTATTCGGCTGGTAAGCTACGGTACGGTACGGTTTCAGCAGTCTTACTTAAGAGCCAGTTCCATTTCAGGCTAGGTATGCTTTACCATCTTCGACCACACCACTTGACATCAAGTGAGCTGTCAAACACCAAGCTCGTTATCATAAAAAAAAATCTGCCGCAAAGAAAGTTCCGCGTCAAAGTTCCTCATAACTTTTTCAGTCAGGATAAAACATTTTTCACTTGGGAAGCGTAAAATCTCACCCACATGGTGAACAAAAGGCTCTCGAGGACGTCGAGTGTCGAGCCCTATCGAGGGTGATGATAACATTACGATTCAAATAAACGCGGCGGTGTTTCGAGCGCTCGTAAACCGCACGCGTTTGTGGGACCGACTCAGCGGCCGGCGCGCCAGGACTTTACACCTTACGACACGATTTTCGAAGAAAAATATCCTTGTAGTATTTTTTTATTTTATTGTGATACCAACAAAGCAACCACTAATGTAGTTATTAATATTAGCTGCGCTCCGCGGTATACCAAATTTTATCTAAATTCGTTCAGTAGTTTTTCCATGAAGGAGTAACAGACATCCATCCATCCATCCATCCATCCATCCCAACTTTCACATTTATAATATTAACGGGACAATAATGATTATTGAATGAAACTAAAACCCCAACAACATAATGAATGCATTATTTTATCCAAAGATATTTAGCTTGTTTTTCTTGGGATGATGTAAAGATTCTAATGTTAAAAATTTACACTGGAATAAAGAAACTCGCATACATAAATATATACATGAACCCTAAAAATATTACACTCCTTTTTTAAGAAGCCCTGTAATAAATTAAGTACATAAGTCAGCAAAATTTGAGTGATGCCTCATAAGTATAAACTACGTACAATATAATAATTAAAAAATGTAGTGAAGATATAAAACGCTAATCAGTAAAAACCTATGCGACGATTCTTGTCAAAGACCTATGCACTGAAATAATGTGTGTGTGTGAGAGAGTGTTGTCATGTGTACAAAAGAAGGCAATTACTAGTAACTAGAATACTCATGATTGTAAATGGCCTAGAAATCATGAAAAAGATCATGTTTTTAGGATCACAAAAATGTTATGGTACAGCTGTTTTATCGTTTTCTTGTTTTTTGCAACTATTTGTACGACGAACATGTGTGTCTGGGTGTTCTGTATGTATTTACAACAAAAAAGTGTATCAGTGTTCTATCAACCATACAAAAATAACCCTGAATACAAGCGGAGAGGTCGGTATACATTCTGGGGCCCGCGGTCTACAACCGCGTACCCGCTTCCATTCGGGATGCACCTTCCGTCGCGTGCTTCAGAAGCAAGCTAAGATCTTCGCTTCAAGAGACCTTGTTTTATGACTTTGACGATTATTTAAAAATAAAAGATTATTTTTATTTTTAAATGAAGATTATTAGAACTTTGGTGTTATTAATAAAAAAAAAAATGTGGTTGTATTTGTATTTGTGGTTATTAAAAAAAAACTGAATACAAGCGACTATCAACAAAAATCGCAACGTATAAATCGACCTCGTTGTGGAGATTTACAATCCCTCTACAAAGTAAGTTCATTCTTTTATTGACGTTAAACGGAGCGAGAGTGAAGGATAACGCGTCATTATTACCGAGAATGAACTAGAGAACGAACTAACGGAACTAAAGGGAAGAATTATTGTGAGAGATGATTTCACGACAGGTGGGGAAGATAGCGCCCTTATTTATGATCTTGGCCGTGGTTATTGCTATTCATTACCTGCGCTATTTGAGAAAATAGTAATGTCTGCTAAGAACTTGTATCTAACGAGGCGGACGGAGATGCTTGCTTGTGGTCTATTGTTTTGTGCCACGGAAATATATAGACAGTATGTCATTTTAATGTAAATATTTTGCCAAAATTCGAGATTAAGCCTAATCAGAACTAAACTTTTGAATTGGATTGTTGGACTAATCTAGAAAAAATATGTATTTTAAATTTTTTTTTCAAGAGCTTGTGACATTTTTAATTAAATAAAAGTCCTGGGCATCGCTGCTTTGGCGCTCGTTACTGTATAACTTTAGATTGTTAGTACCGGCAGACTTGTAATTTCGCTAGTTACAGTACCGTTTACAAATGTTTACACACTACTGCTTGGCGACAGAATATCTGGTACTGCGGTGATACCTACCTAGACGACCTCCTGCTAAGGAGATCTACCACCAAGTAAAATGGCATACAGCCAAACCAATAAACCATATAATATCCATATTATGTCATCTCTATGTACTACATTGATGTATTCCCTTTATGTTACAATATGGGTGCCTTCAAACCCAGCATTATAGATAGATGTTACGATGTAGTCGCTGATAAAGATTAAAAATCAGAGCAAACTAATCTATCGAGACGTGGTAATTTAAACAACGGGAACTAAAGTAAAAGCAGCTGAATTTTATATACTAATCTAGTCCGATGTTGAGCAGCATTACCATAGAAATGGGCGTGACGGTGACGCTGTACGCGAGGGGCATCGCTAAGCCCCGTTTATCCGCAGGTTAGTCCATCTCGATTAATTAGTTTTATACGAGTTTATACAGAGATTGTGTTCGGATGGAGATAAGGTTTTATTAGTATTTGTTCGTAAAGACAAATCTCTTTATTTATGTAGTGTTGATTAATCTTTTTTTTATGTAAAAGTGTTGAGACGAACGTAACAATCTCCTGATGGTAGGGGATAACGTCTGCCCATGCCCGTATCAATGGTACCTAGAAATACATATTGAATATTGTAATTAATTGATTTTTTTATTGTAATTTTATTATGAATTATTTTTGTTCAAAGTGTAATTACTTATTGTTAAGTAAATAAATATCGTAGGACTATACACACAGCGCCATCTGGCCCCAAACTAAGCAGAGCTTGTGTGATGGAAGTCAGATAACTGATAGAATACATACATACCTTTTTTTTAGTAGTATTAGTAGGTGGTTTTAGTTTTATTGCATGCCGTAAGGTCAAATATGGGAGGTCTTTATACCATTTCCATCTATTTATGTGTATAACCACATTTATGCAGTAAATAAATTATGAAAAACAAAATCAAAGGCAATGCTGCTTTGGTGATGATTGAGTTAAGATTCGATGTTTGATGTGGTGTAGGTGTTTATACTATCTTCGACTACACTATCACTTTACATCAGGTAAGCCGTGGTCAAAAACGTAGTTTACCGACTACAAAACAGTCAAAGAGCATTTTAATAGTGCACAAATTTCGCTCTGAGACAAATGGCGTTGGTCTTTTATTACGAGTGGATCATAATATTGAGTAAAATAAGCCCCTTTGAGACTTATACCATTCCACGTAACCTCGTATTACTGATTCCAAATTATTTTTCTATCAGTTACTTTTATGGAAGCTAAGCGTCACAATAAAATTAATCAATTATGACATAACTTCGCCTTTAATCTATTAAAATCGACTAATTCTATTGTTTTAGTTGTGAAATTAAGTGGATATCTCAGTTTCTTTTTTCTAATTTGCAATTTGTTTGAATGCAAAACCGATAGGAATGACACAAGTTAATGTTGTTTTAAAGTCTGTTAAACGACGTGGCGCAAGTCATAAGCGAGAAGATTATCTACAGTTTTACTTTTACGCGACTGGAAATTTAACTATTACAGTGAAGTTGTTTTTTTTTAGGGTTCCGTACCAGAGTACTTAATAAGACTTACTTATTACACTAACTTCGCACGCGGTTAAAAAGCAACTTTGCATTCTTGTATAACAAATAATTATTTCACCGTTGGATAGCTACAATACTTTTTATGTATTCACACGCGGGTGAAACCGCGAGGCGTCCGCTAGTATAATATTTAAACATAGTAAATTACCTGCTACTTATTTTCAATTTCCTAAAGTGAAAATATAACTTGATCTGATAACTTAGCTGAAATTTAATTTTTGACGATTTTTTTAAATTGATAAACTGTAAATGAGCCAACAGTGTAGTATTTTGGTTAAAAAAAGGCGCATATTACACAGTGTGCAATTTCCGTGGGTGAATTACACAATTCACCCACGGAAATTGCACACTGTGTAATATGCGCCTTTTTTTAACCAAAATACTACACTGTTGGCTCATTTACAGTTTATCAATTTAAAAAAATATAACTTCATAATTTCACAAAATCTGTTTCAAAATTGATTCGCACGTTGTCCGCTTCCGCTCATGCATTAACCCCAACTTAAACGCCGCACGAATTTAAACGACGTGTTAAAAAACAAATTGTCTATGTCGAGGCAAACATTAACTAGTCAACTTTACATCCAGCGCCTTTATTCCAAGTACTGAGTTTGGAATTAGTTTCTTATTTTGGCATCGACCCTCGGATAATAGGTGTTATCGCTGAACTTTGTTTACTTATTTTTTGTACACTTAGATGTTCTTTCAATGCACAGAAATATAGAAGTTTTTCTCGAGGATTTTTGTACTGTAAGTAGAAACTTTTTGGTTAGCTCCTTTTTTAGTTTTGGTAATTTTTAATTGCATTTAATTATTTTTTTCAAAGATTGTGTATGTGGACCGTTGTCTGAAATAAATGATTAACAATTATTATTATTAATATGTAATAGAGTTTATTTCTAAAGGACGCTATATGTACGTTATAAATATTTAGTAAGTAGTAATTTAATAATTTTCTTTTTTTAAGTTTTATCCCTATCCGATTAAAATTTACTTTAGTCGGCTTCTTGGCTAAAAATAAATAATAAATATCGCAGGACATTACACACAGTGCCATCTGACCCCAAACTAAGCAAAGCTTGTACTATGGGAGTCAGATAACTGATAGAATACTTAAATATTTTTTTTTTGTAAATACATACTTATAATACATACAGTACACCCAGACACAGAACAAACACTTGGTTTTATATCACAAAATGCTTGTCCTAGGTGGGAATCGAACCCACGCCCCACAGCTCTTGAAGCAGACATGCTACCAATGAGCCAACAGGGCTGTCAACAAAAATGAAACAACTGATGAAAGATTGTTTTTTCTCTTCTTAATTTTTTTAAAATAATTTTATTAATTCTCATTTTTAAGTATTTTACATAAGTCATATTAGAATACATATATGTGTCAATGTAATATAATAAAATATGTAATAGATATAATAAGCTTTTCAAAAATGTCAGAAACTATTTTAACCGACTTTGTTTGCTGATGGCTTACTGAAATGAAGTCTATATTTTTTGGAACAAAATTTTGACAAACAAGGTAATCCGAAACGGCTAACCATTAAACTGACTGTAGCACATAAGTACGCGAGCAAAATTTAAATTAAATTGGTACTAGCCAGTCGTAACCAGCTAGAGCTCGAATCAACCAGCGATAGCCTTTGCGAGCATTGCCATCTTGCTGGGCATATTACAAACGAAAATGTAAATTCGACGATAGAATTCCGACTGAGTGTTCAAGTAAAGGCGTTTGAGCTCTTTGGAGAGAGTTTACTTGTGTATTTTCGGCAGTAGACACTGACTATTGCACAGTATGGGTGATTAATCTGAAAGCCTCAGACGATACAGAAATAAATAACGTCGAAATAAATAACTTTTTTTACAACAGAAATTAATTTAAATGAAACAGAGTTCTATTATGGGAAAAAACGTTTAATTATATCAGATACTCCGGACTATATTTTCGGCCACATTCGGTGCCCTTCTTTAAAGAGACAAAGGTGAGTACAACGCGCGCGGGGCCGCGCCTGGCTTCACACTATGGGCCGTTGCGCACTTTTTTTTACTGTTGACAAGCTAGGCGTTTGACCACAGCTCACCTAATGTTAAGTGACGGTGTGGTCGAAGATGGTAAAGCACCACAAGCCGGGAATGGAACTGGCTCTCGAGTGAGGCTGCCGGAACACACCGTTAGATGCTTAGCGGCAGGTTTTCTACTTGAGGGTGGTAGCTAGTCAACCGAGTACTTTATAGTTAAACCTCAAGTTGAAACTCTGTCGCAAGCATCTGACAGTGTGTTATGACAGCCTCACTTGGGAACCAGTTTCATTTTAGGCTGTTACCATATTCGACCATACCGTTACTTAACATCAGGTAAGCTGTGGTCAAACACCTAGCCTGGCTGCATTTAAAAAAAATGTAATAATACGACCTACAATCGTACACACCATATAAATGTAGTTCGTAGTTCAAAATTAGATTTACACGTTTTTTTTAATCTGTGGAGCAGAACATGACCTTATCCTTACTGTAAGTATGTTGCACAAAGAAAACTTGTAGCAAGAACGCACTAACATACGACGTCGTACAACTTCGGCAGCATGCCACTAATGTGGGAGCTCTCTGTAGATGCTGCCGATGCACTAATTGTCGCAGTGAAACTACATGGTACGATTAAGCTTGTGTGCAATTTTTGTTTTCTTATTGCGTCCATAAGAATTGCATTTCCACATAAAATGTTTGTCTGTTTGAAGGTATTTAAATATCTTTTTTCTTTCTCTTCTTTTAATTGTTTTATATCATAATGCATATATTGGTGTACAATACAATTGTATTCTATTTTATTATGAAAAACTATGGCCACTCTGACACTGAGATCTGCTTGACACTATTAATGAAATTAAATTAAAAAAAAAATCGGTTTTATCGTTTCATAATTGGCATCAGGCTCTTATCAATACCACACCAGCAAAAAAAAACCTGCGAGTCTGCATATATTTCTTACCGAACAAATTTTCCACCAACCAAACAACTTTACTCAACTACCAACCGTACAAAGTTATTTTTCAACCGCGGACGCGTTCGGAAATCAAATTAGTCCAGAGTTCGCGAGACGTTATTCCATCTCGGTCACACGTTACACGCTCTTTGCTAAGTTGGTAACACTGTTAGCGAGTTGGCGCCGTCGCCTGACGGTTGGCAGCGCTGGATTGGTAATGGACCCTTCGAGAATCTTGTTGGCACTGAAGTGCACTTCTTAAATTGGATGCGACCAGGGTGTGACTTTATTTTAACATTGGTTTAGATATTTTAAATTGTACCATTGAAAGAATTTGCAAAACAACTGTTAAAAACATTTACGAATTAATTTTATGACATAATTAAGATTTCAATTCGACTCAACAGTCTGATACTTGACTTTTTTATTTGCTTTTAGGGCAATAAATGTTTTGAAATGGTGCTATTGCACCTGTGTCTTTTCTAAACTATGTGTTCGATGGATGGGTGGGTGGATGTTTGTTACTCTTTCACGCAAAAACAAGATAAAGAAGGCTGTGGATGATAATGATGATTTGTATTTTTTTCCAAAGCTAGTGTTTTGTCGAGTGTTTATGAATAACAATGGTGGTGTTCTATTCATAAAGTACCGAATCACAAGCGCGAGTGTGGGAAAATGATATAATGTGGTGAAACATGACTTTTCGTGTTGCTTCCAAAACTCCATCGAAGCTTACTAAAGTCACCACTACTTTACTAAAGCATGACTGGACTTAACTGACACGGACTGTACTTGACCAAGACTGGACTTAAGCTATAATTTTAGCTACGAGGACGCTTATTTAACTTTTGAAACTTGAAAATATATAAATACTTGACACTGGCAAATACTAAAACGCGACGCCAAAAGCAAAGAAAAAAAAACAATGAGGTATCTAACGACAAACAGATAAATGCCATCATTGTAGAGATGATAGCTCAGTGGTTAGCGCGGTAGGTTCGCATGCCGAACCTACCGCGCTAACCACTGCCGAAGGGCGTGGGTTCAAACCCCAACAATGAGCTTCAGCTGCCGGTGAAGGAAAACATCGTGAGGAAACCAAAGCATGGTGGTAGAGTACTTTAGTACTCGGCTGGCTAGCTACCACCCTCAAGTTGAAAATCTGCCGCCAAGCATCTAACGGTGTGTTCCGGCAGCCTCACTTGAGAGCCAGTTGCATTCCAGGCTAGGTGTGCTTTACCATCTTCGGCCACACCTTCACTTGACATCAGGTGAGCTGTGTCAAACACCTAGCCTATCAACCATTAAAAAAAAAAAAAAAAAACATTGGAAGGGGGAAAAAACTATATTAACAAAATTTTCACAGATAATAAAAACACTATAAGATAACAACATAATGATCCCCTGTGTACATGTGTACAGTAATTCCCTTCATCCATACACCGTAATCAAATTAAGCCTCACCGCGATACATCATACGTTTTACCGTACAGTTCATTCATCACCTTCGAGAGCAATCAATCTTTCGCATTACAATGATGCCAGGGAACGGGCACAGGACTTTAAATAGGGGGTGAAAAGAACTACTCAAAAATGTGACAACTGTCACAATGGTAATAAATGCTTGACAAGAAGCGCCATCTACTGACGCTTGACGATAACAAAGTGACCAACGTAAAGTCAAAATATCCAAAAACGCGCGCGGATTGTGGCGTCCTCTAGAAGCCCCGCGAGACAATACGCCGAAAAGTAACCCGATTGACTCTAGTACTGCTTTTTGTATCGAATGTTGTACCTTTATTACATTGTCTTTGCTACTGGATTTGAGTACAGATCTTGTACAATTTGAGAAACTTGAACTACTAGTAAGTAATCATAATATATAAACAAAAAAAAGTTTATATATTATGAACATTGAATCATATTGACATATTTTATATTTGACATAATTATTATTCCATTGTATTGACATATTATGTTATGATTTTGATATTTTTAAATATGCCATTCATATTTAAAAATAATGACCCGTATTTGAAAAAAAGCCAAGATTCATTAAAAAAAAAAAACTTTTATTCTGATCTTTCACAACATAATGCTTTATAATGTCGACATTTCTAGCATGTTCGTTACTGCAGTCGATAATATAATCCGTCTAATTATGTTTAAAATAAGTTTATAAAGCAGAGTAAAAATATTGCAGTTCATTGTTGTCAAATTTTGTCTTTTGAGGTTTTACTGACGTTATTCAAAAAGTGAAAAATAAAACCTTATTCTGCCATAAGAATTCCTTAAAGATAACAACTATCTAACTTAAAAAGCATATTTTATAACTTTTTATTTTCGTTTTATTTTTAATAGGTACATTTTAGTCGACAGACATGTCGACTTAATCGGAAAATGTTGTTACAAATGGATAGATAAACTTTTTATTGATCATCCGAAATAGTGCTTTTAAAGACTCCTTAAAAGTAATCCTAAATATAACTTGTTTTTAGGGTTCCGTACCCAAAGGGTAAAAACGGGACCCTATTACTGTGACTTTGTTGTCCGTCCGTCCGTCCGTCTGTCACCAGGCTGCATCACAAGAACGGTGATAGCTAGACAGTTGAAATTTTCACAGATGTTGTATTTTTATTGCCGCTATACCAAAAATGCTAAAAATAAAATAAATATTTAAGGGCTCCCATATAACAAACTTGTTCTTTTTTATAGATAACGGTACGGAAGCCTTCGTGCGCGAGTCCGACTGGCACTTGATCGATTTTTTTGTTTTACTAAGCTATGAACAATTGAACAACCAATTGTTAAACAACGCCCGTAATTGTACCCTAAGTCCGTATCTGGCCGACACCTCGTTAGGGCGACATTATCATGTCCTCGTAATTCGGGAGCAGTGTTCGCCGCGCCGTGATGGAGCGATGTGGAAAAACCGCCCCTCGTGTTCTGCTCCTGCTCAGCCACATTCATTGTACCTACTATTATATTTATAATCGATATAAAAGAAGAAATTGGCAGACTGATTCACTGACTGATTGACCAACGCATAGTTAAAACCGCTGGCTAGCTAGAAACATGCAATTTTTCACAAATGGCGAAACCTTTGGCAACGTAGGGTGCAGAATAGGGGTTGGAAATTTATATGAAACTTCGTTATGTTTGAGATATTAGTATCTACATTGCACGTGTGCTAAGCCGGGGTGAGTAGCTAGTATTATAAATATAAGGTTTACATATCAGTATGTTTTACTGCCAACTTCACATAACTTCTTGTGAAAAAAGTTTGATTGATTTTACACAGTAATTTATAGTTGGTAGCCTTGTCAAGTTTTTTGTGATAACGAACCAGTGTGAAGCTTCGGCAGCGTTGTTGGAAGACTATCTGGCTTCCAATCTGGTGGTCCTGGGTTCGAATCCCACGGCCTCTGTTTTTCTAAGTTATGTGCGTATTGCTGATGACTTCAAACGGCGAAAGAAAACATTGTGAGGAAACCTACATGACCAAGATTTCTTTGAAAACAAAATTGTCAAGAATATGTGAAGTCTACCAACCTGCACTTGGCCACCGTGGTACATTACGGCCCTTTCTCAAAGTAAGAAGACGCCCAGCCCAGTAGTGGGACTGTTTATAGCAACAGGGCAGATTCGGATATAAAAAAAATTATAGTTATATACAGTATGACTGGTGAGTCACCTACAATACTCGAGGATGTAATATTTGGCGATCATCTTGGAAGAAAAAAATAACATTAAAATAAATATTAACTGAGTACGAGGTAAACTTAACCGAAAGTTATGTAATTAATTACGCAACGCATGGTCACCGCGCGGACGCATGAGTTGGACATTGTGAAGACGCTTGCACCGACAACTGGGGACAAGCACGTACTTGTCACGTAATCAAAACGTCATTATCGGGAGTGTATCCACACTTCATTTACATATAGAGAAATTGAGGCCAAAAATTAAGTACCTAATTTTATTACATAATTATAACGACAATCGAGTACCAAGTACCTACTTTCCTTCAGTATCCTAGGTGTCTCACCAGTCATGCTGTATAGGTAGGTATTTATATTCTATTCACTTACCTGTTTGCTTAAGAAACTTTAAGCCGCAAACTTTAAACAGATTCCAATGCAGGAAATTCCTAAAGTAAAGTCGGACCAAGTTATCTAGCCTAGACATGTCAGAGCAAATCGAAAAACTTTAAATAGGTCCAATTTCCCGTCGCTGCAGCCGCGAGACGTGGGGCAATTAAGACAATTGCCTTTCCACGATTCTGAGGGGATCAATGGAGAACACGAACACTTTGACCTTCTATCCAGAATGTAGACGATAATCGCAATTGCTGGACCTTAAAGTCTGTTAATGCTAACTCGGCTGAAAAGCCAGAAAAAGAAAAAAGCAGTTAATAAAATAGTTATGGCTAGCAATTCAATTTTTTTTTTTTTTTATGGTTGACGGACTAGGTGTTTGACCACAGCTCACCTAATGTTAAGTGAAGGTGTGGTTTGAAGATGGTAAAGCACACCTAGCCTGCAATGGCTGGCTCTCTTGTAAGGCTGCCGGATCACACTGTTAGATGCTTGGCAGCAGATTTTCAACTTGAGGGTGGTAGCTAGCCAACCGAGTACTAGAAAGTACCCTACCACCATGTTATGGTTTCCTCACGATGTTTTTCCTTCACCGGCAGCTCAAGCTCATTGTTGGGGTTTGAACCCACGCCCTTCGGCATGTGAACCTACCGCGCTAACCAATGAGCTATCATCGCTACAACAATTGTTTAGTTTCGGATTTTCTGCCGCCAAGCATTGTATAAACATTACTGTGTTCCGGTTTGAAGGGTACTGCAGCTAGCGAAATTACTGGGCTGTTGAGACTAACCATCTAGTGTCTCAAAGTAATGAGCGCCAAAGCAACAATGCCCTGGACTTTGTTTTGTTACTAAAAGTTCTGCGTATCGCTGCAATGGTCATTCTTATTCTTATTAAAAGTGGGGGCGATAAGTCCTGCAAAGACGTCCCGCTTGGGGTGTATTGTGCATCCCCCTACCAGCATTTGCCTGAGCCAACGCAGCTCCTTGAAGTACCGGAGCGAGCCGCTGGAAAAGGCCGAAGGAACACAAAATACGCAATTTCGTTTACTTGGATGACGTATTTTATTTAGTAATTTTGTTTACACATTGTACATATATACAGAACCCCCCCCCCCCCGTGATTTATATATATATATTATACTGTATACATATATACGTTTTTTTATTATTATTAGTGTTACATAATCACCCGTTTGTTCTTAATATGTATCGTTTTTGGCGTATACAATAAAGAGTTTCTATCTATCTATCTGAATCACGGGGGTTCTGAGGTTCACACCTCCTTATTTGAGTTGGTTAAAAAGAGCTGTCATCATTTTGCCTTTTGTTCGTTCGTAGTTACACTGACGCTCGTACTAAATAGGCCTCGGGAACATATCTAATTTAGGTGAAAAAAAACCAGAAGATTGCTCTCCGGTTTGATGGCTCATTGTTGTTTTTATGCCACTTAGTTGAAGTAATATCCTTCGGCCACGTAACTGCTACGTCTCAGGGCTTTTAGTGATGCTTACGTGGAGTTAGTAGCTATGATAGCTTAGTGGTTACCGCGGTTGATTCACATGCAGAAGGGCATGGGTTCACACCACAATAATGAACTTGAACTGCTGGTGAAGGTAAACATCGTAAGGAAACCATGGCGTGGTGTACTGTATGTATTATAAATATGTATTTACAAAAGGTGTATTAGTATTCTATCAGTTATCTGGTTTCTATAGTTCAAGCTTTGCTTAGTTTGGGGCTAGATGGCGCTGTGTGTAATGTTCTACGATATTTATTTTATTTTAAATTAATTGACTGCCTTGTTAGCTTATTTGACGTGGGACAATTCCCACCAGTACAAACGTTTATGTGATGACAGATGTTTGTTCTGTGTCTGAGTATTCCGTATGGATTATGAAGTATGTTTTCTATCAGTGGTTTTTGGTTCTTATAGTACAAGCTTTGCTGAGTTTGGAGCTAGATGGCGCTGCGTGTAATGCCCAACGACATTTATTTGCATACTTATTACGTACCGATTAGTAAAAACATATTTTTTTATTACTTGCGTTTGACTTGACTGATGTTAAGCGAAGATGTGGTCTAGGATAGAACACGCTCGCCTAGAAGAAACCAATTCACTCGCGACTTGAAGGCACCCAGATTGTATCTATCAGGGAACACCCGATGTAGCGATGATAGCTCAGTGGTTAGCGCGGTAGGTTCGCATGCCGAAGGGCGTGGGTTCAAACCCCAACAATGAGCTTGAGCTGCCGGTGAAGGAAAACATCGTGAGGAAACCATAGCATGGTGGTAGGGTACTTTCTAGTACTCGGCTGGCTAGCTACCACCCTCAAGTTGAAAATCTGCCGCCAAGCATCTAACGGTGTGTTCCGGCAGCCTCACTTGAGAGCCAGTTCCATTCCAGGCTAGGTGTGCTTTACCATCTTCGACCACACCTTCACTTAACATCAGGTGAGCTGTGGTCAAACAACTAGCCTGTCAACCATAAAAAAAAAAAAAAAAAAAAAAAACCCACTTGGGCAGCAAATTCCATTGTAAAATCCTACTAATATTATAAATGTGAAAGTTTGGATGGATGTTTGTTACTCTTTCACGCAAAAACTACTAAATGGATTTTGATGAAATTTGGTATGGAGATAGCTGACACCCTATATTAACACACAGGCTATTTTTTATCTCGAAAATATGTAGCGGGTAACACCGTGGGGTGCAGCTAGTCTTATCTAAAAGTGGCCATGCTGAATGGCAATACTAAGTTTTTGACGGTAGTAGAACCAGCATTCTGGTCACCTGACGCTCAACGTTTGCCCAGGTTCCTGTATGGTCCGTATTTATTTTTTAATTCGAGGAAATGAAAGAACTTGTTCACATGCAAAGCATACAATTACATTTAACCCGGGGCAATTCTTTACCAATGCTGTGAGAATCCGACCACGCGCGCCCTCTGGAGAGTTCACTCGTAGAATTGCAGGATTTGTTGCTGAGATCGCTGGAAACAAGGAATATAAGTTACAATGGAATAGACATGTTGAAATCCAGAGTAAACAACCAGTGTATATCTTGAACCTTAAACAGGTAGCAACTATGATGTAATATTCGTGTGATTTAGAGCCTTAATTAAATAAATAAATATCGTAGGACTATACACACAGCGCCATCTAGCCCCAAACTAAGCAGAGCTTGTGTGATGAAAGTCAGATAACTGATAGAATACATAAATACTTTTTTTTTGTAAATACATATACTTATAATACATACAGAACACCCAGACACAGAACAAACATTTGTTTATTCACAAAATGTTTGCCCTGAGTGGGAATCGAACCCACGCCCTACAGCTCTCAAGGCAGATATACTACCAATGAATCAACGGGGCTGTCGGAATTATAAGAGTAGTTTAAAGTTAACCAATGCTCTGTTGTTTTTCGCCGATGTTAAATGTCACGCGTGGATTAGAGGCAAGCTACTTTTAGCACAGATTACATTTCAGCAATGTTTAAAAGACGCTTTAGTGTAATTACGGGATTGTTTTACGAAACCTACGTTTTTGTAGAGATGATATCTCGGTGGTTAGCGTGATCGCTTCCCACGCCAAAGGACGTGGGTTAGAACTCCAACAATGAGCTGCTGGTGAAGGAAAACACCATGAGGAAAACATAGCATGGAAGTTAAGGTACTGTCTAGTACTTGGCTAGCTAGCTGCTATCCTTAAATTGAAAATCTGCCGTCAAGCACCTAACGATGTATTCTGGCAGCCTTACTTTAGATGGTTTTACCATCTTCGACCACACTGTCTCTTGACATCAGGGGAGCTGTCAACCACCTCGCCTATCAACCATAAAAAATAAGTTTAATAAGATAATAAAAGGTAATTTCACTAGCTGTAGAACCCTTCAAACCGGAAGACAGTAATGTTTGCATACTACTGATTAGCGCAGAATATGTGCTATTTCATGATACCTGCCTAGAAGATCTGCTAGAGACGTATACCACCAAGTAAGAGGGAGAAGAAAGAGATAAGGAGTTATCAATCAATCAATCAATCAATCAATCAATCAATCAATCAAGGTATTACTGTTAGGATAGTTTTTATAATGTCTTTTCCAGCTTTATCTAACGTTCTGTGTCAGGAATTAGTAGACATTGCAACGATCCGTGATCTCAATCCAAAACGGTTGTACTGTTAAGCCGTTCAGTAACGGTACGTTTATGTCGAGGTTGTACCACTAAGAGAGAGTATACACTGTCCGTGACCAGTGACAGCGAGAATGGGACGATAAGGACTGCAATGACAACCTTCTTGGCTCATTGGTAGTATATCTATTTTAAGATCTAACATGTACCCTATTTGTCTTATAATATTGAGCTTATTTCCGCTTTCTGTATTAAGTGGAAATAAGCTAAATATATACTTTGAATATTCAAAAACATAAAATGTCAAATTTAGTAAGAACTTAATATTTTTCGTGATGGTTTTGAGTGAGAAATTGCCGACCGATCTCTGCGCCCGTACAGGGTTTTGGTCCGAGGTCTTGCTGCGAAGACGCCTGGTTTGTACGACCTGGCCTTGCGAATGTAACAATCCCACCCAACATCTGCAACAATATAATACACGCCGGTAAAAGTGCTCAGAGTTCCATTGTTACAATCAATTAGTTTGTACTTTTTTTCGCCAGTGCCGTTTTGAAGTGCTCACTTGCAAAGTGCAGTGCTTGCGGGTATTTTCATCCTACTCGTCTCGGTATTTTTTCTTGCCTTGGTTTCTGAAACTGAAAATGATATTTTCTATTTCTGGTTTGAACAATAAAGAGTTTTTATCTTTTTTTTTATGTAAAATGTAATGAGACGAACAAGACGCTCTCCTGATGGTAAGAGATAACGCCTGTCCATGACCATTTCAGCGATACACAGAATTTTGAGTAAGGAAACAAAGTCCAGGGCATCACTGCTTTGGCGCTAATTACTTTGAGACTTTCGATGGTTAGTTTCAACAGCCCAGTAATTTCGCTAGCTGCAGTACCCTTCAAACCGGAACACAGTAATGTTTACATACTACTGCTTAGCGGCAGAATAACTGGTACTGCGGTGGTACCTACCTAGACGACCTTCTGCTAAGGAGATCTACCACCAAGTAAACTATCTATCTACTAACTGAAAATTAGAAAACATAAACATAACATAACATAGCGTTTGAGTATTGCCATACAACGCGGCAATGGGGCCAGCGTTTTGGGAACTATTCCCATTGATAGCGGTCTTTTAGAGTAGTTATTATTTTAAGTTATTTTATTTTAGGTCAATTCTTGTGTGTTTATTATATCTGAGTGACATAGACTATATTTATATTTTTAAAAACATAAATTATGTAGGTAGGTAGTGATTGAATCGAATGGAACAAGTTTCCTACCTACCTACATTCTCTTCACGACGTTTTAAAGTCTGAATTTCTAAAGATAGTGTCGAGATAAGGTCGTTAAAGCAGGCTTTGTCTAGTTCCCGCGCTCACCGCTAGATGGCGCTAGGTATAGTGTTGTGTTGGGATTACATAATTTCCCGCTCGCTCCAGACAATAGAATTACTACAGAATTTACACGCTGAAACCTTGTTGTATGTAATTGAAGTTGTTCTACATGTTTGCGGCGGATAGGGAGACGCGAATGTGGAATTACAACTTCTCAACAAGTTTTACATGAGAAATGTTACAAAGAATTTAATATCGATGATATGAAATAGCTGGTTTTGTTATTAAAATGTTGACATGTTTCAAAATAACTCTAAATTGTTCACAAATGAAATAATATGGGTACACTAGTGCAACAACTATCGGCCTTATCGTCTAAAGCGATTTTTTTTTTTTTGTAAGAAGTAATGAGACGATCGAGACGCTCTCCTGATGGTAAGAGATAACGCCTATCCATGACCATTACAGCGATACACAGAACTTTGAGTAACAAAAGAAAGTCCAGGGCATCACTGCTTTGGCGCTCATTACTTTGAGACTTTCTATGGTTAGTCTGAACAGCCCAGTAATTTCGCTAGCTGCAGTACCCTTCGAACCGAAAAATTATTACAAATTATTATGAATTATTAGGTAAAGTGATGATTTTTGTTTCAGACAACGTTGTAAAGAACAAATTTTGTGTATCAATGATATGCACACGGGTATGCGTTATCTCTTACTATCACGATAGCGTCTCGTTCGTCTCATTACTTTTACATAAACACCAGTTATGAACGCGAATATGACTGGATATAGATATTTTGAAAGGACAGTGGTTACCACGTTGAGATTACACGCTAAGGGGCGTGAATTCAAATCCTAACAATCTATTACACGATGGTAGGGTGTTTTATTTCTAGACTAGCTACCACTCTCAAGTTGAAATTGGAGCCGCCTCACATGAGAGCCTGTTCTATTCCGTGCAAGGTGTGTTAATTATCTTCGACCACACCGTCGTTTAACATCAGGTAAGTTATGGTCAAACATTTAGCCTGTCAAAAGACTGATTACACTGAAACCGTTCCGACTTGGCAAACGACAAAAGTTCGACGTTGATTCTGAAACATTCAAAATAATAAGTCGTCAGGCGATTCATCACGCCGCTGCTGAGCTTAAATGTTGTAATTTATGTTGCGCTTCTGAAATGTCAATTCCGATCTGTAACTTATTTACAAGTTTTGGGAAGTGAAGGGGCTTACTTCAACATAGAAGGGCTATGGACGGTGGTAAAACGGTAGACGCTTCCGAATCTGCCCTATTTTTGTTATTAACTGTCCCATCGCTGGGTGTGTACCTCTTTTCATTTTGACAAAGTTAAAGCCGTAGTCCGCCAAGCTGGCCAAGTGCGGGTTGGCAGACTTCACATCGGCAAGAACTTTTTTTAAAGAATTCGCAGACATGTAGGGGTTTTTACGATGTTCCTGCACCAACACCTCAAGCTCATTATCTTTCGCATGTGAACCATCCGCACTACACTCTGAGCTATCATCGCTTCAAAAGAGCATCAGCTACATCGTAAAAGCAACTTTAATCCACTTCAAAAAAAAGAAGAGGTTCTCAGTTCGTCGAAATCTTTTTTTTAAATGTATTTACTCGAAGACGCCTGGACCGACTTAAGAAATTCCTTTTTTTTGTTTAAAAGGGTATAGGTACTTCTAAGTTGGTCCTATTGGCACCAAGTCAGGATCTGATGATGGGTAATTAATTTATAACAAATATAGTTTTACAGACAGTCAACACATAACATTATTTATCTCTCATTATCTAAAATCATTATTTTTAAATTTATAATAAATATCGTACAGCGCCATATGATCTCAAACTAAGCAAAGCTTGTACTATGGAAGTCAGATAACTGATAGAATATTTAAATAGATTTTTTTTGTTGTAAATACATACTTATAATACATACAGTACACCCAGACACAGAACGAACATCGATGTTATGTTAGTCCTGAGTGGGAATCAAACCCACGCCCTTCAGCTCAAGAAGCAGACATACTACCAATGAACCAACAGGGCTGTCATATATATGTAAGTAATAATAATGCTAAGAAATTACAAATTATACAACTAATACACTGAAATATTTTATAATTATAGTGTTACAATAAAAATAATTATGTTTTTTATATACATTGATATTATTTATAATAAGGAATAGAGAGTGTTTAATAAAAAAGTGACTAAAATTAAAAAAAAAAACTATTTCAATAAATGAATTTAAAAATACAAACGGGCAAACATACATTTTCCTTTTAGAGTGCCGATTCTAAAGCAATCGAATAAAGTTTTTTCAATAAACACTGTTAGAGAGGATTGCACTCGTAGCACCTCGTAGCACTGCGCTCGTAGAGGTACTACGAGCGTAGCAACGGATATGTAATAATAATATGAATTGCATTGAATTTTTATTTGTCTTCGTAAAATTGTTTACAAGGTATTACGACTTAAGATGCTATTTGCTGATATTGTAACTTAAAAGAAAGCTTAGAATATTTTGTTTAGATTTAAAAAAAAAAATATGGCTGACAAGCTAGGTGTTTGACCGTATCTCACCCGATTGTTTAGTGAAGGCGTGGTCGAAGATGGTAAAGCACACCTAGCCTGGGATGGAATTGGCTCTCAAGTGAGGCTGATGGAATTGGCTCTCAAGTGTATATGTAAATACATACTTATAATTGATTGATTCAAGCGTTACTTTGCGGAAGTTCATTTTGAATATTCCAGGTTTATTTTATTTAGTTTATTTCCGCTTAACAGTTGTTCCAATTACAACAGTAAAGAGGACTTCAATTTAAATAATTTGACACAACTTATTACTTAAAAACTAATCTTACTTAATATCTAGAAATAATTTGACATAAACTTAAAAATATAATTGGACAAAAATTTAATGAAAATATCAAAAAATCTAATTAAAATAACCACAAGTCTTAAAATCATCCTCTCTCTGCAGTAACTAGTTGCCGACACGTGTTTCGCTTCTACACGTGGTATTCTCAGGACGTGTTGACTCTTCGAGCGCTTGGTCGAGACTGAGTACATACATACTTACTGACATGCTTATAATACATACAGAACACCCAGACACACAACAACCATTTACCGTCATATAAGCGTTTGTCCTAATGGAAATCGAACCCACGCCTTTCAGCTCTTGAAGTAGATATTCTACGAAATGAGCTAACAGGGCAGAAATTAAAGCGTTTTAAAACATTTTGAGAGATTTATTAGGTATTTTTAAAAGGGTTTTACCTCAGTAAACTCGTAATCCTTCCCCGGTATTTCTTTTCGAGTACAGATTAAGGATTTAAGATAATGAAGCTTTCAAGACGGTTTTACTGATTTCATATTTCGGAAGAAGCAATCTCATTGTGGAAGACTCAATTTTTATTGCTTTTTACTTTAAATTACCTTTTATAGGTATGCAACAAAGATACCCTCAAAGTTATATGTACCGCTACAATGGTCATGAACATACGTTTATCACTTACCATCAGATTCAGGAGAATGTCTCGTTCCTCTCATTAATTTTGCATAGAACTTTTTTAGATTTGTGAAACTCTCTGCCAGCGTCTGTTTTTCCCGCGAAGTACAATTTGGGTGTCTTCAAATCTAGAGTAAACAGGTTTTTTCTAGGTAAGCGTGCTTCATCTTAGACTGCATCCTGCTTAACATCAGGCAGGGCGTGGTCAAACGCGAACCTATTCTAAATGAAAAAAAAAACATAGAAAAAATGATTTATAGAAATCGCACCGTCAACAGTCTTAAAAGTAGCTTGTCAACAAATAAAAACAAGTATAAAAGTATTCTATCGGTTCCTATACTACAAGCTTTGCTTAGTTTGGGGCAGATGGCGATGTATGCAATGTTCTACGATAATTATTTATTTATTGAACGTCAGTAACATTCCAAATGATGAACTATGATATCTCAGTGGTAAGCGCAACGACATGGGTTTAAATCCAAACAAAAGAGCTGGCAGGCAGTCAAAAATATATAAATAAATGTCGTAACACATTACACGCAGCGCCATCTGACCCCAAACTAAGCAAAGCTTGTACTATGGAAGTCAGATAACTGATAGAATACCTTTTTTTTGTAAATACATACTTATAATAAATACAGAACACCGACACAGAACAAACATTTCATTTATACCACGAAATGTTTATCCTGTGAGGTAATCGAACCCATGCCTTTTAGCTCTTGGAGCAGACATACTACCAATGAACCAACAGGGCTGTCAAAAAGTGGCAGAATACATAAAGTGCGGCGCGAATTAACATTAAATAAAAGTTTTTTTTTTTTTTTTTATGGTTGACAGGCTAGTTGTTTTGACCACAGCTCACCTGATGTTAAGTGAAGGTGTGGTCGAAGATGGTAAAGCACACCTAGCCTGGAATGGAACTGGCTCTCACGTGAGGCTTCCGGAATGCCGGAACACCGTTAGATGCTTGGCGGCAGATTTTCAACTTGACTTGAGGGTGGTAGCTAGCCAGCCGAGTACCTACTAGAAAGTACCCTACCACCATGCTATGGTTTCCTCACGATGTTTTCCTTCACCGGCAGCTCAAGCTCATTGTTGGGGTTTGAACCCACGCCCTTCGGCATGCGAACCTACCGCGCTAACCACTGAGCTATCATCGCTACAAAAGTATATTTATATAAAAAAATATAAATAAATAATATAAAAAATAATATAAAAAAGTATATTTTGTTTATCATTATTATTATTCACAGCCAACTTTAAAACGATTCTATACAAAATTAGTTTAAACTGTGTATCCATACAAAGCGTAAAATCTCTTTCCGAGAAAAGGTGCTAAAGTGTTAACTGAGAGAAGTTGTGTTAAATCGGGAAATTAAATATTAAATACTTGAATCCAACATAGAGTACTCATTTTAAATTCTTCTTGAACTCGATTCGGTATAATTATTCGCTCGAGTAATTGACTATAGGGAGGGGAAAAGGTTAGACCCCGATTGAATGGGTCTTGATTTTTTTTGTACGAAAACAATAATAAAACTTTTCTAGGAATATTTTTCTTTTTTGGTGTTGTAGTTTGTGCAATTGCCAGTGTCAACTATTTAGATATTTTCATGAAAAATTATGTCAAATAAGTTTAAGTCACAGGAAAAGTCACACAAAGTAATCTGCAGTCGAGTTTAGTCATGCCTGAATAAAGTAGTGGCGACTTTACTATAAGCTTCGATGTAGTTTTGGAAACAACACGAAAAGTAATTACCACATTATAATATGATAACTTTATGAATAAATCACCACCATTTTCGTACATAATCACTTGATGGAACACAAGTTTTGTAAAGAATACAACCTTTTCTACGTGCCAGCGGAAACTCCCAGGAATAACAATTGAAATCAAAATTGGGCTGTCAGTAGGCTAGATAGTTTGGCTCCATTATGTTGCAGGTCCTAATTCTAGTTTCGTTATTTAAAACAACACAAAAATACTAAAAATTCAACTATACATACAATTAAGTAAGTAAGATGGAATCATCTTACTTACTTAATTCATAATTACATAAATAATTTTTAACTGTTTTCATTTGAGAATTAAAATACTCAAAAAGTTACTTTTTATTAAAGTTCAAATAATCCTAACTTAGAAAAAGGACATTTCAAATAAATAAAAAAGGACTGACTTTTTTTTCATTTCGTATTAATTCGTATAAACAACTGTCTGGCCTATAGAAAGTCAAAAAAGTAATAGAAAATAATATTAATATTGATAGAAACTTGTAATATACACCTACTCTATCAGTATTCTACCTGAGCACAAAAGTAAATTCGGTGGACCGAGTCTTTTGATTTATTCTTCTCGTTTTACTTTTTCTCTAATACCGCAGAGAATCAAGATTCAGCCATCACTGGAACAGAGCGACTATCTTGTGACATCACTATACTTGCCGCTTCTCTAATGGTATTTCTATTTAGTGCTGACTTTCCATTCGTGATGCTCGTTCACCGCGGGCTTCAGACCAAATTAAGATCTAAGCTGCTAGGGAACTTGTTTTAAACATTGACGAATATTTTAAACAAAAAAATTATGGAACAACTAGTACTATTGTGTAATTGCCAGGTCAAAAAACAATGTCGAATTTCTCCTTCTGCCTCATAAGAAACCCTATCTCATGTACAAAATTTATTAGAAAGAAAGAAAATGATTTGTTGTTTTGTAACACAGAACACACAAAAATAACAACAAACAGAGACAACGAGTTACAAAATAAGGGCTCACCTCAGCATAAAACTGATCATACTTAGTGGTATGTCCAGCGCTGGTCTTTCGGTGAGCCCTTCTCGGTCAAACAAAACAAACATAACAAATTACCAACTACAAATATAAAAAAATGAAATTAAAAATTGAAACAAACAAAACAACTATGTTAATAACTTCTCTTAAAATATCAACCTACAAATGACAAAACAAAATCAACAGGCTCACGTTTGACCACCATCACGCCTGTTGCCAAAAGAGAAGATATGATCTAAGATGTACACATTTGTCTACGGGAAACCGATTCATGAAACTAGTAACATTATATAGCACTAGTTTCATGGATCAGAGCTTCCTGGGACCTTTGATGAGCAATCAGGTATTTTTTAAGATTATCGCGGAAACCAGAATAATGTTAAGTTATTCTGGTTTCCAATGGGGGGGGGAGGAATCACCCACGGTCCAGCTGTTTCAACAGCAAACTGAACAAAATCATACTAGTTAGTGATTATAATTTTCGTATTGAATTAATTTTTTGTTGGTTTTCGTTGACACGTAATTAGTGTTTTTGCCATACTTAAAACGATGTTACGAAATTGGAATATTTTTGATCGCTTTAAAATAAATTGAATTTGTTGTTTTCTTAGTGATAAAAGTAAATTTCGCAGAACTTCAAAGTAAACCTGTCAAACTAGGAAGCATCTCCTAACTTGACTATAACGACGCGCAAAAACAAACTTTGTTATTCCAATAATGTTGTAATTTTGTGCCGCTTTACAAATGTTGATGATTTATATCTCCTTTGCATTTTTAAACCGTTTCAAGGAGAGTTTAGCAATTTAAAGCCGTTTGTTTTTGGAGATTTCAGAAATGAACAACGGGAGTTCATTTAGAAAAGATTATTTCGAAGGAGATTTGAATTACATTGCAATATCAAATAACAAATTAATTTTGTGTCTTAGTAGACGAGCTGAGATAACGAAACAGTGTTGTCGAAGATGGTAAACACACCTAGCCTTGAATGGAACTGGTATAAATATGTAACAAGAAATATTGTAACAAAAACCACCCCTCGCTTAGTAACCAGCTATTATTCTAGTCAGAGACCCCTAGTATAATAGTTCGCTCGGGTAAGATCTAGAAAGTTCTCGCCTCAAAAATACAAGGAACAAAAATAAACCCTTTCGTGGAATAAGGGCGGTGGTTAATTTCATTCGTTCTCACTGAAGGTTATCGAATTAGTTTTCTAACTAAGTAGGTTTGCTCAGCGGAGTGGGTTCCGTGGTGTATTGGAATGGATTAGTAACTCGGAGATAGTTGTATAAATGTTGACATTACGATTGAAGAGTTAGTTATTTTTTGTATTTTAGGGTTCCATACGTAAAGGGTAAAACGGGACCCTATTGCTAAGATTCCGCTGTCCGTTCGTCTGTCTTTTTTATGTTAAAAGTAATGAGACGAACGAGACGCTCCCCTGATGGTAAGAGATAACGCCTGTCCATGACCATTGCAGCGATACACAGAACTTTGAGTAACAAAACAAAGTGGAACAAACTGTCTGTCTGTTCGTCTGTCAGCAGGCTGTATCTCATGAGCCGTGACAGTTACAGTTGCAATTTTCACAGATGATGTGTTTATGTTGCCGCTATAACAACAAATACAAAAAAATTGAATAAAATAAATATTTAAGGGCGATTCCATACAACAAACGTCATTTTTTTTGCTGTTTTTATAGATAATGGTACGGAACCCTTCGTGCACGATTCCGACTCGCACTTGACCGGTTTTTTAATGTATTTACAAGCTATATAGATGTTTGACCACAGCTCAGCTGATATGTTACCCTGTTATTACTTTAATTATTTATTTTTTAAATCAAAAGTGAATTGAATCGTCAGTATTACACTCGTATTTAAGATGAATCGTTTATATCGTAGTCTTTTTTGTATGACTGCGGTGCTTTATCTTGGTGGCAAGAATATTCTGCAGGTTTTTTATTTGCGTGCTTCATCTTCGATCACATCATTGCTTATCATCAAGCGAATCGGTGATCAAGCAAGGAGTTAAGAAATAAACTTTATTTTATACCTTCATGAGACAAACACATTCCAAGCTAGGTGTGCTTTACCATCTTCGACCTCACCTTCACTTAACATCAGGTGAGTTGTGGTCAAAACAACTAGCCTGTCAACCATTAAAAAAAAAACAGAAGTTGCGTCATTTTTACTTGTTTTAATTTTATTTTCCAGTCGCTGGCAATAGTTTTTTTACGCCTAACACACCGTTCAGCTTATTGGAGAATCATCTAATTTGTACTGAAGTAAAATAAAACTTTTTATTTTTCAGACTCCACGTGTAGACCTAAGCACGTGTCAAATGTAAAGAGATTTTACCGTTTGATCCAATTGACACATTTTCTCAGCAAATTATTACACGACTGCTCAAAAAAGGAGTGTTACGTTTTCAGGGTTTATTTATGTATGAGGTATCGTTATAATCTTTACATTATCCCAAGTGTCACTGGCAATCCTGCTAATATTGTAAAGCTGAAAATTTGTATGTTTGTTACTCAATCACGCAGAAACGGCTGAACGAACTTGAGTGAAACTTGGCACACATATAGTTTATTACCTGGATTAACATATAGGACACTTTTTATATCATAAAAATGGTAGGTTCCCGTGGGACAAATAAAAATGTTAAAAGGCGCTGCTCCTACTCTCCACCAGATGTCGTCAAGTTTGACAATGCATTGTAAAATAAGTAACTGTCTCTTATTTGTCTCTGTTTGTTTTTGTGTGTTTGGTTTTGTTGCAATATAATTAGTTTTTTTTAAATATTTAAAAAAAAATAGTTGGTGTAGTATTTTTAATTTTCTTGATTAAGCTTGCTTTAATTCAATTTCTAATACAACGAAACCGCTAAGCTATGGAATTTGCTGCACAAGTAGATTTTCCCTGATAGATACAATCTGGGTGCCTTCAAGTCGCGAGTGAATCGGTTTCTTCTAGGCGAGCGTGAACCATCGTAGACCGCATCATCGCTTAACATCAAGCGAGTTGGTCAAAGGCAAACCTTTTTGTAATAGGAAAGATCATACCACCATATAAACCTTACGTTACCAAGTCACTGTTCAGAAAGTATAGCAATTTTTTTAATAGGCTTACTTTATGTATCCTCCATCTCACTTAATGTTAAGTGAAGAAATAGTTTACAATGGAGAACAATTTCTACTCATAATCGTGACTCAAAGACACGAAGATTGTGACTGTGGCAAACCACCATCATTCATCACTATTTCTAGAAATTGTTCATGAAAGTTACATAATTAATGTAAAATAACATTATTTCTGGAGTTTTTGGCGGGAACGCGGGAAGAGTCGTGTTGCTCCGTTGTATTTTTTTCCAAAACTAGTGGTTTATCGAAAGTTTATGCATAAAAATGGTGGCATTTTATTCATAAAGTGCCGAATTACAAGCGCGAGTGTGGGAAAATGATATAATATGGTGAAACATGACTTTTCGTGTTGCTTCCAAAACTCCATCGAAGCTTTATAGTAAAGTCGCCACTACTTTACTAAAGCTGGACTTGACTGACACGGACTGCACTTGACCTATACTGGACTTTGACTAGAACTTTGGCTACGAGGACACTCATTTAACTTTTGAAAATATATAAATACTTGACACTGGCAAATGCTAAAACGCGACGCCAAAACCAAAGAAAAAAAAACATTATTTCTGACAGTGACAGTGTAACGTATTCTTGAGACAGTTTAGCCAGAATACTAATTGCATAAAACTATTTACAATTAAATAAAATAAATATTTTGTTCTCTATTTTTACATAACGTAATCTATGCCTATACTTGAAGGTTGTATTGTAAAAACCAGATGAGTGATAGAATACTTACATAAACTTTTTGCGTTTTTTTAAATATTTAAATCACCTTCTGGTTTCCACAATGATTACGTTATGTGAAAATTGACAATGAAATATTTATCTTATAATACTCAAACACAAAACAAATACTAATACCATGTTTGTGACTTAAATGGGTTTTATGTTCAACTCATGTACTTACTGTTTCTAATTTTGTTTGCTGATAGTTTATCGACAACAAAGGGCTGTAAAAGTCTGCCTATATCAAAGAGAATTGCCCAGTTCCGCGCTTGTCCCAATAAACGTCAGCGGGTACATTACCGAAATGGCCTCTCAGTTGTTGTGGAACGGACATAAAAAACTCGTAATTAGTGATGGACGACTTTTCTGTTTAACGAATTTTATATGTAGTTATTGCAGTATGTTAGTGTAGGACGTAAGGTTAAATAAGTAATAAATAAATATCGAAGGACTATAGGGTAAAACCGGGATAGATGCCGCAGTGGGATAGATGCCTCACTTTCAAAAAACCTAACTTCCCAAACTCGCGAGTTAGAATTAGTAGTTTAGGTAGGAGCCGCAGACACCCTGGAACTCGGTCACCTACGGGCTGTCGTCTGGTGAGGATGTGTTTTGCTCGTGTGTGCAATTACCTCCGCGGCGAACTTTACGAACACGTCAAAGTTTTAAAGGCTTGTGTTTGCCGTTGTATAACTTTATAAGTAGTAATAAATTCCGTTTTATTTTTTATAACGTTAATATACTACTTCATTAAGTGTGCATTAAGATGTAAATAGTTGCTCTTGTGTTTTTAATTTATTAAAAAAATACTTGGGCATCTATCCCTATCAAAAAGGATAGTTGCCCTGATTTTACGAGGGATAGGTGCCCTTAGGGGCATCTATCCCTCCATACACATTTACTTACAGTTCAAACAGCGAAGATGAAGACAATCCACCTAAATATAAAATTAAAGGTTAGCCCGTAAAGAATACTAAGAGAGATGGCCTAAATATATAAATAAAGACAGCTACATAGAATGTTTTGAAAACTATAAAAAAAAGGAAGTCTAAATCCGACTGGATTCAATGTGTAATGTGTCAGAACTGGCTACATGAAACCTGTACACTTTTCAGAAATTATTAAAAAAGGATTAAAAAATGATCCATTAAGGATTAAAAAATGATCTCTTTACTGTGTTATAATTTTTTTTTTTTAAGTATGATTATGCATGTTGGATTGTTGATACTTAATTAAATTTATATTTTATAATAACAATTTAAGAATTAATGTTTTTTCTTGAACAAATGCTTTTAAAATTGAATTATGGTTATTTACATCATATTATAATTATCTAAGAACGATAACAACAATTAAAACATTTAAAAATTGCAAAATGTTTTTCGTAATTCAATCCATGTTTCTTGGAGACAATTGCTGTTTTAGGGAGTAGAACGACCTAATAAAATTTGGTTGGATTTTTCGTTTACACAGCATAAAAGGCGTCTATCCCGCAATGCAGGCATCTATCCTTCTTAGTATTTTCATGGTGGGGCAACTATCCATACAGGTAGGCATCTATCCTCAAAAAAAGTGTTCCACAAAAAGCTAAATTCTGCAAAATCTGTAATTATTAGGTAAAAAAAAACAAATAATACTTTAACATAAATGATGAGGCTAAGTATATTTATGGATATTATTTATATAATATTAGTATTTTTTAAATTAGGAGGCTATTTCAAAAAGTGGGGCATCTATCCCGGTTTTACCCTACACACAGCGCCATCTGGCCCCAAACTAAGCAGAGCTCGTGTGATGGAAGTCAGATAACTGATAGAATACATAAATACTTTTTCTAAATTTTTGTTTCGTAAATATATACTTATAATACATACAGAACACCCATACACAGAGCAAACATTTGTTAATTCACTAAATGTTTGGCCTAAGTGGGAATCGAACCCACGCCTTACAGCTCTTAAGGCAGATATACTACCAATGAGCCAACGGGGCTGTCAGTCGGGGTTGCTTGGAGGGATGCTCTGTTTGGGCAAGTGAGCGCCGTGACGTCGTTTCTCGAACGATCTCTTGCATCCAGTGTTGATACCCTCAATTCTCGGATGCGAGAGATCGTGGGAGGCAGCAATTTCTGTGAACAGATTTTATTTCAGAAGGAAATGGCGGAGCGCCAAATAAAGTTCACTACAGACCTCCCAATGCCCTACAGGGTGTCTGAGGAGGATCCACAATTCCACACCTTCATACAACCCCCATGTCAGGGGACTTGGAGCCCGTCCCCTACAAGATTAGCCTCCAAGATAGTGCCCGTCCCGTCATCCGCTGCACGAAACCCTTCAAACCGGAACACAATAATTTTTACACACTACTGCTTGGCGGCAGAATATCTAGTACTGGGGTGAACCTACCTAGACGACTTTCTGCTAAGGAAATCTACTACCAAGTTAAAGCCTAGGCTGTCAACACTAAAAAAATGCATCGCCGTTTTGTAAGTCATTACTTTGAGAGATTTAAAAGTATTGCAAGTCCTCAAAACAGTTTTTCCAATTATCTCGTACCCTAGAATCCACTAAAAGTATTTTTTTCAACTATTTGCGAAATACGAATAACGCCAATCATTGGTGCGGGTTTAATTTCGACGCTCGGCCGCGACAAACAGTCAATCGCGGCCGCACAGCGGTTGGATTAGATAAAAAAACGTGGACAAAAACGGAATGCCCAATATTTGCCATCCGACGGTCACAGCGATTGCTATGTACGTACTACAGTCTTTTTTTTCTCTAATAAAAATTTGATGTGATTTGCACAACACATTTAGATATCGGTGATAGAAACATAAATGAAAATAATTTAAAAAATGTGTAAACTCTTTCACCCACCACTAAAACTTTTTTTTTCTTTAATTTTGGCGTCGCATTTTGTGTCAGTGTCAAGTATTTTATGTTTACATGTTTCTTAAGTTAAATAAGTTGTAGCAATAGTTATAACCAAAGTCCAGTCTTGGTCAAGTCCAGTCCGTATCAGTCAAGTCTAGTCATGCTTTAGTAAAGTAGTGGCAACTTTACTATAAAGCTTCGATGGAGTTTTGGAAGCAAGACGAAAAGTCATGTTACACCACATTATATCATTTTCCCACACTCGCGCTTGAGATTCGGCACTTTAAGAATAAAACACCACCATTTTCATGCATAAAACACTCGACAAAACACTAGTTTTGGAAAAAAATACAACGGAGCGACGACTCTTCCCGCGTTCCCGCCAAAACTCGTGTAAACTATTTCACACACAACTAAAACTTTTTTTCTTTGTTTAATTTTGGCGTCGCATTTTGAGTATTTGCCAGTGTCAAGTATTTTATGTTTACACGTTTCTTAAGTTAAATAAGTTGTGGTAATAGTTAAAGCCAAAGTCAGAAAAAATCGAAAATACACTAGTTTTGGAAAAAAATACAACGGGATGACACGACTCTTTCCGCGTTCCCGCCAAAAACCACCACTAAAAGTATTTATACTATCCCTTTAACACGTTTCCTAAATTAACTTTCTCTTTCATACTTGCAATTATGTCGCATCTAGGCATCTCTTTCATATTGACGTTACGTTCCATTCATTTATCGTAGCTTCATATCCTTTCGCTCTTTCAAACATATTAATTTCTCATTCGTTCTTTCCCATTCTCGCTACCGTATGTTACATTTCATGCAATACTTAAAGTACAGTTTACAAAAGTGCCATGCCAAAGAACGAACTAAAGAGATTTATTTTTTCATTCTTAATTTAAAAAGGAGGCATATTGTCGCTATATTTTTATTTTTTTAATTATCCAGTGTGTAGGGCAACCATAACCCATACATCCAAATATGTTCAGGCATTTAAAAGTTATGGTGAAATAAAGAAACTCACATACCTACAAGCACGCACTCTGAAAATATGACTCTCTTTTTTTTGGACGTGTTAATAATGAAAAAAGAACTTGCCGTTTCGAACTTACACATTTTTAATTTACCCTCGTTGACTATAAATATACGTATTTTGCTATTTAATTGAAAGATATTTATTTCTTTCTGGTTCGTGTAACAATATCAGTTTATCATTCCGCTGCTAGATTTTTGTAGCGATGATAGCTCAGTGGTTAGCGCGGTAGGTTCGCATGCCGAAGGGCGTGGGTTCAAACCCCAACAATGAGCTTAAGCTGCCGATGAAGGAAAACATCGTGAGGAAACCATAGCATGGCGGTAGGGTACTTTCTAGTACTCGGCTGGCTAGCTACCACCCTCAAGTTGAAAATCTGCCGCCAAGCATCTAACGGTGTGTTCCGGCAGCCTCACTTGAGAGCCAGTTCCATTCCAGGCTAGGTGTGCTTTACCATCTTCGACTACACCTTCACTTAACATCAGGTGAGCTGTGGTCAAACAACAAGCCTGTCAACCATAAAAAAATAAAAAAAAATAGATCTGCCCTTTTAAGGCCACCCTTAACTGGGCTGGCCAGTTAGCCGACAACTTTTACAATTCATACACCCAAAAGCCAGTGATATGATTTTTCCTCTTTTATAAATTGTGTTCCGAGAAATGTATTTTGAAGGCAAAAGCTACGATTAAAATGTATATTTTTTATGGTTGTCAGGCTAGCTCACCTGATATTAAGTGACAGTGCAGTCGAAGATACTAAACATACATAGCCTGGAATGAAACTGGCTCTTAAGTAAGGCTGGCGGAACATACCGTTAGATGCTTGGCGACAGATTTTCAACTTAAGGGTAGTGGCTAGCTAGTCGAG
This sequence comes from Biston betularia, assembly GCA_905404145.2. Lineage (NCBI taxonomy): Eukaryota > Metazoa > Arthropoda > Insecta > Lepidoptera > Geometridae > Biston > Biston betularia. Next base: position 12,868,353 of record FR989879.1, on the reverse strand, counting down.
TACTAGAAAGTACCCTACCACCATGCTATGGTTTCCTCATTTTACGTCTTGTGGTTTCCTTGTCGACCTCGCTAACTACTAAGCTACCATCGCTACAAAAAGACACTTTTATCATACAATCCAAGAACATAAAACCAGTTTTCATTTCATCAAAGGCCGAACTAAGCTAATTATACGCCAAAAATTGAAACACTCAAAAATATTTCATTGCTTAACGCAGTTAGAGATATAAAATAAAACGCTTTCAAAATCTACATGTCACACGAGATCCCGTTATTGTTGCACAAATCTATTATTTATAACATAATCCTGCAACTCATAATCTCTATTACGAAGCAACAAAGCTCATATTTGAATTCTCAACGTGTTGTAGAGATATTTGTTGTGCAAAGCTGGCCAGAGACAAATGTCAGTGATATTGGCAGTTAAACCGACTTGTGATCGTTTTTTTGTCCCGAGAGTTTGTACCACTGTTCGCAGGGGGCGTCCGTGCCGATAGATAGAAGTTTGGAAACGTTTAAGCTAACGAGAAGATGCTTTCAAATTATGTACATACAAGCTGCACCCCACGACATGTTTTCGGAATAAAAAGTAAATGAATTAAGCCTGTGCATTTTTTTTTTAATGGTTGACAGGCTAGTTGTTTGACCACAGCTCACCTGATGTTAAGTGAAGGTGTGGTCGAAGATGGTAAAGCACACCTAGCTTGGAATGGAACTGGCTCTCAAGTGAGGCTGCCGCAATACACCGTTAGATGCTTGGCGGCAGATTTTCAACTTGCATTAATTCAGGGTCTCAGCTACCTCCATACCAAATTTCATCCAAATCTGTTCAGTAGTTTTTGCGTGAAAGAGTAACAAACATCCATCCATCCAAACTTTCACTGTTATAATATTAGTGGGATTCGAAGCCTGTCTTCGATTGGCGGCTTGGCGGTTACGGAAGAATTTTCCTATTTTTTTTTTGTTGATGTGTATTGTCATTTGACTTTAAATAATAAATAAATAAATAAATATCGCAGGACATTACACACAGCGCCATCTGACCCCAAACTAAGCAGAGCTTGTGCTATGGAAGACAGATAACTGATAGAATACTTAAATAATTTTTTTTTTTTTTTGTAAATACATACTTATAATACATACAGTACACCCAGACACAGAACAAACATCGATGTTAGTCACACAAATGTTAGTCCTGAGTGGGAATCGAACCCACGCCCTTCAGCTCTCGAAGCAGACACACTACCAATGAACCAACAGGGCTGTCAATTTTTTATAGTTTTCAACACAGATTATAAAAAATAATGGAATGCGGCGCAGAGAGTGAAAACTCCTTGACCCTAGAATAATCGTGTCTTATATTTTTTTGTGTTTAAAAAGTAATGAGACAAACAAGACACTCACCTGATGGTAAGAGATAATGTCGAACACAGAACTTTGAGTAGCAAAACAAAGTATAGGGTATCGCTGCTTTGGTGCTCATTACTTTGAGACTTTCGATGGCTAGTCTCAACAGCCCAGTAATTTCGCTAGCTGCAGTACCCTTCAAACCGGAACACAGTAATGTTTGAAACACTACTGCTTGGCCGCAGAGTATCTGGTACTGCGGTGGTACATAGACGATTTTTGAAAGGATGTCTTTTTTTTTTTTTTTTTTTTTTAATGGTTGACAGGCTAGGTGTTTTGACCACAGCTCACCTGATGTCAAGTGAAGGTGTGGTCGAAGATGGTAAAGCACACCTAGCCTGGAATGCAACTGGCTCTCAAGTGAGGCTGCCGGAACACACCGTTAGATGCTTGGCGGCAGATTTTCAACTTGAGGGTGGTAGCTAGCCAGCCGAGTACTAAAGTACCCTACCACCATGCAAAACTTGAGGGTGGTAGCTAGCCAGAAAGATTCAGATTGGTTTCAATAAAAATTTCATTTTGATCTTTAAACCAAAAACCTATCCGTGTTCGGGCTTAGGGTAATGGAGTCGGATTTCTTTTAATTGCACAGTTATACTTTTTTATTAAAGCTTTGAACTTTAGTATGCCCGATCCGCAGAACCTCAGAACCTCAGAACATTGCGAGCCAAATAAAACATAACAGACATAATTCAAACCAAAATAACTTTACTATCAAGAAAAACATCGACAATATTTATTTCCCAATAAAGTTAGCAGATATGGCCCATTCGCTTTCACCACACCCTCATTTATTATCACATGTATTGTTAGTAAAATGTCTGCGAACCATAAAAACTAAATTTATAGCCGCGTCTGGCTTCACTGATCGCGTTCATGGAGTAATTTCAAAGTTTAAAGTGATGAAAATTTATTGTATTAATACTCGATTTCAACGAATTTACGTTACAAGTTCATTAACATCACACACTTATCTACCAAAAATTCCCAATTTTCCGAAACTCCTCAACCAATTTACCCATACCGGGTAATTTCCCAATGATTTATGGCAACACACCCGTTGTACGTTCCTACATAATTCATTTTAATGAGGTATAACAAGATAGTACAAGGCTTTGGTACATGTACCAGTCTGCAGGGCTATACACTACCAAATATTTTAATACATTAATACCTACTTACTAGCTGTTAACCGCGACTTCGTCTGTGTGGAGTTTAACCAAAAAATTGTACAGTACGCAAATTTTACGAAAAGTTTACAACTATGTATTCCTCTTAAATAAATACCTTAATCTTAGGTAACCTAACATTTTCCGGTGTGGAAAGTATCCAACATGTTAATCCAGGTAATACAATTTCATCCAAATCCGTTCAGCCGTTTTTGCGTGATTGAATAACAAACATAATTAACAACATAAATACCAAGTACAAGGGAATACCCTACCACCATGTTGTACCCTATTAATTAAGTTTATTTCTTCTGTATTGATTTATTTTTGTGTGTAAAATAAAGAGTTAATCAATCAGTCAATCATGCTATGGTTTCCTCACAACGTTTTCCAGCAGTTAGCAGTAGTGTGTAAACATTACTGTGCTTCGGTATTGAGGATACTGCAACTAGCAAAATTACAGGGCTGTTGCATTTTACCACCGAATTTCTCAAAGTAATGAGTGCCAAAGCAACAATGTCATAGACTTTGTTTTGCTATACATATGTGTATCGCTGCAATGGCCATGTACTTGTACATACGGTATCTTTTACCATCAGGAAAGGGTCTCATTGGTGTTATTACTTGTACATAAGAAAAAAGAATCTCCAGTACACCATATGAAACTAAATATAGAAAATCCAAAGCAGTATGCCTGACCCGCGTAAACCGAGAACCAAATCCTGCAAAGCACTCAAGATAAGCCATTCTCTCGTCTTCAGAAAATAACACCAGCACCCATCTCGCATCGCACTATCTCTGTAATAACAATATAAACTCTCGTTAAACAAAGAAAGGTCGCTGTCTCACCTCAGCAAAGACACTGGAAGCTATACTAAATTAAATCTATATCATAGTCATAGTCATAGTCATTTATTGATAACATAAGTTACAAGTCAAATAATACATATAAATTACATTAAAATAATTAGAGTTCAATTGACATGTCAATTCGATATTTAAAAATAAAATAATAATATAATAATAATCAAAAAATTAAATTAAAATAAAAAAGTAAAAAGAAGTAGTAAAAAAAAAACCAAACAATTCAAATTATATAAAATAATAACAATTACCTGATTAATTTAATACAAAAATAAATAAATTATAATATAGTTTTTAATTCCATCATGTCATCAAACTTATAGAATGCCTGCTCGATAAGCCAAGTCTTTAATTTATGTTTATACAATTGTCTAGAGGGAGCGTTTCGGATTTCGTGCGGCAGCCTGTTGTATATGGCCGGCGCCGTCACATGCACCAATTTAGACGTCTTAGCAAGCAATTTAGACGTCTTATCATTATTGTTCCTATGTAGCGATGATAGCTCAGTGGTTAGAGCGGTAGGTTCGCATGCCGGAGGACGTGGGTTCAAACCACAACAATGAACTTAAGCTCCCGGTGAAGGAAAACATCGTGAGGAAACCATAGCATGGTGGTAGGGTACTTTCTAGTACTCGGCTGGCTAGCTACTACCGTCAAGTTAAAAATCTGCCGCCAAATTAAAATAAATAAATTAAATTAATCAATAAAAATGTATAATTACTAGAAACTTAATCAACTATGTAGTATATTTCTTAATTTCTTTCGCCATAAATCATAACGGATATCACAATAAAATTATAAATACGAAAGCGAATAAAACCTTATGTGAACATCAAATTTTTGACTATGCAAAATTGGGCTGTTTTTTTAAAATAATCCCACTAATATTATAAATGTAAAAGTTTGGATGTATGGATGTTTGTTACTCTTTCACGCAAAAACTAATAAACGGATTTGCATGAAATTTGGTATGGAGGTAGCTGACACCTTGGATTAGCACATAGGCTACTTTTTATCACGAAAACATGCAGTGGGTAACATCGCGGGCTAGTAATTTATAACCTTTCTTATCTGCCCTGTTAGCTCATTTTGTAAAGTTCTGCTTCGAGAACTGAAAGGCGTGGGTTCGATACCCACTCAAAAGTAACATTTGTGTGATGTTTGTTCTGTTTATAGTATAAGTATGTATTTAAATATTCTGACAGCTGATTCTTGTAGCTTTGCTTAGTTTGAAGCTAGATGGCGCTGGGTGAAAATGTCCCCCAATATTTTTTTTATAGCACCGCTCGCACGTAGGACAAGAGAACAGAAGGCGAGTGCTAGCCGATGACTAATGTTGGTACAGACCATTGTACCGGCGGTCACGTAGCGTGCTATATGGCTTCCCGTGTTACAGTAAAATACTGATTTTATAAAGTGCTCTCGTGGCTTGGATGTGAGGTGGGAAAGAAAAGGTCATGTTTTATTTGAACTATTAAAGTTATAGTTTCACTCAGTTTGTACATATGTACATCTGTCCGCTAACTGACAGCCGCGTTGGCTCATTGGTAGTACCTATATCTGCCTTGAGAGCTGTAGGGTGCATTTGGTCAATATTGTGAAACTAATTGCATAGGTATAATATTATGTTCAGCTTGACAATGACCCCGATTTGTGTCGGCGTAAGTACTGGTGGAACAAAAAAAAAAGTGTACTGTTATTGTTTGAGTGTAATGACATTGACGAGTATTTCAAACTTAAAGATTATTGAATTACTAGTAAGTAATTATGATTTTTTTGTCTTGTCATTTTAATATATTGACAATATTTTTTTGGTATTGACATATTTTACATTGACAGTATTTTTACATTGACAAGACAAGACGCGAATGGAAAAGATTGGAGGAGGCCTTTGCCGACTGGCAAACAGTTCTGTAAAAAACCAGCTACCTACTAGAATAAGATTTTGTTTATGTTGTAGATCTGAATAAATGGCTATGTTATTATTATCATATTGACAATATTTTTTTTATATTGACATGTTTGGATATTGACATACCTTATTTTGACATGACGTAATCAGTGTTTTACAACCCATTTAATGACATCTTTAAAATTTTGAAGTGACTTGTAACATTGGTGTTATCAATAAGGTATTTGTGTTTGTTTATTTTAATTAGTAAAAATTATTGGAATCTACTCTTTGTGTACCGCAGTAACGGAATCACTTGTACGAAGTCAGAAGACAGCCTATGGAATGTGTAAATGTAAAAAAACTTACTAGCAGCTAAACTTTTATTCCAAGCCATTTGACAGCCTCAGCCTGTTGGCTCATTGGTAGCATATCTGCCTTGAGAGCTGAAGGGCGTGGGTTCGATTCCCGCTCAGGACAAACATTTTATGTATCAACAAATGTTTGTTCTGTGTATGGGTGTTCTGTATGTATTATAAGTATGCATTTACAAAAAAAAAGTATATATGTATTTTATCAGTTATCTGTCTTCCATCACACGAGCTCTGCTTAGTTTGGGGTCAGATGGCGCTGTGTGTATAGTCCTACGTTATTTATTTATTTATTTAAGCGTTGGGGATGCCTACGAGTATAATTCTGTGCGCATTTGTAGCATACTCTGAAGAGGTAATACAGGCTACCTCATACTGTACAGTGTGCATTGGTGGAGCCTTACGGGCGGCGGTGAATCAGCAGCGGCTTGGCTCGGCGACAAATCGCTGTATAAATCAAGCTGCAACGCCGTGGGGTGGGGGTAGCCGGCTTCAATGATTCATTGGGTTGTTTATAATTAGGATCGGGTGCATTTAAGCAGGATTCCGATTATTGATTTCGTCGGCTCACAAATCGAAATATAATAGCTGCGCCTCGTGGCGTTACCCGCTACATGTTTTCGGGATAAAAAGTAGCTTGTATGTTAACCCAGGGTCTCAGCTATTTCATCCGAATCCGTTCAGTAGTTTTTGCGTGAAAGAGTAACAAACATCCATCCTTCTATCCATTCATCCATCCATCCAAGCGGACTAAGCGCTTCGATTCCACATTCTTCATACGCACAGCGAGGATGTGGAACTCTCTGCCGGCGTCTGTTTTTCCCGTGAAGTACAATTTGGGTGTCTTCAAATCTAGAGTAAACAGGTTTTTTTCTAGGTAAGCGTGCTTCATCTCGGACTGCGTCCTGCTTAACATCAGGCAGGGTGTAGTCAAACGCGAACCTATCATGTATAAAAAAAAAAAAAAAAAAAAAAACCAACTATCCATCCGTCCATCCATCCAAACTTTCACATTTATAACATAAGAGGGATTGAACACCAAATTTCAAGGTATTTATTTAGTGTATTTCCGATTAAAAGTCGTTTCGTTAAAACAGTGATGAGGATTTTAAATAAAAATTTATCTAAATTGACAACAATTTTTTAAAATCTTTTTGGAATATTGCTCAAAACTGTGATCAGACATAAACTTCAAATCAAAATTACTTCAAATAAGTCAAAATAACCACAAGTCTTTACATCATCTTCTAGCTGCAGCAACCACTCAATGAACACCAAAATTACAAGTAAACAGGAACACAGTAATGTAGACGACCTCCTGCTAAGGAGATCTACCACTAAGTCAGTGATGGTGAAATTGTCACCATGACTGTTATGTTAATTTCATAGCAAGACAGCATCAACGCTTAAGCCTGGGATACAATATCTAACTCTAGATCTAATTTGTAGCGATGAAAGCTCAGTGGTTAGCGCGGTCGGTTCGCATGCCGAAGGGCGTGGGTTCAAACCCCAACAATGAGCTTGAGCTGCCGGTGAAGGAAACCATAGCATGGTGGTAGGGTACTTTCTAGTTCTTGGCTGGCTAGCTAGCACCCTTAAGTTAAAAAACTGCCGCCAAGTGTGTTCTAACAGTGTGTTCCGGCAGCCGCACTTGAGAGCCAGTTCCATTCCAGGCTAGGTGTGCTTTACCATCTTCGATCACACCGTCATTTAACATCAGGTGAGCTGTGGTCAAACACCTAGCCTGTCAACCATTAAAAAAAGAACACATCAAACTTTCAAGCGTGATTGGTTGATTCCCCATTATACTCCCTGGCACGGTGCTAGTTGGCGGCGACGAAGCAACTTCAGCTGTTTCACCTTCTTTCGCTTCAAAAATATGTAAAGCTGTTCCCACATTACATTAAAACTAAAGGCTGCCGCACACGAGGTGTCCGCGGCGATCCTGCCATTAATCACGCGCCGCACTGCATCATACGCGGCCATTTTAACACCCACGACACGATTTTTTAGGATATATTTTTTCACTTCTGCACCCTATATGAATGTAGTTGGGTAGTCGGCTGGCTTCCATCACCAGCCCCGGGGGGAGTTTGGTGGTTATGTGGGAATCTCCGCTATAGTGGCAGCCTACCCACTAAAAACCCTGGGGTGTTCCTTCTCCGCGCTTGTAGTTAGGGCCACGGGAACGCTTGCGCACTCGTCCGTAGCAATTAAAATAAAACAAGCACAAGTCTTTTTATCTCTTTATTTAAGTTATTTCATTTTTAGTTTCAGATATTAAGTAAGTAAAGAACGAAAGAAAAAACGTTTCATTCTGTAACAAGCACAAAAACAAACAAACAGAGACAGACAAAAGTTACAAAATCGGGGCTCACCTCAGCATAATGCTGGTCATACTAAGTGGTAAAGCACCTAACCTGTCAAGCATAAAAAAAAATTGTGTGCTAAATACCTACTGGTATTATTATTATTACTTAGTCATTTATTTATTTTCTTAGTTTCTTTTTTACATTAACTCAAATCATTTTGTAGAAAAAATACATAAATAACATAAAAAACAAATTTTTAAATTATGTATTATTAGAATAATAATTATTATTTTATCGGTATGAGTAAATGTCCTGGCGTCCCGCAAAACATTCATTTTTCAGAAGCCGCGCGCATAGTTCGCCGGGGAAATATTAGCGGGAAAAATGCTAAACTTGTTTATTTGTTGCACTGTGGAGAGTTATGATCAGAACACGACTTTACTACTTCTAAAATGTGATAACTTGACCACCGGATCTGTTAAGTTTTTATAATATGTCCCACTTTTGGGCACGGCTCCCTCTCCTTTGTGACAAGGATATGGCTAGCAGTGCAGGTTGGCAGACTTACCATGTCTTCGTAATTTTTTTTACCACAGCTTACCTGATGTTAAGTAATGGTGTGGTCGATGATGGTAAAGCACACCTAGCCTGGAATGGAACTGCCTCTCAAGTGAGGCTGCCGGAACACACTGTTAGATGCTTGGCGGCAGATTTTCAACTTGAAGGTGGTAGCTAGACAGCCGAGTACTAGAAAGTACCCTACCACTATGGTTTCCTCGCGACGTTTTCCTTCATCGGCAGCTCAAGCTCATTGTTGGGGTTTGAACCCACGTCCTTCGGCATGCGAACCTACCGCGCTAACCACTGACCTATCATCGCTACAAAACCACCTACTAAACTAACTAGATACTAACTACAAATATAACTAATCACACTATAAATGTGAAAGTTTGGATGGATGGATGTTTGTTACTCTTTATATTCTACTAGCTGCGCCCTTCGGTTTTACCCGCGTGGTGATGGAAGATGATGATGAAAAGTATTCTATGACTAATTCCAGGCTCTAAAGTACCTACACGCAAATTTTCACGCAGATCCGTTGAGTAGTTTTTTTTTAGAAAGCGTAACAAACAAACAAACTCTCATTCGCATTTATTATAGTAAGAAAAAGGTTCTGCGATATGAATCGGGCGTTTAAAATTGACGAATGATTTATAGTCTGTGCAAATTAATGACGGAAGCATCATTGGATGGAAATATTTAACGTGTCCGTAGATACGGGCATGACCCATGGAAGTTGTGTTTTAATTTTATATAAATCACTGTTGGATAGTTTGAAAGCATTTTTGAAATGAATAAAAACAAATTTGTTATCGCGAAATTGTCGTGTCGCCCCCCGTTGTATTTTTTTCCAAAACTAGTGTTATTTCGAATGTTTATGCATAAAAATAGTGGCGTTTTATTCATAAAGTGCCGAATTAGAGGCACGAGTGTGGGAAAATTATATAATGATTTTTCGTGTTGCTTCCAAAACTCCATCAAAGCTTATAGGAAAGTCGCCACTACTTTACTAAAGCATACTGGACTTGATCGAGACTGGACTTTGACTATAACTATAGCTTAGAGGCAACTTATTTAACTTATGAAACTTGAAAATATAAAACACTTGACACTGGCAAATATTCAAAAAGGGACGCCAAAACCGAAGAAAAAAATGTGTCAAAACTGTCAGTTTCAGTCTTTGATTGGCCGTCGGTTTACGCGTCTTCGAGTAATCGGTGAACACACATTAAAAAAAAAAGATTCTGACGAATTGAGAACCTCAAAGTTTATTCACCCGTTATTGCATTTTCCCTGGCAGGGTACTATCCACGTGTGGTAACGACGAGCATATAGAAGCGCATTGTTTTATTTTATTTCAACTGAACAGAACCAGTGACTCGGTTTAAAATTCTCCATTTTCTAACTCCATCCCCTGTGCTGAACCTGACAGCGTCAATCATAGCCAGGGATTTTGGTTTTGGCGCTTTTGCGTAGGTTTAATTTGAATAAAAGTTTTGTAGTACGTATTGACATGTGTAAATTATGCAAAGATTATAATTACGTTAGAGTTTGTTTTGTTTAGTGTAGGTACCTAAATAAAATTATAATAATTCGTTCGTAGTATTTTTTTTTGTATCAAAAAATACTATGAACGAAATAAATCACATTTAGCCTGAAATGGAAATTTTGGTTTATTTAAACTGAATTACTTGAAACTAGTGACCCTTTTCAAGGAGTCAAAGTAGAAAACAAACGCACGCGCCTTGCTTGACAACAATATGCCAAAACCACGTCAGTTTTGAATAGGAAGAATCAAGGACCTGAAATCATTTAGAATTAATCTATATTAAGAGGAATGATCATTATTTTTGGATTTTTGTATATTTGTCACGAATGAACTCAAAAGCCACTGGAACGATTTCAAAAATTCTTTCACCGCTGGTGACATAGGCTACTTTTCATTCCTGTATTCCCACGGGAACGGGAGCTACGCGGGCATCCGCTAGTTCTTTGAAATCGTTTCTGTGAGAAATAAACTAGGTATAATTATTCTAATTATTAATTACTAAAACTAATATTCCTTGCTCAGCAATCCTTAATTGCAACGCTAAACACATTCCTGCTCGCGTGGACAGCAATCCGACATAATCTCGATCCGGTATCGCAATCATGTCACGGAATCATCCGGTTTAGGCCAGAATTACGGCCCAACGGACTCTCCGGGCCGGCGCTCGGTTCAATGTGCAATATATACAGTAGAGAATCAAGGTTCATTTTTCTCTTCAGGTTAGGTGTTTGACTACAGCTCAATGTTTAAAGAGGAGAGATGAATTTTTTTGTTTGTTTGTATTGAATAGGCACCGAAACTACTGGACCGATAAATTTATATTGTTAATCGTGTTTTGTTTTCTCGTGCGAAGCCGGGGCGAGCTGCTAGATACTTGTATTACTGCTTTGAATGCGACACAGATCAAATGGAGTTATCAGCAGTAATCTAAGCTAAAATCCAAGATTTGCGTTTGTGAAATTAAAATATACCTACTAATGAATCAATATCGAGATCGAGATATTGTATTTCATGTCGTGAAAATGTAATTAGTAAGTATTAGTATGTAATTAGTTTGACAGCCCTGTTGGTTCATTGGTAGAATGTCTGCCTCAAGAGCTGAAGGGCGTGGGTTCGATTCCCATCCAGGACAAACATTGTGGTATAAACAAATGTTTGTCTGTGTTTGACTACATCTCAACTGATGTTAAGTGACGGCGTGGTTGACGGTCAAACACCTAGCCTGTCAAAACAAAACTGCGACGCCAATAAATAAATAAATAAATATCACAGGACATTACACACAGCGCCATCTGACCCCAAACTAAGCAGAGCTTGTGCTATGGAAGACAGATAACTGGTAGAATACTTAAATACTTTTTTTTTTGTAAATACATACTGATAATACATACAGTACACCCAGACACAGAACAAACATCGATGTTAGTCACACAAATGTTAGTCCTGAGTGGGAATCGAACCCACGCCCAAGACTAAGTAGAAGTTCTGCAGCGGGCGCGCTGTGCCCAGCTCGCCAACCGCAGCGGGTTCACAGCGTCAACAGCGCAGGTGCGGCCGCGGTGCGCGAGATTAATGACCCTAATCCTTCGTCAAACATGCTCGTGACGTCACCAGTTTTGTGATACACGATGTTTTGAGTTTGTTTGCACGTCAACTCGTTCAACATTGTAACGTGGCATGTGTCAAACTTGTAACGTGTTTATTTTGTTGCGAATTCACGTGCAACAGTGTTGTAACTAGGCATAATTATACTGATTTACTCTAATTATTAAATTTAATATTAAATTTATTTGGATTAATGTGTTTGGAATATTTTTTTCTCTTTTGTTTTTGGCATCGCTCTTTGTGTATGTGCCAGTGTCAAGTATTGATGATATTGGAATTAACTGATATAATTAATATTAGCTGATTTTTCACGTGTAATGCCAAAATACTTTGTTTTTCGTTCTTTGGTTGAAAAAACAATCTACATAGCAACACAGTCGTACGTTCCATCTTATTTAAGATACCACCATGGTTTTTTATTATTCATTCATGCAGCGCCATCTAGTACCAAAGTAAGCAAAGCTCGTACTATGGGAATTAGATAACTTATAGAATACTTACATACATGTACTAAAAAGACAACACCTCTGGGTGAACAAAGAATAAAAAATCGTCCAAGTGCGAGTCGGAATCGCGCACGAAGTGTTTCGTACCATTATCAATAAAAACGGCAAAAAAATCACGTTTGTTGTATGGGAGCCACCTTAAATATTTATTTTATTCTGTTTTTTAGTATTGATTGTTACAGCGACAACAAAAATACATCAGCTGTGAAAATTTCAACTGTCTAACTATCACGGTTCATGAGATACAGCCTGGTGACAGACGGGCAGACAGACAGGCAAACGGACAGTGAAATCTTAGTAATAAGGTCCCGTTTTACCCTTTAGGTACGGAACCCTAAAAAGGAAAAGATATAGAGTAAAGATACACAAATAATACTACTATGCCAGCCGTCCAGAGCCTCGCTCCGGTACTTCAAGGAGCTGGGTTGGCTCGGGTAGACGCTGGCAGGGGGAAATGCACAATACACCCCAAGCGGAACGACAGTGCAGGACTCATCGCCCCCACTTTGAATAAGAATAAGAAAGATAGATACATGAAAGATTAGACCAATATATATTCTCAATATGTAGACCTTTTTTTCACTTTTGAGATGGGTCAAACAAAATCGTTCGCTCATTATTATTAAAATTAAAGTACGATTAATTACAGAAACACGAGCACAATTCTACTGAACCCCGGATTGCAGGTAACCACACGTTAAATATCCAATTTCAATTAGAAGCCGTGAAGTTGCGTTGCAAACATTACACGCCTTCGACCACTGTTTTGATAGACAAGAATTCCTTAACTCTACTCTCTTCTACTCTCCTCTTTTACTTTCATTCTTTTTTGATCTTCTTGTTTTGTAATATAAATAAATGTTTGTTCTATGTCTGGGTGTACTGTATGTATTATAAGTATGTATTTACAACAACAAAAACTATTAAAGTATTCTATCAGTCATCTGTCTTCCATAGCATAAGCTTTGCTTAGTTTGAGGTCAGATGGTGCTGTGTGTAATGTCTTGTGATATTTATTTATAGTGTTAATATGTGTTGTTTAAATCTTTTACTTGTGTGTGTTGTGTGTAGCTTTATTCGTTGTAGTGTTTAGTGTATTGTAAAATAAATTTTTTCTCTCTTTCTTTTTGAACTAAACTACAGCAATGATAACGTCATCGGGATTCAATATTGTAAGGTGTGTGATCAAGTAAGTATTTTTGCTCTGTGTGGTGTTTTGTTAAAACATTTTCTCTGTACATTTCTGTATGAGATGTTTGATATCTCTTTGCCATTTAATTTTTTTATCTAATCAAAAAAGTATTAGCATCATCGCCTGCCCATTACTGGCTTCAAAAGTTTATTAAAGAACCTGTTTTGAGAAAGAATTCTGGCAACATTGTATTGCTATTATTGCTTAGCATTTATTTCACGAATATAGACATTTGATTTGTGAAGTAATGTAAAAAAATCTTAGGACACAGCGCCATCTAGCCTCAAAGTAAACAAAGCTTATGCTATTCAAAATAATAACTAATACATTTTTATGACTTGAGCTTGTTTACCTAGCATAGCTAGCATCATTAGTAATTTTGTAGTGATGATAGCTGAGTGGTTAGCGCGGTCGATTCGCATGCCGAAGGGCGTGGGTTCAAACCCCAACAATCAGCTTGAGCTGCCAGTGAAGGAAAACATCGTGAGGAAACCATAGCATGGTGGTAGGGTACTTTCTAGTACTCGGCTGGCTACCCTCAAGTTGAAAATCTCTCGCCAAGCCCTAACGGTGTGTTCCGGCAGCCTCACTTGAGAGCCAGATCCATTCCAGGCTAGGTGTGTTTACCGTCTTCCACCACACCGTCACTTAACATCAGGTGAGCTGTGGTCAAACACCTAGCCTGTCAACCATAAAAAAAAATAACATATTTTTCCATGTTATACATACTTATTTCTAGATTGGAAGTTGCAAATAGCTAGGTAGTCTATTCAGAGATTAGTCCATGATAGAATAATTAACATGAAGCCTTTTTGACTCACTTCCGTATGCCTTCTAGCAGGACAATGAAATGTTGGGTAACCAAAGGTAAACTTACTAGCTTTGTTCCGCGGCCGCATTTACTACCGAAAACACTCTGAATCAAAAAATAACAGTTTTACTTGGTGGTATATCTTCTTAGCAGAAGGTTGCCATCGCAGTGCCAGATATTCTACTGCCAAGTAGTAGTGTGTAAACATTTCTGTTTTCCGGTTTGAAGGGCACTTTAGCCAACTTACAAATTACAGGGCCAACCATCGAAAGTATAAAAGTAATGAGCGCCAAAGCAGCGATGCCCTGGACTTTGTTTTGCAACTCAAGGTTCTGTGTATCGCCGCGATGGTCATGGTTATAGACCAGAAAGAGAAAAAAAGAGACTTGACTCACGCTAAGTGCAAGAACAATAACCGGTCCTCCTATATATTTTATTAGATTAGTAGTTACAAGTAGTTTAAATTTTAATTAGCGTTTAATTTACATTTTTTAATGAAAAAAAAAACTATCTAGGTACATTTTTACAAACTAATTTGCACTATCTTGTTTCATTGAGAAATGGCTAGCTAGCCAGCCGATGCTATGGTTTTCTCACGATGGTTTCCTTTACCGGCAGCTGGAACTAATTGTCAGGGTTTGAACTCATACCCTTCGGCATGCGAAACGACCGCGCTAATCACTGAGCTATTAGCAACAAATTATTATATACACTTAGGTTGCATGTCTTAGGTACTGAACTCTGTTTGTTGGTGGCTCCCTTTCCACCGGCGCGATGTATCCGGCACCGCACGGCGATCCAATTGAAGGCTAATATTCAAAATACAAACATCCCGTAAATCTAACGTGGTAGTACACGTTGTGACGTCACCAACACTCGCTGCGATATAGTGCAGCATTTTTCGGCCTAAAACAGCGCCATTTAACATTAATTACCGCACTGCAATCCACGGCTTGTAGAATTATATGCGATACACACGATAAATCAGTTTGATGAGCGTTTTGGTTTAGCCCTGTTGGTTCATTGGTTGTATGTCTGCTCCAAGATCTGAAGGCTCGATTAAATGACAAACATTTTGTGCTATAAAAAATGTTTGTTCTGTGTTTTGGTGTTCTGTATTTATCATAAGTATGTATTTACAAAAAAGGAAGTATTTAAGTATTCTATCAGTCAGACTTCCATAGTACAAGCTTTGCTTAGTTTGGGGTCAGATGGCGCTGTGTATAATGCCCTACGACATTTATTATTAATTTATTTATATAAAAAAAAAATCCGCCACAAACATAAAATCTAAATTTCAATTTATTTGTGAGCAATACTAAACACTAGCATTATTAAAAAAATAAATAAAACCAAGATACAAACTGAAAGAACCTCAGGAATGAATAAAGAAGAAGATAATTATAAAGAATTTTCGATATTATAGAGATAGATAAATACATACAATCCGTCGAACTCGGGACAATTTATTTTACTTCTCGGAGCTGTGTACACTAAATTATTTTTTGAAGACAAACAATATTATTGAACAATTAAATAAATTTAACCACTAGCCTTTATATCCACTTCTCGCTGCAGTAACCAGTTGCCGATACGGGTTGCCTCTACATGGGGCATCCTCAGGATGTGTTGACTCTTAGAGCGCTTGGCCGATATTAAAAAAAATACGGAAATATTGTAGTTCTGTTGTAACAGTGTGTCCCAACGTAAGCTGTTGGCAGGGTCTGGCTGCGTCCGAATTTATTACGTGCATTTACATCGCATACTTTACTGGTCGCGCCCTTAACGACGCTGCATTACAGGCTCCTGCGGCGTGTCTGTGGCTTTTGGTGATACTGACAACGACCATTGCACTATAACTCAGCTCGTAAGCCTTTATCGTCCTGTCAGCCTACTCAAGTCCACATATATAGGCGATAGTCAGTAGACATAAATAAGCGTGCTATTTAAGTAATTCCCATCCAGGACAAGCATATTGTGATATAAACAAATTTTTGTTCTGTGTCTGGGTGTACTGTATCATACAGTACACCCAGACACAGAACAAACATTTTTATCGTCACATAAGTGTTTGTTCTGATGGGAATCGAAGCCACGTCCTACAGCTCTTGTAGCAGATATTCTACCAAATAGTATAAATACAAATATTTTATTAATAACACCAATGATACAAATCACTTCAAAATTTTAAATAGGTATGTCATTAAATGAGTTTTAAAACGCTGATTACATGTCAACACAAAAATATCAAAATAGGGTATGTCAATATACAAACATGTCAATATAAAAAAATATTGTCAATATAAAAATACTGTCAATACCAAAAAAAAATCTCAATATAATAAAATGACATGACAAAACAAAGTTTGAAAAGATAGTAGATAGGATATTCTAGTATGACCAGTATATGTTGCGTTAGGAAATTAAACTATTAAACAAATAAATATTCCGCACAGCGCCATCTGACCCCAAACTAAACAAAGTCAGATGACTCATAGAATACTTTTTAGTTATTTTTTTGTAAATACATACAGAACACCCAGACACAGAATAAACATCAGTTTATACCACAAAATGTTTATCCTGGATGGGAATCCAATCCACGCCCTTCAGTTCTTGGAGCAGATATACCATGGAACCAACAGGGCTGTCTTCTTTGTTGTTTTCTCTTTTCTTTTCAAATGAGCTGCCAGGGCAGTCTAGATGCAATAATTTGTGTTTTTACATGCATTCTAAATATCCCATGCTCACTCATCCTCCATCCTTCATCCTAACTTGGGATACCATACAACCCTCGTAATCCCAAACACAAAGGCGCACCTTAATCGTCGAACCAGGAATTTGTTTGTCTAGTAGATAAAACAAATTGTGTCGATTGGTGGCACTGATTCCTGCGCCTCATTTGCTTTGCAAATCTCTTTCCAATTGGAGCCTCGACAATACGACGCTTGGGTAGCTTTATGCGTGAAACAAATAGATATTGTTTTTTTTCTTATCTAAATTGAAGCTGGATGCGGTTGAATTCGTTTTTTGGCGCAACTGATAAAAGCCGAATCTTGTCAAGTAACAATAAGAATTTCCTTTACAAACAACTGCTGCAACAACTGCTTTACAATGCTTTACTTTTGTATGTTATAATGTATGTATGTTTGGTGAGTACTAAAGTTGTGTTCTGCTTTGCTCTGTTTTGTTCTGTTCTGTTCTGTTCTGTTCTGTCCTGTTCTGTCCTGTCCTGTCCTGTTCTGTCCTGTCCTGTCCTGTCCTGTCCTGTCCTGTCTTGTCCTGTCCTGTCCTGTCCTGTCCTGTCCTATTCTGTTCTGTTCTGTTCTGGTCTGGTCTGGTCTGTTCTATTCTATTATATTCTGTTCTGTTCTGTTTGCCTAAAAAAGTAGTAGCAGCTGTGAAAAATTCCACGTCCATTCATGTTAAACTCTCCAGTTATGATCAAAGCAATGTACAGATATTAAAATTACCTTTTAGTCAGATATTGCCACTAAAATTGAGCAAAGCAACCAAATTTCTCGTAAAAAGTTATTCCAGTCATTCCGACCTCGATTCCATGCACTTTTCCATTTATCCCCCATTCATTTCTCACCATTAGGGCTGGTCCACATTACTGGCTATAAAACCTGACGTGACACGTGGTGTGTCGCGTGTCACGTGCCTTCCACGTGCCTCCGCGATACGAGCAAGACGTGACGCGACGCGATGCGATCGGACGCTACATGAGGGTACTCTGAAAAATATAATACGACCTCAAGAAGTTGGCTTATAAAATATCATACGCAATGATATTATTCATTCATAAACAAATTACATCGATCTACATACGTTAACTGCTGTCAAAGCATCCAGAAAAGTTTCTTAAAATAGTTTAATTAAACGCTACAAAAACGTTTCTTTCTATCCAAAGGTTGTCTGGAAGAAATCGCTCTAGGTCGCCGTTATACGTCGTATTAAATTTAGTGTTTTAGGGTTCTGTACCCAAAGGGTAAAACAGGACCCTATTACTAAGACTCCGCTGTCTGTTTGTCTGTCAGTCTGTCACCAGGCTGTATCTCAGGAACCGTGATGGTTAGACAGTTGAAATTGTCACATATGATGTATTTCTGTTGCTATTAGTTTGGTGTGTAATAAAGTTGAATTGTATTCTAAAAACTATGTACTTATAAATTATTTGCTTATGCTATTTTATTTATTTAAATTGATAAATAATAACTGAGACTACGATGAAGAAAGGCGGCCGCAGGTCGCCTCGGTTGGAAGTCATATCGCTGCAAGTCGTGGTCGCGAGGTAGGTGGGAGCAGCGGATGCAGCAGTTTCAGTGGTTGAGCAATTTGAAATTATCTCACCGATTTATACGTATTTGATTTATCATGTAATACAATACTTTATTGGTTACATCAAAGTTAGTTTGTTTAATGTTTTAAGCAAGTATCTCATGTTACTAAGAGAATAAAATTGATCTCTGACAAAGTTTTTGTCGTGTGTTATGATTCTGATGGGATTCTAAACATACCTTATAAATAAATAAATAAATAAATAAATATCATAGGACATTACACACAGCGCCATCTGACCCCAAACTAAGCAGAGCTTGTGCTATGGAAGACAGATAACTGATAGAATACTTAAATACTTTTTTTTTTGTAAATACATACTTATAATACATACAGTACACCCAGACACAGAACAAACATCTATGTTAGTCACACAAATGTTAGTCCTGAGTGGGAATCGAACCCACGCCCTTCAGCTCTCGAAGCAGACACACTACCAATGATCCAACAGGGCTATCAGGGCTGTTATGATAATGATTTTTAGCTGTTTCGTTATATAAGAGAAACAAAAGATACTTATTACCTATAATTATACTTTGCCTAATTAAACACGTTGCTTTAAGTTAATTCTATCATTGTTTCCCGACGTGAATAATTAATTGAGTCATAATAAATTATTTCATTTAAATTCATATTCGCATAATAATATAACTTGAATAAACTAAAGTAACGCTGGAAAAATAAAATAAAATAAAATTATAATTGTCAATAATAATAATTATAAAAAATAACACGAGTAAATAAAAATTGTCTAACCGTACCCTATATTGTCAAAAGGTTAAGTTAAAATTGTTGTTCGTAAAAATGTCACGCGTGGAAATGAAACTTACTACTTTAATCAAAGATTAACTTTAAGCATTGTTTATAAATAAATAAAGACTTTATGTACGTTAGGTTCACAGTAGCGTCGCCGATTTTATTTATGTGCCAGATTCTCGGGTTGATTCGAATGTCGGTGTAAGTTCGATTCCGGGGAAAGTAGCCATTTTTCTCGTCGGCTGAAATATGTAGGGGATGTACCGTAGACCGTGAACTGCCATCAGTTTGCCACTCTCCGCACGGGCACGCCGGTGATGGCTCGCGTAGATATGGAGATATGTGATTGGGTAATAAATATATACGGGCTATTCTAGTGTCGGGTGTTTGCCTTTTAAAATTCTACGCTTCTATGGGGCATCATGAACCGAGATTTAATTCCTAGCACACAAAATAATTGTTACTTGTTTAAAATGTTTTTTGTTTTTTTTTTAATTACTTTTTTTTTTGGCATCTTACTTTAATCAAGCAGTGTCAAGAATTTTATATTTTTAAGTGTATCGTTATTAAAAAAATACTTTTTTTTTGTAATATTCATTCAGATTTTAGCATTTCAGTTCTCAGATTTTTTTTAGTAGCTTTTGCGTGAACATCCATCCATCCAAACTTTCACATTTATAGTGTTAGTGGGATTGGGTAGGCTGTCGTAAAAAACTAACTTGCTATAACTTCATGTTTCCAATAAATACATAATTATCTTGCCTCTTGTTTTCACGAGACTTCCTCCTGATGGTAACAGATAACGCCTCATCAACAATGCGTAATAGCGGACTTTATCTGAGACGAAATAATAAATTAAGCAAATAACTGACTAACAGCACAACAGACAAAGAATCTAATTTAAGCAGTGACCGCTTCCATATTTTAGCACCAACAAAAACAAGATCTCACCACACCAACTCACCATATCGCCGGGTCGCAGCCATATTTTATTTCCGTACTTACGGCGCGTGCTCGCAGTTGATTAATCTGGTGCATCCACGGTGCGGGCCGTGTTTTATGGGCGCATTACCGCTGCTGACTTATGGCCTTCGGTTAGAGAGTTTTCAAATGATATGTAGTGAATGAAGTTATGAGAAGTAATGGGGTTGAATTAAAAATAAATTAATTTTATCAAAAATATTATAACTGTTGTGAAACAAAATACTGTAAACGTAAAATTTATAACATTTATGCGCAGCAGATAAAATTTACTAATTTTTTTCTAAAATATAATAATACATAAAAATAATAATAACTAAGTCATATCAGCGACATTCAGTCAAAAAATTCCACCCCTAACTGTGTCTGCTTTCCAGCGTTCCCGCATTGGATAGCAACGGCCAGGCTTTGCAACAGAAACAAGCCGAAACCAAACTGATCTCTTATGCGTTGCCTTTCACGCACCTAAATATATAATTTGTGAATACATTTATTTTTTTATATTTATACTGTGTAAGCACGATCATCAGAAAACTTGTATTGAGACAATAATTATTTCTAAATTGGAAAAAGACATTTTTGAAACAAAAACAATCCATCAAATCTATGTATAAATAGTTCTAATTGACATTAATTTAATTTTACTCAATATTATATTTGACATTGTATTTTGACATGTCTGTAGATAGTATTATCGGTACTTGTAGAAATATATTTAGGATAATTTATTATTTTTTAAATATATTTTTGATTTATAATTACATTATCAATTACGGAAACAATAATAATGAAAGTATTTTGTTGTTAAATGTAATTGAAACTCATTTTAAAGCGATATTTTAAATTTAAAGCCAGAAAGAGGAGGAACATTCCGCACGTTAGTCGTGTTTAATGTCCGTACTTACATGTGTTTGCAGTTGATTAATTTGGTGCATCCAGGGTGCGGGCCACGTTTTATGGTCACTTTGTTACCACTGACTTATGTTTTCTTGCTATTATAGCACCAAACGTAAACCTGAAAAGAACCAGTTCGATTCAAAATGTTTAACAATTAAAAAAAATGAATAGTAGCAATGCTGCAGATAATAATTGATTTTAATTTCTGTTACAGTAACTTTTATTTGCCTATTTTAGTAGCGTTGATAGCTCAGTGGTTAGCGCGGTCGGTTCGCATGCCGAAGGGTGTAGGTTCAAACCCCGACAATGAGCTTGAGCTGCCGGTGAAGGAAAATATCGTAAGGAAACCATAGCATAGTAGTAGAGTACTTTCTAGTACTCGGCTGGCTGGCTACCACTTTCTAGTTGAAAACCTGTCGCCAAACATCTAATGGTGTGTTCTGTCAGTCTCACTTAAAAGCCAGTTCCATTCCAGGCTAGGTGTGATTTATCATCTTTGACCTCACCTTCACTTAACGTCAGGCGAGCTGTGGTCAAAAACCTAGCCTGTCAACCATAACAAAACCTATTAATATATTTTACAGTATGACCACTATAAAGTCTTGTCGATATAGTAACAGTAACTTTAGTCTTGCAGCTTCGTATTTGTATAAATACAAATCGGAGATCTGTCCACGTCTCTAACAGACAGTTTTACGCTCAACGCAATGTACGGGGATGCAGTTTCTATTTACTTATAGATTTCGTTTGCATTGCTTTTGAATGTAATTTGGATTGTGTTCTGTGTGATTCTATAAAAAAAAAACTTAAAAAAAACACCAACTTAATATACCTAAATATAGACTGCTAAAATATTTTTTGTTTTTATTATTTTAATTAATTTATTTGTAATTGACATTTTTAATTGCTTTTGAATTTATTTTGCTCTGATTGATTTTAGATTTATACCTACTTGATTTCATTGACATGTTTATTTTTATTGTATGATTAGTATAAATAATCATGAGCTTGATCCGAAATAAATGATTAATTATTATTATTTTTGTCATTTAAAAAAACACGGACAAGTGCCAGGTGAAACTCGTCGACCGAGGGTTCCGTACAAACTAACAGGTATGATAAATTATTGTTCTCATTTCTTGCATTGATACCCTATTTATTTGTGATTATATTAAAAATGTACAATTTTCGGATAAGATAAATAATATATCTACATTCTAAAAACAATACATCCTAATACATAGAATAACTAAAAAATACACTAATATATATAAAATTAATTTATTATTTAAAAATAAAAGAAATACTCATATACAGAGAATAAATACAAATTGGCGACAAATAACATCAATTAGTAATTATAACTGCGAGAGATAAAAAGTAACAGTAGTAGTAGCATATCCACAATTGTGGCGCATTTCTGTGAATAGCACATCAATAAAGTATGATTTTGCATAAGAATCAGTTGAGCAAATTTTCTGCAATGTAACGCCACAGTCAATCGCTTATAACTTCATCCCATTGCAACCCCGTATTACTCTCAGTTGTATGGCAGCTGAGTACTCAGCGCAACAATTATGTCCTCAGCGCGCTGTCGACACTCCTCAACATAATTGCGTTACGGGAAACTGTTGTTCAACTGGCCTGTTTTTAGACCGGGTTAAGTGTACGACTATTTTGTAAAGCCTCTAGTTAAGTGAAAATAAAAAAATGAGATTTATTTAAGAGAAAGAAAGAATGAATACATTTATATTTTTATACACAACACTACAAATAAATAATTAAAAAAATTATAATAATAATAGAAAGTTGTCGCTGTAGTACGATAAAAAAGGTTAGTTCTCAGCATCAGTGCTGCCGAGTTCTCAGCAGCTCTGGTTTTCAGAACTAACCTTTTGGGACGCACGAGTCTGAATAAATTATAAATTATATACTAATAGTGTAGAAATTGCGTGTAAAGGAAAGTATATTTTACTTACGTGTTTTGTTTATAATTTTATTCTTAGTAAAGTGTAGTGCGTTGTAAAATAAATGTTTTTCTTTTTTTCTTTCAAATTACAACCAGAGAAATCGGCCGTGGCCGAAATCCCACAGGAACTTTTTAACACGTATAACCACCAGTCGCCTGGCGAGTGATGGCGCGGTCTAAGATGGAGCACGCTTACCTAGAAGATAGCGATTCACTCTCGAATAATATCGACATTAATAATGCTATGTTATTTTTAGACATGATGGAAATATGACTTGTAACGGTGTTTTTAACAAAACAAATTGTTTCGTATTATATTTTTCTATAGATAAACACCTCCGTAGATACCCACTTAATCTTCTTTCCTTCTTCCCAGTGGTTTGTTTTCACAAAATAATATATTCACTACCACGCAAATATTCGTACTTTTGTAAAATATACGTGGTAGTTTGTGCAAATTTTCACTATACCTAGAACAGATTAACACCTTTGAAATTTTGCTTGGGCGGTAATTGAACTTAAACCTTCCATCTCTCAAAACAACGAAACGATAACAAAACAATTCCATATTTTTATCTTATCATCGCTAATTCTTATGTAAAAGTAATAAGACGATAACGATACGCTTTCCTGGTGGTAAGAGATAACGCATGACCATTGCATCAATACAAAGAACTTTGAGTTGCGGAACAAAGTCCAGGGGAGGCATTTTTACGACCATAGGTGGGAAGCACGCATCAGGCAACCCATCTGCCTGATGGTAAGTAATATTCGTCACCTATTAATATCCAGCTGTAATAATTATTAAAAATACGTTGCCGACCTTTTAAGTTTACATTGGCACGCCTTATGAAAACCTCAATGTTGCAACTAGCAAAGTAATGAGCGCTAAAGCAGCGATGCCCTGGACTTTGTTTTACCGCTTAAAGTTCT
The DNA here is from genome assembly GCA_905404145.2 of Biston betularia. Taxonomy (NCBI): domain Eukaryota; kingdom Metazoa; phylum Arthropoda; class Insecta; order Lepidoptera; family Geometridae; genus Biston; species Biston betularia. The sequence continues at coordinate 12,844,236 of FR989879.1, read as the reverse complement.
GTGTATCGCTGCAATAGTCATGGGCCACCATCAAGAGAATGTCTCATTCGTTTCAATACCTTTACATTAAAAAACACAACCGGCCAAGTGGGAGTCGGACTCGCGCATGAAGGGTTCCGTACCATTATCTATAAACATAAAATAACATATTTATTTCATTCCATTTTTTAGTATTTGTTGTTATAGCGGCAACAGAAATACATTATCTGAGAAAATTTCCACTGTCTAACTATCACGGCTCATGAGATACAGCCTGATGACGGACGGACAGACAGACAGACAGACGGACGGACAGTAGAGTCTTAGCAACAGGGTCCCGTTTTACCCTTTGGGTACGGCACCCTAAAAATGATGATAGATTTTGTAAATAATGAAATTTATGGTATAGTCTCTCCGATTGAATTTTCTGAAACGTTAATTATTAATTTTGGTATTATGACTTTTTTATCTGTACTGTGTCAAATTAAATTTTAAATTAATTTCAGTAACTTCTAAAACAACATCGCTTCCATTTCTACCATTTGAACATTAGTTGTTCCCGGCTCCCGCTGTATGACGGCGCGGTTAGCAAGCGCTGCTCGTGTGCCCACTTCGCGTAACAATGTTATGAACGGCGGATGTTAGTTTTTGCGTTTTGTTTCTCCTAGTTGTGGAGCGTCATTGTTTGCTCGTGCGTTTCGTTGCGGCCCCAATTTGGAATTCAATGGTGTTTTTATACCCATAGTAGCGGGTTACATTTTGTTTTTGCTTACCTTTGTTAATGTTTTAGAACTGCGAATAACCCGCGCAAATAAAACAGTTTTGTTTACATTCGTTCTCGCTGCCTATTTTTTATTAACGGGAAATGCCACTTTGGCTATCGGGCGGTTGTGTGTCAGAAGCCTACCACATGAAAAAAATAATGAAGTGCGGTACCAAATGTGGTTTTAATTGTCTAAAAAATCTCAATTTTTTTGCAAACTTATAATTAACTAGCAGACGTCTCACGGTTTCACCCGCGTAGTTCCCGTTCCCGTGGGAGTGCAGGGATAAAAAGTAGCCTATGTCACCCGGGGATAGTGTAGCTTCCCAACGGTGAAAGAATTTTTGAAATCGATCCAGTAGTATCGGAGCCTATTTAATACAAACAAACAAATCTTTCCTCTTTATAATAGTGAAGATAGATGGATGAATTCAAGATATAAACTTTTATAGTACACCAGAAATTAAAACAAATGAATCTTATAAGCTAGTGCCTAAAATTTAAATAAATAAATTTGAAGTGTCCATTAGTATTGCAAAATAACAATTTTGCTAAATGCGTTTGAAAGTATATACATCGTAAAAATATCAAAACATGTTTTTTTTTGTATATCTATCTATTTGTTTGTCTGTCTGTCTATTCCAGCTAGTTTTCGAAACGGCTCCGACTGATTTTGATGGGTCTTTTACTGCCAGAAATAATCCTTTCTTTACCATGAGCACTTTCCATATCAATAAAATTGGATTAAAAATATGTAAATGGCCCGCTCTTCTTATCTTCTATCACACTACATGATTAATATATTTTTAATTAATTAAACATTTAGTGTGACATAGTCAATTTGAGAAACATACAATTTTCGATTAACGAATCTTTGCAGCCTTAAAATCCAACGCTATCAGAGACTTCTACAATCGCTCACGGTGTACAAACAGCGGGGTGGAGTTGACCACTCGTTTTACTTTATGGCAGCTAAACATCTACCCACTTGGGCAGCCACTTGGCTCGTAATATAGCCACTTGACTCTACGTATCTAGCCACTTGGCTCGCGGTGATTTAGTAGAATTTCTGTGCTACGCTCGTATTGTTATGTTTTGTTGAGGCTAGTTCTATTCATTGAAGTTGTTTCGTATAGTTGTTATTATGTTGTTAAAGAGCGGATTCATTTGTCTGTGGAAATTTAAAACTAATGGATTGGTATTATCAAAATAGTTTTATAAACTGATTTGCTTAAACTAGACAGTATGAAGTTTTGTTCGTCCCACGTGAATCATCATACTGGGCATAAGTTAGTGATTATTTTGAATAATACTTTTATGATATTCAAGAGATATAACTATACAAAAAATATGTCGCAATCGAGTTATGGTCGGAACGCCAGCGCCTTCACGCGCGTGCCTTCGGTCGGCGCTCGACGGAGTCAATGATTGATCGGCTGAGCGGCGTGCTCGTCACTTCTCGAGCAGCAGCCGGCCAGCGCGGTCGAGTATTGAAACCCACGCGCGTTCCTAGCTATAACTGTGAAGATCTGTACCTACCTACTGAATAAGTGATTGAACATTATAAACCAAATTGATTTAACTACTGTGTTTCGTTGCACCAACATTACCCACCGACGCCCACAACTAGGAGGTTAACAAATATGGACCCTACTGATGGCACTGAGGGTCAACCTCTTTCAAATATATATTTTTGACTTTTGTTTTTCATCCCACCTATTTAAAAAAACAATAACAGTCATGTACAGCAGTATGCATAGATGAGGTAAAATAGGTTCTATGTTTTATCTGGATTTAGTCCGATAAACTAGTGTTCCAACGCTTTTTCTATCGCTGTATTTTTTGTTTTATTCCATCTTATGGGTTGTCTGGAAGAAATTGCTTTCAGCAATAAGGCCACCACTAGCTGTTATATCTTTCATTGCGTTCTGGTGTACACAATAAAGATATTCTATTTTTGTTATGTAAGAGTAATGAGACGAACGAGACGCTGTCTTGATGTTTAAAGATAACGTATGTCCATGACCAAGACCATTGTACCTAAACATAGTAGATTCAGTATATGAGTGCCAAAGCGTCGCTGCTTTGGCACTCATTACTTTGAGACTTTCGATGGTTTCTACACACAAATCATAAAAAAAAACTAAAAATAATACTTGTTTAACAAGAAAACAAATCCTATAATACCCAAATAAGTTAACCTTCACAAAAAACCTTTGAAAGGTTTCAAAGAAACACGACAATCAGCTTTCGAATGGTTAACAAAGTATTACGACGCTATTCGTGTGTAAAAACTTCAATAGTTTCTTACGAAAGCCGATCCTCGGGGGATGAATATCTGGCACATATTCTTTAGTTACGAAAGAAAGGCATAAAAGAAAAAAAAACAGTACAATTTTACATATTTATATACTCACAGCTGGATTAGTCACAATTCAAAGCCAGTCAGCGAGTTATGGAAATGTTTCTCTAACCCCATCTGGCATGAACTAATTCGCCAGAGAACCAAAGCAAAAATTAACAGTGTTTATCCCGGAATAACATTTTTTAAGACAAACCAAAAATGTATACCTAATGTAGTATGCAGTAATGTATATATGTGTTTGGTATTTCTATACCAAATTTTATCCTGTAGTTTTTTTTTGTAATCCCACAGACCGGAACCACAGGTACAGAATCCAAAAAAAAAATCCCTCGCATTCTTACTAGCGCGCTACATTCCCCTGAATCGCTGCAAACAGCAAACTGTCGTTTATTTTAATACAGTAGCCAATGTAAATTATTCCCGACGAAAAAACCGGGTCACCCCCAGATTACTTCGTAAACAAGTTATCCTGATTTATGTTGGAAGTTCCAAATAATTTTTACAGGCAAAAGTTGTCGGCCAGGTGTCCCTTAATATTTTTTTTATAGCACAACCAAGTCTCAGGGAGTGCAATTATGTAAATTAAAAACAATTTCAAGTCCCTCCATTTTCGATGACACGCGAACTTTTCCAGGTTTTCGCGATCGCTTTTAACGCTTTACGAGCGGTTTGAAGTTTCAATTTGAGTGACGTTTGAGTGTTACGAGGCCGATTTTATTGTTCGGTAAAAATCAAATGCTAAAGAAGTTTGTTTGCTGAGGATAACACGGAAGTAAGTTTTGATAGATTCCGTTTGTGTCAAGTGTTTTGGCGACGTTTTATTCACCGTGCAAGTTTATCTACATCTACACTAAATAAACTCAAAAACTGTTGGACCGATTTCATAAGTTATTTCACCATTTGAATGCTTCATTGTCTCTGAGTAACATATGCTATGTTTACTACTAGAATTTAACGCAAAGCCGGGACGGACCGCTAGTAGTAGTATGTGCTATTCTTATACATTTACGAAGTGTATGTTGTATAGCAGATAACAGCTGACAAGCGATGTTGATTGCTTACCATTAGGTGACCCATCTGCTTGATTGCCAACTGTGGAATAAAAAAACTTTAAGTGAATTTTTTTTTAGATATTTTAACCAGAAACATATAACTGATAGAATACTTACATAAATATAAACTTTATTTTTGTTTGTAAATACATTCAGTAGGTAAACCAGACAATGAACACATACCCAAGTTCATCACAAATCAATGTTTGTCCCGAGTGAAAATCAAACCCATGCCCCACTGCTCTCGAAGCAGCAAACTACTAAGCAAATGAGCTAATAAGACAGTATCTTTTAATTTGGACACTTGATTATATATAGTTTAATTGCTCTATGTATACAAAAGTTTATCAAAGATATATTTTTACAAATATATGATGTTACAAAATGAAAGTGAAAACCGTATTAAAATCAAAACGCATTCCAAAATCACAATCACTTTCCTTTAAAACTATTACCGAAAATTCCAGCCACATTTTCACAGTCAAAACAATTGCAATTTTTCAATTCTGTCATTTATAAAATGTCGTAACATCGCATTCTCTCGTAGCACCGTAGATACTCGTAGCGCTACGCTCGTAGAGGCACTATGTGGAACTCTATCTATCTCTACGAAGTGTTTTATCGTGACACCTTTGGAGTACATGAGTGTCTTTTGAATTTATTTGCATTGAAAATGGAAATGTTGGAAGCAGTTTAGGTATTGATATTTTTGTAATACGGTACATGTCAACATTTAACATGAACATCAGATATATTTTTAATGTCTTCAGATTATATGAATATTTAACATTGAATTCGTATTAAATTAAATCTCCGTCACTATTGTAATAAACATGACATTTACCTTTAACGCACGAGACAATCAATTTATCTGAAAGTTTTAATAGTAAATCAGCAAACAACAGTTAGTTGGGTCAATGCCAAACATACAAAACTACCCTGACCGAGGAAGGAAAGATCATGCAAAGCAATTAAAGCAATCCTCTACGTTCTGGAAAGAGTTTTACGCGATCCGGCGTCCATTTTGTCTGTATGATCCGGTTAAGGGTATGCACCCACAAGAATATAATATGGAAGCTCTAGGTCTACAATAGTGATGTTTTTAGGCTGTTCATATCATTATTTTATTTTACACTAGCTGCACACATATTTTCGGGATAAAAAGTAACCAATGTGTTAATCCAAAATCTCAGCTACCTCCATACCAAATTTCATCTAAATCCGTTCAGTAGTTTTTGAGTGAAATAGTAACAAACATCCGATGGCATACAAACGGCAACTTAATAATAGAGTTGGTATTTTTTTTTTTTTTATGGTTGACAGGCTAGGTGTTTTGACCACAGCTCACCTGATGTTAAGTGAAGGTGTGGTCGAAGATGGTAAAGCACACCTAGCCTGGAATGGAACTGGCTCTCAAGTGAGGCTGCCGGAACACACCGTTAGATGCTTGGCGGCAGATTTTCAACTTGAGGGTGGTAGCTAGCCAGCCGAGTACTAGAAGGTACCCTACCACCATGCTATGGTTTCCTCACGATGTTTTTCTTCACCGGCAGCTCAAGCTCATTGTTGGGGTTTGAACCCACGCCCTTCGGCATGCGAACCGACCGCGCTAACCACTGGGCTATCAACGCTACAAAATAATACTGGTTCACCATCTCAGCCGTAGTACGTAGGCCTCCACCATTGACTGCCAAAAAGACCGTTTGGAAGCGGGTTTGTATAATTATTACTAATATTTTCAGTGTCATGAGTTATGATTTTGACATTTTTAAATATGAATGGATCAATACAACATTTGAATTTGTTTTTTGATACTTGCTGTCTCCAGTGGAACGCTTGAAAATAAATGTGCCTAATTCCGAACGATATATTGCATATAGATTAAACAGTATTTATTTATTTATAAAGTTCGCCAACACAGTGTACACCAATACATTGAAAATAAAATTACTACATTACAAATGTCAAGATAAGTGTCACAGCAATTACAGGCGAAGACGGCGCGCGTTACAATTATATATTCAGGATAGTTTTGGCGGGAACGCGGGAAGAGTCGTGTCGCTCCGTTGTATTTTTTTCCAAAACTAGTGTTTTGATGAGTGTTTATGCATAAAAATGGTGGTGTTTTATTCATATAGTGCCGAATTACAAGCGCGAGTGTGGGAAAATGATATAATGTGGTGAAACATGAGTTTTCGTGTTGCTTCCAAAACTCTATCGAAGCTTTGTAGTAAAGTCGCCACTACTTTACTAAAGCATGACTGGCACGAACTGACGCGAAATGGACTTGACGAAGACGACTTTGACGATAACCATAGCTAAGATACAGCAGAAATAACACTTAAGACAAGGCAGTATGGTTTTATAGCTTTAGCCTGCCCGAAGGGGCAAATTATTTAAAAAAAAAAATATTCAGTCAAAATTCAATAATTGTCAAAAAAAAAAATTGTCAGTACTAATTAAGTCAAAAGATACAAATACGAATTCATCATTACATGGTCAAAAATAAAATAGATAATTATACAAGTCAACAATACAATAATTTAAATGTCATCAGTTTGTTAGTGGGACATAACCCTTAAGCTGTGTGCAGACGCTTGCTATTCAGGGTTAGTCCGCGCACAGACTGGCAAATGAAACTGTCTCGGTCCAGTCTAATCTTGCTGGCATGCTACTACCATACCAAAATTAACACTACAATTTTTTTTTAATGAACGCATCTAAATATTAAAATTTAATGCAATAATGTTATTGCACTTTCTCTAACTTAATATTAATTTGCTAAATTTTCTATTTTATCACAATCAACAACAACAAAAAAAACAATAGATTTAAAAAATATTAAATGCATGTTTAGCGCTGCATTTTGAAGGTTCCAAAAATTTGTCTGAACCCCCATATTGATACTGAAAAAAGAAACTAGCAAAATTGTCGTTAGAGTTCAAATTCAAATAATTTTTAGTACAACGATAAAAAATTAAGGTGTGGTGCTTCGGATTTTTGTTATTTTGTTAAGATTAATAAGATTTTTTTTTCAATAATGCATAGTCTTGCGTTTGACTCCATCAACCTGATGTTAAGTGATAATGCGGTCTAAAATGAAGAAATTGTCATTAGAGTTCAAAATTGTCGTTAGAGTTCAAATTCAAATAATTTTTAGTACAACGATAAAAAATTAAGGTGTGGTGCTTCGGATTTTTGTTATTTTGTTAAGATTAATAAGATTTTTTTTTCAATAATGCATAGTCTTGCGTTTGACTCCATCAACCTGATGTTAAGTGATAATGCGGTCTAAAATGAAGAACGCTTGCCTAGAAGATACCGATTCACTCCCAACTTGAAAGCACCCAAGTTGTATCCATCGGGAACACACGCACAGGCTGTTTTCTATAATTCCACTGTCTAGCGATCCAAACAATGATCGTGGAATTGTTCCGTTCCATGAAACGATGACTTTTTCGGCTGTCCGATAGAAGAAAGTGTGCTTGAGAACTATAGAGTCTAATTTATAGATCCCATAGTTTTAAGGACACTCCGATAAAAAACTGATAAATTTGCAACTTTGACGATGTTCTAGATTACTTCTCGATAATTTAGCTTGAACAAGATAAATAGTATGGTACTCTAAGTGGGTCCTGGCCATTAACATAATATTCTATTCAATATCGCTCCTACCATAAACTGATGACAATATTTATAACGACTATGTATGTAACCAATTAATATTCTAATGTTATTTTGTATTATTTAATTTAATAGCATTTATAATGTTCTGTAGTTCAAATCAATTGATTAAAATTGTTTGCCATACCCTAATGGGGCCATTATGTGCCAGGTATAGCATTGTTATTTTTTTATAAGTTGCATGACCTGTATTTACGAGTATGTTGCAATAAACAATTGAATATTGAGTACCTACACTTTTCACTCAACAATTTCACACAATTGTAAAATTGTTGTTTTCAGAGAAAATGAAAGCGAACCAGTAGTACCCCCCTTACCCTTATCCATCGGCGAAGTGCCAACAGTTTGGAAGCTCGCTCGGCTGATGACGTCATGTCCGTGTTTCATTTAGCGAACGATTTGCTCCACGTTCGATCTTTGGTTCTGTTCATTTGGGAAATATCTCTAGATCGTCTGTTTTCTATCCGGAGTTCACTTGGCGAAGACCTTTTTGTAGCAATGATAGCTTAAGTTAGCGCGGTTGATTTGCATGCCAAATGGCGTGGGTTCAAACCCCAACAATGAGCTTGAGCTGCCGGTGAAAGAAAACATCGTGAGGAAACCATAGCGTGGCGGTAGGGTACTCTCTAGTACTCGGCTGGTTAGCTACCACACGAGAGTTGAAAATCTGCTGCCAAGTGTATCGGAGCTCATTGCGACATCTCGACTACTCTCACTAGCTCCATTAAGACAAGGTCTCTAAGACGTGGGCAGATTCCGCCCTCCATGGAAAATTAAATATCGTAGGACATTAAAAACAGCACCATCTGACTCCAAACTAAGCAGAGCTTGTATGATCGAAGTCAAATAACTGATAGACTACATAAATACTTAGTTTTTGCAAATAGATATTTATAATACATACAGGATACTTTAATATAATACACCGAGACACAGAACAAACATTTGTTTTAATAGGAATGTGTTTTGTAATTTTGTTTTAATGGGATGTGGGAATTGTCACAAAATCGTCTCGAAACGGTTAATATATTTAAAACAGCTACACTTATTTCCTAAATAGGCAGAAAAAATAGCATTCTAACTAAGTTATCAGGTAAAAATAAGTTTTAATACCGCTGCAAAAGACTTCCGCTGTTCTCAGTTTCATAAGTTTAAAACAACGGCCAAGTTCTTGATCCAATACTGACGAGACCTAAGTCCATCCTAAGTCCAAAGTCTCAGTTTTTCCACCGAACAACTTTCATTACGAACATCGCAAGTTCTCTAATTAGATCTTTGTGATTGATTAGCAAAGATATTGGAATCTAGAATTTTCTGAAACTTTTTCACTTTCCTCCAACGTGATAGAAATTCAGGTTGACTTGATTATTAGCTTGTTATTGGAAAATATACTAGAATACTTTTTCACTAAGTAAGTTTGACAGAAATTTGTAATAAACTTGTTGAAGTTTTTTTTTTGCTGCAGAAACGAACGAGAATATTCTTATGGCAAGAGATAAGGCATGTCTATGATCATTGCAGCGGTACACAAAACTTTGGTTAGCAAAACAACAAGTCTAATGCATCGCTACTTTGTGACTTCCGATGGTTAGTCTCGACAGCCTTGTAATTTTGGTAGCTCCAGTACCCCTCAAACCGGAACACAGAAAAGTTTATACACTACTGCTTGGCGGCAGAATATCTGGCACTCCGGTGATACCTAGCTAAACGACTGTCTACTAACGAGATCCATCACTAAATAGCTCTGGTTCCCAGAATACAAGCTTTGCTTTGTTTGGGGCTGTTTGAAATGTATTCCAACATTTTTGTTAATTAACTGCTTAACTAACGCATAGGATACTATACATCCAGGAAAAATGAGCTAGCTAACTTATACACTTGAAAGAATCAATGAATAATTCCATTATAACATTAGCAGAACTTGTTTAGTAACTGCTAAAACATTGTAACTGCGGTTCACTGTATGCTAGGTTCCTCGCAACTGCTTTCAACGATTTAAAACTGTTTATTGCTAAATAGCGCTGGAGTGAAGCTTTCTCTAGAGTTGCCGTGAAAATCTTAAGTATTGTAACAGTATGGGTTGATGGTTATACTAGAACGATGACATATTAAAATTGGCCAAACTAATCTGTCGGATCACGTTCGAATCAGCCCTTTTTTATAAACAGTCCCACTACTGGGCGTGGGCCTCTTTTCATCGTGAGAAGGATAAGGCCAAAGTCGTAAAAAAATATATGATGGTAAGAGATAACGCATGTCCATGACCATTGCAGCGATACACAGAACTTTGAGTAGCAAAACAAAGTCCGGGCATCGCTGCTTTGGCGCTCATTACTTTGAGACTTTCGATGATTAGTCTCAACAGCCCTGTAATTTCGCTAGCTGCAGTACCCTTCAAACCGGAACACAGTAATGTTTACACACTACTGCTTGGCGGGTCAAATTAAAAAAACAACCGGCTAGACATTGGAATCTGGTGCCCGAGTGGGTGTTCCCCGATGAATACAGTACCTGGGCACCTTCAAGTGGAGTGAACCAGTTTCTTCTAGGCGCGCGTGCTCCATTATACACCGCATCTTCGCGGATGGCGGACAAATACAAGCATATATCTATTATTAAAAAAAGTAAACAAAGGTGCATTACTTGTATTGCAACCAATTAGATTTGGGTATAGTAAAATTGTTGATTGCAACACAAAATTGCATTGTCCCCATGCGAGCAATGAAGGGTTCGTTAAAATAATCAACGTTATTAGAAAAATAACAGATTCTGCTGTTCTGATAAAATGTAAAGACGAAATTGGCTTAAAAGTCTGCTCTAAAATTATTATTAAACTTTAAGCATATAATAACAGCATACCGCTGTTCTAGAATGTCCTTACTGTTAATAGTGTGAGTACGGGCGTCTATCGAAGAAACGTCTAGAACTGAAACTTGCACCTGCTGCTTAGTCTACACTCCAAGTTACTTATTAGGTAAAAATTTAAGACACCGAAACAAAAATTTTTTAAACAATTCTTATTTAGTTTGTCTTGTGAGAATGATTTATCGGTTACATTAAATATAAGACAATGTTTTTTTATTTTCTTTTAAAATTTTTTTTTCTGCTTGACAGACTATGTGTTTGATCACAGCTCACCTAATGTTAAGTGACGATGGCAAGGACACCTAGCCTGGTATGGAACTGGCTCTCAGATGAGGCTACCGGTAAATGCTTGGCGATGGATTTTCAACTTGTTGGTAGCTAGCCAGCCGAGTACCAACTTCTTTTTATTTGGAAGATATACAGTGATAAATATATTAATTACTATTTTAATACCATTAAACAGTTTTCGCATATTTAATATATCGCTATAAAGCACCTCCACGCTATGGTATTCTCACGATGTTTTTTTTTACCAGCAGCAGTCATTGTAGGTGTTTGAACCCTTGCCCTTCGGCGTATGAACCGACCACGCAAACCGCTGAACAATATAATTGACTGCTTAAGTGGGTGTTCCCTGATATATACAATTTACGCCTTCAAGTCGCAAGTAAATCGATTTCTTCTAGGCAAATGTGCTCCACCGTAAACCGCATCTCCGTTTAACATCAGGCGAGATGGTAATTAAACGCAAGCCAATTTGTAATAAAAAAGATAAACAAGCTACTTTTTAATGAGGCAGGAGTAAAAATATATTTTAAAATAGTGCGGAAAGATATCGCGGTAGAGTCGTCAACGCTCATTCACATTTCCTAATTAAAAAACCTCAAAAAGCTTTATTTGACAGATGAAAGGCACATCTCATTGTAGTTCGTCAAAAAGCTGTACGTATCGCTGAACTCTCGAGCCTAACAAAGTTTTGTGTGCGAAGAAAGCGAAAATAGCGTAGGGAGCGAAAAAAGCGCTTTTCATCGCTGGAACGCTATCGTGCCACTCGTGTTGTCGCCGCATCTAATTGGCTTTGAGCTATCTCAAAAGAGAGCTGGCGCGATAGGAGAGCGTTCGCGTTTGTATGGACGACACGGGATTTCGCTCGACGTCATTGAACAAAGAAACAAAGGACTTCTAGCGCCGCGAGTGTGATCTATTAGCAATTCAAACAAATGAAAACTATAAAATAGAAGTTTAGACCGTTCTTTTGTTACTGCAAAACATTGTTATATGCCAGAGTGAGATTTCGCAGAAAAAAAATTATAACATGATAAGCTTCGATTGTTTTTTAAATTCTTCCCGTTACTAGAGTAATGGGTGGAATTCAAAAAGTAAAAAAGCTGAATTAAATTCTTTCTTACATAGTTAAGAAATGTAAAAATATATGTCAGCATATTTTTACACCGGAATCTTTTTAACGAGTCCCGAAAAACACATTATTCAATGTATTTTTTTATTTAGATTTCTATCGTATGAATTATTCTTTACGTTTCTACTCATACGAAGTTTTTGTATATGTGGTCAATTTAAGTAAATTGAGAGTATTTTATGCAAAAAATATATGTACAATAATAATTGCTAAAAGTTGAAGAATATCGCTTTAGAGCTAAGTGTGTAAACATTATTGTGTTCAGGTTTGAAGGGTACTGCAGCTAGCGAAATTACAGGGCTGTTGAGACTTCGATGTTTTGTAGCGATGATAGTAGTAGTGTAGTGGTTAGCGCGGTAGGTTCGCATGCCGAAGGGCGTGGGTTCAAACCCCAACAATGAGCTTGAGCTGCCGGTGAAGGAAAACATCGTGAGGAAACCATAGCATGGTGGCAGGGTACTTTCTAGTACTCGGCTGGCTAGCTACCACCCTCAAGTTGAAAATCTGCCGCCAAGCATCTAACGGTGTGTTCCGGCAGCCTCACTTGAGAGCCAGTTCCATTCCAGGCTAGGTGTGCTTTACCATCTTCGACCACACCTTCACTTAACATCAGGTGAGCTGTGGTCAAACAACTAGCCTGTCAACCATTAAAAAAAAAAAAAAAAAAGACTAACCATCGAAAGTCGTACCTACATATCGCCGTCTCTCTCCCACCAGCTACGATAATGCCGTAATGGAGTTGCACCTCGCACTCGAGCCTTCATTGACATCTAGTAGATGGCCATTCATACCGCTCAAAATATTGACAACCCTATTCAAAGCAGCTTGAAAAGGGCTCGAAAGAAAAAGGAAGGAGGCCCGATTTTTCCTTACTACCCTCAATAGAACGCACGAATAAGGCTCTGCGCTCGCAGCATCATGCCATAGTGTAATAAGTAGTCCAAGTATGAATAAATTAGCCCCCTTGGGGTGCCACTGCCAAAGAAATGTTGCTTCACTGAACCATCAACACGACAAAGAATATTAAAGATAAATATATATCGTAGAACATTTCACATAGTCGCAAACTAAGTTAAGCTAATACTATGGGTACCATATAGCGCCCCGCGGTGTTACCTGCTACATGTTTTCGGGATAAAAAGTAGCCATAGTGTTAATCCAGAGTCTCAGCTACCTCCATACCAAATTTTATCCAAATCCGTTCAGTAGTTTTTGCGTGAAAGAGTAACAAGCATCCAAACTTTCACATGGAAAATATTAGTGGGATTATATACTTTTTTTTTGTAAATACATACTTATAATACTCGCGATTTCGTCCGCGTGGATTTTAACAAAAAGTTTTGTTCAGTTCGCAGAATCTACGAAAAGTTAATCCTACTAATTATAAATGTGAAAGTTTGTATGTTTTTTTTTTATTTTATGTCAAAACTCATCAGTTCATTGGCATATTTTATCGACTCTATTAAATGTTAAATTTGGCAATCAGTTAAAATACGTCGTAGTCCTACTGGCGTGTGACAACTGCGTCTCTCACAGATGAAATAATAGTCACTGCGTCCTTTACAGCGATGTTTTCGCAAATTGCCAGTTTGTACGACGAAAACGACTGTTTGTTAGAGCTAAAAAGAGTTGAGTGGCATTCGGTGAATGAAAGGATGGGTTTGACGATACGAAGATTGCTTTGCTCGCGAAATATGAAAAGGGCTATTAATATGCCGAGACATCTGCACTCACGAGTCCCCTTTTAAAAAAAATGAAGAATTGAATTGAACCCTGGAGGTTAATTTTTATTTTATGTGTTGACAGGTATTCGACCACAGTTCAGCTGGTGTCAAGTGACGGCGTAGTTGAATACGATAAACACACATAATTATCCTGGAATGGAACTGGCTTTCAAGTGAGGCTGCCGGAACACACCGTCACGTGCTTAGCGACAGATTTTTCAACTTATAGGTAATATAAATAAATAAATAAAGGTGGTAGCTTGCCAGCCAAGTACTAGCGAGTACCCTACCATCATGCTCCTGACGATGTTTTTCTTCACCGCTAGCTGAAGGCCATTATTGGGGCTTCAACCCACGCCTTTTGACGTGTGAACTCAGCGTGTAAACCACTGACCACAACTTTAAAATGATAAGCACCTACAAATGATACGGTTTTTATTATGGAAATGGTTAAATTATTACAATAACAGTTAAATTATACGGCTTTATTAAAAGAACAAAGTAAAATGTATTTCAGCCCCAAAAACCAAATGTGATAAGGATGTGGAATGCCTGTTTTAAGAATTCTTCTATGACCAAACTAGCTGCGGCTTGCGGTGTTACCTGTTACATGTTTTCGGGATACCTCCTTAGCTACCTCCATACCACATGTCATCTAAATCCGTTTAGTAGTTTTTGCGTAAAAGAGTAACAAACATTCAGTCATCCAAACTTTCACATTTATAAGTCATGTTTTTCGGGTCACTGACAATGTGAGTAAGCTGGGGTATTGGCGAACGTTTATATTAATAGTAAATAAATATTTTAAGACATTTTACTCAGTGCCATCTAAGCTATTTACTGACTGTTTATGTTTAAGTAATGAATCAAATAAGCCGCTCTTCTGATGGTTAAGAGATAACGCCTGCCCATGACCATTGCAACGATAATTGTGTATAAATTTTAACTTAAATATATATTTGTTTTACTCAAAGTTCTGTGCCACTGATAGGTGTTCTCTTACCATAAGGAGAGCGTCTCGTTCGTCTCAAAACATTAACATTAATGACTCATTTTTTAACATTTATGATACAAAAATCTTATCACTTCTTTGATCTGTTGCAATGTGAACGAGGAACCAAAAACCAATACACACGTTTGAATGTTTAAATGAGGGAACTATCCAACTTACCCCAGCCGACCCTGCAAAAATTATTTACACATTTTCTCTAAGTCTCCACCGAAAGAGATTAAGTCGTCACGTAGCGGCCATATTTCTTACGCGACAAGATGGAGTACTCAAGATATCTGACTCGTAAATAAATAAAAAAACAAACGTGAAAACTGCAAGAACGGGTCCGTGAGTTATTTATAGCGGTTCGGGACGGATCTGTTTGGAAACGGGGAGGTTTGTTTGCATGTACACACTAAGACATTGTTTTGTTATTAATTTTAAATGAGAGTGTGTGGCATTAGATTTTACAATTTGGTAGAATATCTGTTTCAAAAGCTGTAGGCCGTGGGTTTGATTCCGACTAGGACAAACATTTACGTGATGATAAATGTTTGTTCTGTGCCTGGGTGTTCTATATGTGTGTATTTATTAAAAAAACAGTATATAAGTATTATTATCAATTATCTGGTACCCATAGTACAAGCTTTGCTTAGTTTGGGGCTAGATGGCGATGTGTGAAATGTGTGGATATTTATTTATTATTGTAATAATTCCAAAATGATCTGTAGCGCTGTGGTTTGGGTTTTTGTGCTGACTTTTTTATTTCGTTTCGATTTGAAATCGTGGATTGTCAAACAAGAACTTGAATATCAAAAAAGAGTTGCGCAGATACGGAAAATACACACCGCCGTTGTATTAAAATCCCCTGTGGTCTCATTGGTAGTATATCTGTTTAAAGTATTATAGGGTGTGGGTTCGATTTCCACCCAAGACAAATGAAATGGGGTATAAACAAAAATGTTTGTTCTGCGTCTGGGTGTTCTGTATTTTTTTACAAAAGTATTCTATCAGTTATCTTTCTTTTATAATAGGCTAGGCTTACGTTTAATTGCCTTCTCACCTGATGTTAAGTGGTGATGCGGTCTAAGGTAGAGCACGCTTGGTTAGAAGATACCAATTCACTCTCGACATGAAGACACCCAGATTGTACCCGTCGGGGAACACCCACTCAAAAAGCGCATTCCATTGTCTAGCGGTCCGCACAATAAACGTAGCTTCGTTCGAGTTTTTGGAACGTTGACATGAAACGATATCACTTTTCCAAGCTTCTAGCTGGTCGATAGAAATGTATATTATACGGCAAACGCCTTCAAGTATAATAATAAATAGCAACAATTTTATTTGCTACAATCTTTTTCAAGGCGCGGGCTTTCAATATCAAATAGTTAGGTGTTGGTGGCAAATTTATTTTCTGTCAATAAATTAACAGAAAATTACGGATGTAAACGTAATTTAAGAATATCACGGAAACAAATAACTAACCCTAAAAACCACATTATAAAACTAAATAAATATTATGATTTTGTGTAGTGAAAGTGGGTGCGAGAGGAATTCCAGAAAAATTTCTTTATAATCTACCAAAAGACCTCAGCCTGCCAAGATAAGTAACTATAGATCTATAAATTGGTTGCTGGAAAGAGTATCCAAACAGCGATGGTACGATTATTTCAAATTTGCAGCAGGGATGGGAATATAGACTTTGGGAAGTCAAGGTGACCGTTTATACCTACGTATTTAAAGCTACACCTAGGTCGCAAGCCCTAGGCACTATATTATGAGTGCCTGCCTGTTCCTACTACGGAATGGACCCGGCACTGTGATGTCGTCTTAAGACTGACTGACTGAGACTGTATCTTGATCCCTATGACCAGGTTAACAATGTTTTTTAGGATGCTTTTATCCAATTTATTTATTTACTTGGTGGTGGTTGCCTTACAAGAAAGTTGTCTTGGTGGATACCACTGCAGTGCCACATATTCTGCCGTCAAGCAGTAGTGTGTAAACCTAACTGTGTTCTGGTTTTAAGAGTAGTAGGTACTGCAGCTAGCGAAATAACAGCTATTAAGACTAACCATCGAAAGTCTCAAAGTAACAAGTGCCAAAGTAGCGATGTTCTGGACTTTATTTTGTCATTTAAAGTTCTGTGTATCGCTGCAATGGTTATGGACAGGCGTTATGACTTACCATTAGAGCGTCGAGTTCGTCTCTTTACTTTAACATTTTAAAAAAATAGTTGGCATGAAGTAGTTCAGAATATTAACTGAATAAATTTCCGTTTTCATGTCAAAAGCGCTTATGCAAATTAATGCATGTTTCATAATTGACTGGTATTTAAATAACATCTTGCAGAGTAAGGATCCTACTCCAACAGTACAAAGTGTAGAAAGACGGAAATGTAAATTATCTTTGTCTTTGTTAGACAGACTTCAGTCCGATAAAGTCGGCGTGAACTAAAACTATAGACACATAAATAAAGTAGTGTTTATACTAAACGCAATAGAGAAAATGTAATATTTATTCAGGATACAAAAAAAAAAAAATCTGTAAGACTACTGTAAAAACTCATTTTAAAACAGTGAGTCCTGTCTAAAACACTAAGCATTAGTTTTCATCAATTTATATTGAAAAAAACCGGCCAAGTGCGAGGCGGAGTCGCGTACGAAGGGTTCTGTACCATTATCTATAAAAACGGCAAAAAGACACGTTTGTTGTATGCCCTCAAATATTTTTTTTATTCTGTTTAGTATTTGTTGTTATAGCGGCAACAGAAATACATCATTAATTGGGTCCCGTTTTACTCTTTGGGTCTTTAACCCTAAAAAGCGTTATCAGATTTTTTTTAAAACGAATTTTCTTTTAAAAGAACCTCCTCAGAATAAGTCTGATCGCAATGTCATTGCCAAGTTTCGTGTTCATGTTTATTATTTTCGAGTTACTACTTTTATATCCCTTGTAGAGATGCCTCTTCGGCAATTGCTTGATTGTTCCGTCCACTATCTGCCAGGTCCGGTTACTTTGAAGCAAGGGTAATACATTTGTGTACTTAATAATAATTAGTTTTACACAACAGAAGGTGGCAGCGTCTCTACAAACTACGAATGCGTTTAGTTATTTATTACGTTGTATGTAGCAGGAATAATTATTATTGAAAGAAGAAAAAAAATACGACTATAAAATTACAGCGATACATTGATCTTTGCATGACAAAACTAAGTCTAGGGCATCGCTAGTTTGGTGCTCATTATTTTGAGACATTCGATGGTTAGTCTCAACAGCCCTGTCATTTAGCTGCAGTACCCTTGAAAACAGGAACACAGTAATGTTTACACACTACTGCTTGGTGACAGAACATTTGATACTGCGGTGGACCTACCTAGACGACCTCCTGTTAAGGAAAACTAGCACCAAGTTAAATCTCTACATAGTATAAAATTAAGTTTGCATGGTGGTAGGCTGGCTAGCTACCACCCTCAAGTTGAAAATCTGCCGCCAAGCATCTAACGGTGTGTTCCGGTAGCCTCACTTGAGAGCCAGTTCCATTCCAGGCTAGGTGTGCTTTACCATCTTCGACCACACCTTTACTTAACATCAGGTGAGCTGTGGTCAAACAACTAGCCTGTCAACCATAAAAAAAAAAAAGAAAAAAAAGTTGCTTCCTACTGTATGTACGCTTAGATCTTTTAAACTAAATAACGGATTTTAATGCGATTTCCATCAATAGGCAGAGATATTCAATAGAAAGGTTTACATGTATAATACATGTCTATGCATCACACCAGTATCTACATTGCATCCGTGTAAAGCTTGGGCGGGTCGCTAGTAATAAATACTTATTAAGTAATCGTACTTACTTACGCCGGTGGAATTGGTCGGACGATCTGGCCAATTCTACCGGACTATCTTCCACGTGTTAAACTCTATTTTTATTCTATCAATTTATAGTACACATGCTTGGTTGTAAAACAGGATTGGCGAAATAACTACTGACCTGGCGCGCTCATAACTTTTACAGTACAAGCAAATAATAGTGCTATAAAGGTTGAATAATAATTCCTTGCTTTTATGGCGGTCTTATGGGGTTTAATCTGGGGTTGGTATTGCTCGGGGTGTAAGAACATTAATGTACAAACGTGATTATTTTATGGTGGAGCAAGTAAATCGATTCAATTAGGAGCAATATACTTGGATAACGCATCAGGGAAAGTAGGCAAAAATCCATGCTCTGATTAAAGGTGCGACACACTATTCGAAACAAAATTCACTTTGTCTCTTGTTTCGAATTAAATAAATGAAGAAATATCGTCGGATATTAAACACATCGCTATATAGCTATATATCAGTTATCTGGTTACTTAGCTTGGGGCTAAACTGTAACAGATAGAATACGTATAATATACTTTTTTTTAAATTACATACTTTTTTATAAATACTGGTGGACATTTCACACAGCGTCATCTAGCCCTAACTAAGCGAAGCTTGCACTATAAGAACCAAATAACCGATATGATACGTTTATATATATTTTTTAAATTACATACTTATAATACGTACAGCACACCCAGTCCCAGAACAAATATATATTGTCCCGTAAATATTTTTACTAGAATCGAATCCACAGCCTACAGCAGAAGCAGATATTCTTGAAGCAGAAACTTTTGTCTAACATTGAGATCTGGTTAGCCTGGAATTGAACTGGCTGACTGGCTTAAGACTGCCTAAATACACCTTTATACAAATGTATATTTGGCTGCAGATTATCAACTTGAGGATAGTAGCTAGCCAGTCAAATACTAGAAAGTATCACAATGCCATAGTTTGATTGAACTTGGATTGTACTTAGTTGGAACCACAGACGCTGGCAACAAGTTACGTACACATCAGCAGTTCTTACAAGGAACGTGGTCTGGAAACGTTTCGTGAAGGAATTTCCACTGTAAGAGGGTGTCTTTTGGACGTATTGTTGTATAACGGCGATGGCAATAAAACTTACTTTTTTATTACTTTGAATTTTGAACAGAATAATTTAAAAAAGCCGACAGGTGTATAGTATTCTACTAGTCAAGTCCTTTAATTTGATACTTAATTTGATAAAAATAATGTAATCCGCCATTTTGTGGCGGCGGCCATCTTGGACCGATTTTCATCAAACATAGCTAAGAACACTTTCAATTAAATCACCTTTTAACCAAAATCGAAATCGGTTCATCCGTTCGGGAGCTACGATGCCACAGACAAGTCAAACTTATAACACCCCGTCGTTTTGCGTAGCGGGTTAAAAATATCCAAGATTAAACATTCTCATGTGAAATTTGGATCTCAACGACATTGTTTCTGGTTACACGTAAAATTCTTCCGATACCTACTTACGTTCCGAGTAACTTTCGGTACGTTTCGCAGCGGCACCGAGGGCTAATAGATTCCTCCTTTGTACGGGAGAGGGTATGCGAGCTGCCTTATTCAGCACGATCAGACTTTTTATCTCCTACCCTCGCTTTTTTTTTTTATGGTTGACAGGCTAGGTGTTTGACTACAGCTCACCTGATGTTAAGTGAAGGTGTGGTCGAAGATGGTAAAGCACACCTAGCCTGGAATGGAACTGGCTCTCAAGTGAGGCTGCCGGAACACACTGTTAGATGCTTGGCGGCAGATTTTCAACTTGAGGGTGGTAGCTAGCCAGCCGAGTACTAGAAAGTACCCTACCACCATGCTATGGTTTCCTCACGATGTTTTCCTTCACTGGCAGCTCAAGCTCATTGTTGGGGTTTGAACCCACGCCCTTCGGCTTGCGAACCTAACGCGCTAACCACTAAGCTATCATCGCTACAAAACATCGCTTAAAAGAACTTTGAAAGTTAATTATTCTTTAAATAGAACACTGCAAAATCGACTGTTCTGTAATAATTAAATTGAAACTTTGTGTCTTTTTATGTTATGAGAGGATAAATGTTTGTTTGGAGTTATAGTTAGACAAATTAAAATGGCGAATTAATTTAAAGAGCAGATTTTAATCTTGAGGGTTATAGCCAGCCAGCAACGATGCTCCGGATATGTTTAGCAATTCAAAGTTCTGTGTATTGCTGCAATAGGTTCGGACGAGCGTTATCTCTTACCATCTCTGAGCGTATCGTTCATCTCATTTATTTCCCAAAAAAATCTTAGTATACTCAATATTTTTGCTCCACGCCACAATGAGTTCTATGAACAAAAGAGTCAAGGTTTTTTCTACGAATAAAAATCGTACTTTGTAAAGTCTCACTTATCAGTTGTCTCCAATAAGCATTCACAAACAAGAAACTGGATCTCTCGGGCAGGTGTCGGACGACAAACGTCACCGTCCCCCCGCGGGACAACGGGACCAGCGCGTGGACAAGGCTCGAGATGCCAGCGGTTTAACATAAAATAATAATAATAAATATCGTAGGACACTACACACGGAGTCATCTGACCCCAAACTAAACAAACATTTTATGATGGAAATCAGATAGCTGATAGAATACTTAAATACTTTTTAAGCTATTGCATAGCTTCTATCGCGGGCCTTGAGCGTGGAGACCGAATCCAGAAATTCCGTAACGAAAATAACCTAACACCCCCCACTCCCACCGGCACAGCGGTGATACTTTTTAGTTTTGCCATCTATCGATGAATAGCAGAACTTTTAATAACTTTTTTGAAATATCACGCTTGTCTCTTTGGCAGCCCGTACACGTAGCGCGCGATCCGCGATCCGCGATCCACGATCAATGATCGCGATCCAGACTGATCGTGTACGAAGCGGATTGACGGACTGATGCTCCGGATCGCATAATATCTAGAAATTTTGAAATCATGATCGCGGATCGCGGATCGCGGATCGTGATCATGATTGAACGTGTAAGGCGGCCCTTTAGTTCAGCAACTCGCCTCTAGGTGGCATTGGTTGTATCGGCGTAAAAATGCTATGCAATAGCTTTACCGCAGCAGTCTTCGAGTGCCACACATCTTTTTTTTTAATAAATACATACAGAAACAAATATGTTCTATTCAAGTCGAAGATTCGACAAAATTTACTAGATTTTACTTTTAATTATAAGTATAATACTGCCGTGATATGGAAAAAGGCGGCTGTACGACATTTTCACGAAAATGAGTTATTGACACCAGCATACTAAGTAAACGATTGCGCATTTTCCCATCTTGGAATTATATTTCTAAGTTTATTCGTTCCCGAGATATCGTAAGCTATTTAGCGGCTAAATGCACATTTTTTAGGGTGGCCATAAGAAGAAAAGTAGTTACAGGCTAATTATAGATTAAATATACTTTAAAGTATCTTAACGTCTGTTTTACTTACATTGTCTTCTAAAATATTGAAGTGCAATCCTACGTTACACAGCGGCAAAATACTTCAAACTAGATACTTATGCGGTTATGTGCTAAATACTGCGAATTTCTGTATTAACCCCTAATCATTTTGAAGAATATTTGATAAGTAAAAAGGCAGCTAGCAGATATTCATAAGTTAAAAGTTCGGTCAAGATATGCACTTAGGACAGAACGTACGCCAGGCGCACTCGCCACTTTTGCGCCAAATGTGATATCGGTAAGTTTTGATTATATTTATGTGATTATATTTAGGGTTTTTTATGTTACGAATTTGTGTTGGTACACTTGCACGCTTTTTTGATTATTTATTGTTATGAAGTACGAAATTAATAACTATACGCAGATTTTTTTTTCTTTTTGGTCGATGTCGTTAGACAGGAACAAAAATAGAGAAAGTTGCAATGATGAACAGGATATCATTTATCAAAACTTTTCAGAACAGGTATTACCGCTAAAGTCACTGTGTCGGAATATTTTAAATAATACATATAATTAACTTTGAAAATACTGAAATTGATCCAGTTACATTGTGTTTGGATGGGCAAAACAAAATATAATTAATAAGATGAAATTTCTGTGGTTATTGGTCAAAACGAAACAAATATCATCCGCACAGAAGACAACAGAGTTAGTTCACCACAAAGCTACAGAAGAAATATTTAGTAAGTAGGATTGATAGAAAATGAAGATATGTGTGAACCTTGGAACGAAGAAAATTTTATAGAAGAAGCAAACAAAGAAAACAAGTTTCATGAAGAAATAGAAGAACAATGCGATGAAAAAAGTACAGAAAAAAGCGAAACTGGTGGTGCGAACTCTGGTAAAGTAACGGTAAAAAAAATAGAGCAACTTGTTTTCTAAAAAACTCATAATTGAAGTTTAAGTTAATATTTTGATTATTTTTGAAATTGAATAGTCTAGTTGATCTCAACATAATTATCTTAGAAATTAGTTAATAATAATTAAAGAACTGGATGAATAAGTATAATAAATAATATTCACAAACTTAGAATATTTTTTGTTTATTTGTTAAAAATTTTAAGAATATTAGTTTTTCTGGTATAATGTTACAACTTTACTGTCATAACTGATTACCTAGTCTATTTAATGATATAGAGTAAATAAGATATGTTATAGGGATAGTTTTATTTGTTTTTTAAAGCTTTTAAGATTAATAAATAATTTAGAGATGTTATTTTAAATAACTGCTGAACTATGAACCTGTGAGTTGATTTCAAATAAATAGCAAAGTAAGTTTTAATATGATAATAAAAAGCAATTCTCATTTTTTTTCTTTTCACTATTTTGATTTGATTAAATGATAATTATGAATACTTAATACTTTTTATGTCTCACCGATTCTATTTATATTTAATGTTCTCAAAAATTACTTTTAACCGTCTTTACAGTAAATAATTAGGAGTTTTCATACTATGATTACTACATATAAAAGGCGGTCTTATTAAAACATACGAAACTAACCGCCTTCTTACTTAGTTTTGTCCATGTTAAATAGTTTAAAATCTATCTGATACTTCCAAAAAAGGCGACCAATAGGGTTTAACGGCTTTATTTACACGATATTGTTCTTAATTTGATATGATTTCTGAAGTTTAAAAGCAGCTAAAGAACATAACTGCTATTTGTCGTATCATTAACAAAATAAATAAAATTTGTAAAGAAATTCATACGCAAGAAGGAGGTTAAGGTACTTGTAGCGGCCTTTATATCTATTATTATTATTACCAAAAGAAAAAAATACTAAGATAAACGAGAAAAATACATTTTAAATTGTCATGAAACATGTTGTTTGACGTAAGCTAATGAAAATAAATACTAGATTTTTTACTCTACTAAACTCAAAAGACCGATTCGCGCTATCTGTCACACAGGTCAAGAAATCACGTTTGCCACCTTTTTGCGTTTTTCTCGAAATCAACTTCCTGCACGTAGCCGCCTTTTGCCATATCAGGGCAGAATAATGAAATTACAAATTGAAAGAGTATGTATGTATTAATGTAATATGACTGTATGTAGTTTCTTTATTTCCCTATAACTTTTTACTTAAAAAATTTACATCATACTAGCTGCGCCCCGCGGTGTTAACTCCTAATTGTTTTCGAGATAAAAAGTAGCATATGTTTTAATCCAGGATCTCAGCTACCTTCATACCAAATTTCATTCAAATCCATTCAGTAGTTTTTGCGTGAAATAGTAACAAACAACCATCCATCCGTCCCAATCCAAAATATTAGTGAGATAACAAGTTATTGTTCGAATCCTTACATGATTTATAAATGACTACCTGCAACCGGCGGTGTTACCTGCTATTTTCCCGTTAACGCAACATTTTTTCGGGATTTCGGGTTATTTTTTACCCCATCTGTTAATCAAAGATGATAGTTACCTTCATGCCAAATTAATTTAAAATTGGTTCAGCCGTTTGAGCGTGAAGAAATAACAAACACACTTACACACTCACAACCTTTCGCCTTTATAATATTAGTGTGATTAAAAATATACATATATTAATAGAGGTATTCATAATTTTTTATTTAATTTTCTTAACATAATTAACATTGTTACAAATTGTTAGTTTTCCAGATTTAAAGCGATTATAGTCTTTCAAATCTCCGCCTTTACTAAAAATCGCTTTCTCTCAACCATTACGCCACTCATAGATTCTGACAAATTGAATCTGAGCGAGCCCGGGGCGAGACAAAGGGCGATTCCATTTTATTCGCCATCTGACTCCCGTCATCATCACACCTCTAATGGCATCCCAATTACAGCCCTCGGGCGATAATCTCGTTATTCTACACATTAGCTAGAACCTACTTCCCAGCTACCAAGATTTTTTTGTCCTTAAATACTGCTGGTAAATATTTATTTGCGAAAACGATTAAAACCCCACTTACATTATAAATGTGTAAGTTTGGATGGATGGATGTTTGTTACTCTTTCACGCAAAAACTACTGAACGGATTTGAATGAAATTTGGTACGAAGGTAGCTGAGACCCTGAATTGACACATAGACTACTTTTTATCCCAAAAACATGTAGCGGGTAACACCGCGGGGCGCAGCTAGTTATGTCATCCAAAAAAACTTTTTTTTTAATTTGGCCACCAATTCGCCTGATGGAAAGCGACCGAGGATGAATCACGTTGATTTATGAGAAATCTTTTTAATTTATCTTATAAAACGTCCAAATTATAGTTTATACAGTATAGTAGGCTGCTCAGTGTACTCATTAAGAAAGTAGAGCTGAATCGCTGCGTACGACTACTCGGAAAGTACACGTGGAATGGATGATAGTGTGCCGTTCTTCTGCTTGTCCTATGGTGGAACAGAGAGGGTGAAATAAGGTCATGGAACTCTTGAGCACTCTCCAATATTCAATCTACTTCCAAAAAATTTCTGGAAAAAAATAAACAGACACATCTTCTGCGGCGATCAAGACTTAGCAATTTTTTGGCGACTATTATATAATTATATTATATACTATACTCTATTAGAAACTAATAGAACGTCTTAAAATTAATACTACCAACACCATTTTCAAATTTATAAAAGCAACCTTATTAATTATTAATAATAATAATAACCTTTTATTGGTTGGTTGGTAAACTACACACATTTAAGAGAACTTTTTTTTAAATAACTTTCGAATTAGGTTTCCGCGAGATGATTTCCTTCACCGTTTGAAGTCATCGGCAGTACGCACATAACTTAGAAAAGACAGAGCTACGAGCGATGCTATTCGAACCCAGGGTCTCCGGATTGGAAGCCAGAATCCCAATTAGGGTATTGAAACTTAAAGACGTATTCACATGGTCGGCTGGCTAGCTACCACCCTCAAGTTGAAAATCTGCCGCCAAGCATCTAACGGTGTGTTCCGGCAGCCTCACTTGAAAGCCAGTCCCATTCCAGATTTGGTGTGCTTTATCATCTTCGACCACACCGTCACTTAACATCAGGTGAGATTTGGTCAAACACCTAGCCTGTCAATCATAAAAAAAAACAAAGATAGAAATGGCGCGCAGTCAGGTGATATAGACTTAGTAGTATGGCCCCGCTGAACGCTTTCCGGGTTCGGACCCCTGGCTGTGTTTCAGTTATTCGGCGCACATCCAACATTACAAGCAACATCTGTTCCGTTAATAAAACAGGAGCACAAAGATCGCGTATCACGTCATAAGCCGTGCTAACTCATAACATGTAAATTCCGCGTTGCTACAAAAAATGTTGGACTTAATGAAATATTCAGTAGGCTCGCTTCTCGACGGGGTTATATCAAAAGTTTTGGGGAGATTGCCACGGAGCTAAGAACTTTGAATGGACATGGTACCTGTTGGTTCATTGGTATATGCTTCAAGAGCTAAAAGGTGTGGGTTCAATTCCCACTCAGGACAAACATTTTGTGGTGTAAACAAATGTTTGTTCTGTGTCTGGGTGTAGTATTTATTTAGAGAAAAAAGTGTCTATATAAGTGTTCTGTCAGTTATCTGACTTCCATAGTACAAGTTTTGCATTTGACAGCCCCGTTGGCTCATTGGTAGTATATCAACCTTGAGAGCTGTAGGGCGTTCGATTCCCACTCAGGGCAAACATTTTGTGAATAAACAAATATTTGTTCTGCGTCTGGGTGTTCTGTATGTATTCTAAGTATGTATTTACAAAAAAAAAGTATTTATGTATTCTATCAGCTATCTGACTTCCATCACACAAGCTCTGCTTAGTTTGGGGCCAGATGGCGCTGTGTGTATAGTCCTACGATATTTATTTTATTTTTTATTCACACCTATGGGACGGCTCTGCCAAGTTGAAACATTTGAGATCGAGAGACGCGCCAGGAGACTAGTTGGCAAAGACATATTACTAGAGTCTCGGCTTCAAAGCCTTGAGCAGAGCATCATCGTAGTGTTGCTAGCTTGCGCTATCGGAACCAGATAACTGATAGAATACTTTTAATTTTTTTTTTAATGTCCAGTAGAAATCGGTTTTCTTATTTTTGTTTAGTTCGGGGCTAGATTGCGCTGTGTGAAATTTCCTAGGCTATTTATTTATAATGCTTTACCATCTTCGGCCACACCTTCACTTGACATCAGGTGAGCTGTGGTCAAACACCTAGCCTGCCAACCATTAAAAAATAAAAATAATAATAATAATTTATTTCAAGATAACATTATGTGACACATATGTATAAACAGATGGTTACATATGTTTGATTGCCACTTGTGGAATAAAAAAACCAAATCATAAAGACAACCAAATAAATTAGGACTTAGCCTAGTTTGGGGTCCGTTGTCCGGGACAACGGACGTTGGGGTCGGTTGTCGTTGACAAGGTTTTGACAAGGAAACAACCTTTGTGGTTTGGTTTTTTATTCCACAAGTGGCAATCAAACAATCACCGTCACCTATGGATACCAGTGTGTGTTACCAGTGATGACTTATGGCGCTGAAACGTGGTCTCTGACTGTGTGCCTTCTTGGAAAGCTCAAAGTAGCACAACGAGCTATGGAGAGGGCTATGCTCGGAGTTTCCCTGCGAGATCGAATCAGAAATGAGGAGATCCGTAGACGAACCAAATACCGAGATAGCCCGACGGATTAGCAAGTTGAAGTGGCAGTGGGCAGGACATATAGCACGCAGAACTGATGGCCGATGGGGCTGCAAAGTTCTGGAATGGAGACCACGGACATGCAAGCGCAGCGTAGGACGTCTACCCACAAGGTGGACAGACGACCTAAAGACCGCAGGAACGCGCTGGATACGAGCCGCTTCCAACCGGTCTTTGTGGAAGTCAATGGGGGAGGCCTATGTCCAGCAGTAGACGTCCTACGGCTGAAATGATGATGATGTTGATGGATATCTGCAATACCAGCGGCACTACAAATACGTTGGCGATCTTTTAAGGTTCTATTAACACGCCGTTCATAGAATAAAGCCGCATCTCTCGCATAGTTTGTTCGCACATCGGGGGCCCTTGCAAAAAGTTGCGCAGTAACTCCTCGCAGCCACAGAGCGCGTTATCAGTTGTCACACTCCGACTCACTCGAGTTTTTACACTTTGTTGGAATGTTCTTAACGCTCCGAGTTTTCTGTTAAAGCGGGTGCGAGAACTTGCGGACTTATTCTGATTGTAATAAAGATGTATTTATGGAATTTTTGAGTTATGGAGTTTGAAGTTGGTTTATAGAGATAAAGTAAGTCAGATAAAGAGAAACTTGACCAAAGCGTCATCCGTACATTGTCGATTTTTTTTTCACAGTTCTTTTGACAGTCTGTTGGTTCATTGGTAGTATGTCTGCTCCAAGAGCTGAAGCGCGTCCATTCCTACCCAGGATAAACATTTTGTGGTATAAATGAAATGTTTGTTCTGTGTCTGGGTGTTCTGTATTTATTATAAGTATGTATTTACAAAACAAAAAGTATTTAAGTATTCTATCGGTTATCTGACTTCCACAGTACAAGCTTTGCTTAGTTTGGGGTCAGATGGCGCTGTGTGAAATGTGCTGAGATATTTATTTATTTATTGTAGACATTACCTTCGACTCTTTATTTTTTATTCGCATAGCGAGTATGTGGAACTCTTTCGAGTTTGTGAAGTATTTTTTTTGTTTTCATTGAAATTTAATGATATTGACATAATTATTTTACATTTGACATAAATTATTTAATTGTCATTTTCATTATATTGACATAATATGTTATGATTTTGATATTTTTAAATATGAATGGAAAAATGACTTGTCACTTTGGTGTTATCAAAAAAATATTTGTATTTGTTGCCCTACTAGTATAATAACCTTGCCCTTGTACTTCCATCCCCACCCCGCGCTCCATCCTAGACCATATTCGATGGTGAAACTTAACATCCCTGTAATTTCGCTAGCTGACTTTCAAACCAGGATACAGTAACAAGTAATACACACTACTGCTTGGCGACAATATCTGGTACTTCGGTGGTACCTACCAGACAACGTTCTGGGTCGTCCAGTGGTAGATCTTCTAAAAATCTACCTGAGGTTTTTGGAAGATCTACCACTGCTTTTGCTGTTTCTTTTTTTATAAATGTTCTTGATAATTATGTATGTCTAAAGTGGTTCATACAGAAGTGTGGCCGAGCGCTACCGCATTACGTACGATGTTTGTTTAAAACATACGCAATTTACGGATTCAATTAATTACCATTTAAGTACACTTTTCATTAAAAACAAATAAGGAAAAGTAACGCAAATTCAACAATATGCAGTCAGTTCATGAGGGCTGCTGATAGAACACGTAAAACTTGCAACACGTAAGAATATAATACGTAAATATTCTCCCGCCAAGCAATAGTATGTAAACATTACCGTGTTCCGGTTTGAAGGGTACTTACTGCAGCTAGCGAAATGATAGGGCTGTTGAGACTAACCATTGAAAGTCTCAAAGTAATGAACACCAAAGCAGCGATGCTTTAGACTTTGTAAAGCTACTTAAAGTTCTGTGTATCGCTGCAATGGTCATGGACAAGCGTTATGCCTTACCATCAGGAGAGCGTCTCGTTCGTCTCCTTAATTTTACATTAAAAAAGTCACATTAGCATGTCGAAAAATTCTCAATGCGGCTAAAGAGGTTTTCACTTTGAAAAACGTGTAGAAAAGTTTTCTCCAAGACAGATTGTACACGATCAAGTCACGTCAGTTTAATCTGAAGGTTAATTAAAAGAAAATATAACCCAAGATGCCAGACTTATTAAAAATGGTCGCCTCTGAACCTTTTGCATTTAAAACGGACACTGTTTTCGCAATTTGGACGTTTAAGTTTTAAATTGCTAATTTAAAATTTCCATTCAACTATTCCATTGCTTTATTGCCGTTTCTTGAATATTTTCAAACTTTAGTTTTCTTTGATGAAAACATTTTGTGAATTTAGTGTTAGTTTATTTGGTGGCAGCTCTGCCTGATTGCTCTAGTTGAAGGGTGTGTTCGATTCCCAACCATGACAAACATTTGCGAGACGTATTTAAGTACATTGAGAGGAAACTATAGCTTGGTGGTAGGGTATTTTCTAGTACTCGGCTGGCTAGCTACCACCCTCAAGTTAGAAATCTGTCGCGAAGCAACCAACAGTGTGTGTGTGCCAGTACCATTCGAGGCTAGGTGTGGTTACCATCTTCAATTACACTGCCATCAACTATCAGATGAGCTGTACACAGCACATCGAGCCGGTCAACCATGAAAATCAAAAATAAAATATTTAGTGGTATATTTAGCAGGAGGTCATCTAAGTAGGTACCACTGCAGTACCAGATACTCTGCCGCCAAGCAGTAGTGTT
Organism: Biston betularia; assembly: GCA_905404145.2. Classification (NCBI taxonomy): domain Eukaryota; kingdom Metazoa; phylum Arthropoda; class Insecta; order Lepidoptera; family Geometridae; genus Biston; species Biston betularia. The sequence continues at coordinate 12,813,704 of FR989879.1, read as the reverse complement.
TAAGCATTATTAAGCATTGTGTTCCGGTTTGAAGGTTACTGTAGCTTGTGAAATTACAGGGCTGTTGAGACAAAATATAAAAAGGCTCAAAGTAATGAGCGCCAAAGCAGCGTTATCCTAAACTTCTACTACTTAAAGTCCAGGGCGTCGCTGCTTTGGCGGTTATTACTTTTAAATTCATGGATAGTTTGTCACAATAGGTTGTGCTTGGACAAATATGTTGTCGCTAGAAACAACAACAAGAAAAGTGTTTTAGTGAAGTCGGTCCCTGATCAATGTCCAAACAAACTTCTCGCAAAGATAACCAGTGATTACTTTGTACACGATTACTTTAACCAGTCAGTTAATTTATGGCTATGGTAATATTTCCCGCTCGAGCGCAGTGACCAAGTTATAGATATGCCTAGTTAATAACCTGGCTTATGTGTAAAGTTGTGATGATTCGCGTAAAGGTATAGTGGACATGTGGATTGTGAGAATATTATTGGTACATGAAGGTATTTAGTTTATTTATTTATTGAGATGAAAACGACATTAACAAACAATTCTACCTATCTCACAATTAAACAATAAACAATTATCCAGTCTAATTTAAAATATGTTTTCAGAATCAAATGTCAAAATAATTTTGTTCATAAATGCCAAAGAGGTTCTACAAAATAAAAAAATATAATGTCAATATAAGGTAAATAAAAAGAGTTTTGCCGGAACGCGGGAAGAGTCGTGTCGCTCCGTTGTATTTTTTTTCAAAACTAGTGTTTTGTCGAGAGTTTATGCATAAAAATGGTGGTGTTTTATTCATAAAGTGCTGAATTACAAGCGCGAGTGTGGGAAAATGATATAATGTGGTGAAACATGACTTTTCGTGTTGCTTCCAAAACTCCATCGAAGCTTATAGTAAAGTCGCCACTACTTTACTAAAGTATGACTGGACTTGACTGACATGGACTGGACTTGACCAAATACTAGACTTTGACTATAACTATAGATGTAAGACATGAATTATCGCAAAAACTGAAGACGAGGCAGTATGGCTTTATAGCTTTAGCCTGCCCGAAAGGGCAAATTTAAAAAAAAAAGGTAAATAAAAACGTCACAACAAATAAATAAATAAAATATAGGTACCTATAGCAATGCAATGTTATCAGTATGAGTTATTGTGCAACCAAATAATGTAGTGTGTGTATGATTGTCGAGGCCGATTTGTCAAAAAATAAATATCGTCTTTTGTTTTTTTTCTTCAGATTTTATTCATGTCTGTGGTTTTTTAATGTTTGGATAATGTTTTTATGTCACAAATAAAGTGTTGTCTTTTGTCTATTGTTGATGATAGTTCAGTAGTTACCCCGGTCAGTTCACACGCCAAAGTGCGTAGGTTCAAATCCTAACAATGAGGTTGAGCAGCCAGTGAATGAAACATAGTGAGAAAATCATAGCATGGTGTTAAGTTCTTTCTAGTACTCGGCCCACGCCCTCAAGCTGAAAATCTGCCGCCAAGCACCTAACGGTCCGACAACCTCACTTGAGAGCCATTTCCATTCCAGGCTAGATATGTTTACCAACTATCTATATCGTTTTTTTTTTTTTATACAAAATAGGTTCGCGTTTGACCACACTCTGCCTGATGTTAAACAGCAGTGTGGTCTAAGATGTCGTCAGTTCACATCAGCTGTGGTAAAACACAAAAAAAAACCAGTTGCCACTTATTTTTAAGCCGTGCAATTTCACCGGCCAGTTTCTTCGTCAAGTGTGCAATTGCCGTCATGTCGGCAATTTAAGGCATGAGGCGGTAATTGAAGACTTTAAGGCGGTAATGGCGCGCCCGGGGCGATAATCACATGATGATATCCCGATCATTGAGATCGCTGTCAATAATCTGCGTTCAACAGGTTCTCTCGTAAGCGGCGTCCCGGCCGCGCAGGCTTTATCCAACTTTTTAGGTGAAAAATGTATAGATTCCACTGAGAAATGTGTAAAAATTTTAAGAGATTTTAAATAACAAACAAGAAATGTTTTTCAATTAATCCATATTTTTAAGTCAATTACAATAAAATTTTAAGTTAATTATGGTAGCCAGCCGAGTACTAGAAAATACCCTGCCACTATGCTATGGTTTCCTCACGATGTTTTCCTTCACCGGCAGCTCAAGCTCATTGTTGGGGTTTGAACCCATGCCCTTCGGCATGCGAATCGACCGCGCTAACCACTCAGCTATTATCGCTACGCTAGTAATAAATAGGCTTTCGTTTGACCGCCAACTCACCTGATGATGCGGTCTACGATGGAGCACGCTTGCCTAGAAGAAACCGATTCACTCGCGACTTGAAAGCATCCAGATTGTATCTATCAGGGAACACCCATTCGGACAGCAAATTCCATTATTTAGCGGTTATTTTCACTTTCCACAGTAAGAAGAGGCTTGCGTCCGGAAGTAGAAAACAAGGTATCAAAATAAATACTATAGACACTACAGCCCTGTTGGCTCATTGGCAGCATGTCCGCTTCAAGAGCTGTGAGGTTCGATTCCCACCCAGGACATGCATTTTGTGATATAAAAACAAATGTTTGTTCTGTGTCTGGGTATACTGTATGTATTATAAGTATGTATTTACAAAAAAAAGTATTTCAGTATTCTATCTGACTCTCATAGTACAAGCTTTGTTTAGTTTGGGGTCAGATGGCGCTGTGTGTAATGTCTTACGATATTTATTTATTTACTAAATTTTGATACTAAACCTACTATTAAAAGCAAAAAAGAAACACCAATTTGTAATCTTTGAACACGGTAAAGAACTTTCTGTTCATATTTACCGACCAATTTGCATCGCAGTTTATCTGCAAATTAAGATTCAAATTATCCTTAATTGTACCTTAAAGACACGTTCCCATTATTCAAGCTTATCTTTAAATCTTTGAAAGGTCCAATAGGCTGCAAACAATGAATTATACGGAACGATTATCTTGATCATCGATTTCTGAGCTCACACGTTCATCTTTTTACCCAAGTTATAGTGATGTGGTAAAGAAATATAATTTGCGAAACAAAAAAGTTGGTCGTGCCATAGACTAGATAAGGTAAAGTTGAAAAGCAGGGCCGTCGTAACTCTTTCGGGATCCTAGTTTTTGTGTGGTACATAAACGGAGTCTGCACTGCATGCATCTCTTTAATATTATAAATGTGAAAGTTTGCATGGATGGATGAATGGTTGTTACTCTTTCACGCAACAACTATTCTTTAGATTTAGATAAAATTTGGTGGAGGTAGCTGAGTTAACCTGTGTGATTACCATAAGCTACTTTTTATCCCGAAAAAATGTAGCGGGTAACACCGCGGGGCGCAGATAGTTACAAATAATGCATCTTTTTTTTAACTTAACCTATTAAATAAATATTGGTGGGCGTTTTAGATAGCGTCATCGAGCCCCAAACTAAACAAATCTTGGACTATGGGAACCAGGCAGCTAACAGAGTACTTTAATACTTTTTTTTTGTTAATAAATACTATTTATAATGCTTGCGGCTCGCCCCGGCTTCGCACGGGAAAACAAAACTCGATCAGCAATAGAAATATAGCCTACTAGCTGCGCCCCGCGGTGTTACCCGCTACATGTTTTCGGGATAAAAAGAAGCCTATGTTCTAGTCCAGAGTCTCAGCTACCTCCATACCAAATTTCATCCAAATCCGTTTAGCAGTTTTTGTGTGCAAGAGTAACAAATATCCATCCATCCATCCATCCAAACTTTTACATTTATAATTTTAGTGGGATGTCACTCAGTGATAATGTAGCATTCTAATGATGAAAGAATTATTCAGATCGGTCCAGTAGTTTCGGAGCCTGTTCAATACAAACAAACAAAATCTCTCCTCTCCATCTAACCCTCCCCCTCCCCTCTCCCTTTCTATCTTTCCTCTTTATAATTACAAAAGACCCAACACCTGTGTTAGTCACACAAATATTAGCCGTGAGTGGGAATCGAACCCATGCCCACAGCTCTCGAAGCGGAACAGCTCGAGCTCAGTTTATTGTAAGCATGACTTGACTCTACGGCCAGAATTGCCTCCAGACGAAAGAACTCAATCCTCATCAGGTTAATATTGATTAACAGGTAAAAATTCAAGCCAACGGCGACGATCCGCGAAACCATATTAAATGGTAATTTTACCTTTTTTAACAGGAGATGAATTAATGGGGTGGTAAATCAGCCTTCACTGCTGCCATTTTTCGGGGAATGCGGAGATATGTAATTACTTACTGGCAATGCCTGAGCGTCGTTTTACGTTATAGAGTTTTGGTGGTAACGGGGGAAGTGTCGCGTCGCCTCTTTTTTTCAAAACTTGTGTTTTTGAATGATTTTCCTATACTACTATCTTAAATAAATACTATTTCAAGGTATTAATAAGTAAAGTAACTAAGACAAATGTAACATTTAAAATAATAACTAATCTAAAAGGCCGCTATCATTGGGAATAGTTCCCAAAACGCTGGCACCATTGCCGCGTTGTATGCCTACTATCTTACTTCCTACTAATCCCACAAATATTATAATTGTGAAAGTTTGGATGAATGGATGTTTGTTGCCCTTTCACGCAAAAAATAATGAACGGATTTGGATGAAATTTGCTATGAAGGTAGCTGAGACGCTGGATTAACACAAACGCTACTTTTTATTCCGAAAACATGGAGCGGGTAACACCGCGGGGCGCAGCTAGGGTAAAAAAAAAGATATGAACAGACTTCCCACATTACATCCTAGTGAGCACAGACCCTTAACCGGATCATACAGACTAAATGGACGCCGGATCGCGTACAACTTTTTCCAGAACGTTGGGAATTGCTTTAATTGCTTCAAAACACCACTGAACGGATTTGGATGAAATTTGGCATGGAGGTACCTGACACCTTGGATTAACAAAAAAACTACTTTTTATTCCGAAAACATGTAGCGTGTAACACCGCGGGGCGCAGCTAGTATTACATATGTTACATGCATGAGCACTGAAAAAATTACCCTCCTTTTTCGGGCAGTCGTGTAATAAAGTGGCGCTCTCTACCGACCGGAAGGAAGTGTAATTCCCACTGATGGCTATCTTTGTGAGAATCTTACAAATGGTAGCCCATTAGAAAGGAATAAAAAAGCGTACTTTTGTTTGTAAAGTTCAATTTGGTTAAGTTGTAAAGGGCTGTTCAGTTTTATGAGCTGCTAATTTCGATTTTGTGAAATGGTCATACTTAACTTACTTTACTTTCGTCTTTTTTTCTTGTCTAACTCTACACCTTTTTGTTGTTATTTAAAAACGTTACTTAAAGTTAATCTAATTCATTAATCAACTCATTTATTAGAAGGCAATCGGTGTAAAAAAGATTATTGCTATAACTGGATATAATTTTTTTTTTAAACATATGTCGGATCGTCAGTTTTTTCAGCACCATCGTCCAGCATAGTGTGGGCGTATAGCTCGGGTAATCGAGCTAAGAGAAACGGCGAATACAAAATAATCACGTTTTATCACTTTTAACAATTTACTTTACGCAATTTAAAATCTCACGGTGCAAACGAAACGAGTAACAGTTCCTATTGTGGAGGGACTTATCTTAACGACGGCCAAATGGTAAGTGATGTCCGAATCTCGCTCCTTTTTTATATATTAGATAAGCTTGCGTTTGACTGCCATCCCGCCTGATGTTAAGTGTACCAGCGTACCGACTTGAAGGTATCCAGACCCCACCAGACCTCCACCGGCTAGGCTCTGTTGAAGCACGAAGTTCGCAGACAATCGACGTCATCGTGACGGTGCTGCCATCCCTCGGAGCCCGTGCCGCGTTTCGTTTCACGTCCATACCAATGACCGTCTCCGACATGTATGATATCCGCAGACTGCGCGGTTACAACTTACTCGGTTCACATAGCATCTAGAAACAGTTACCACGAAAGTTACACGAAGTTATTTCTTCTGTCACCTAAAACTTCGTTAGAAAACTACTTAGCGTGTTGAAAACTAAAACAATTGACGTTCAAACGGCGTGTCGTCACGTGGACGCACTCAGGCTCTACTTCAGGGGGGAGAGAGAAATATTTTAAGATATAAAATGGGGCAATGGGGCCTCCGTTTTGGGAACTATTTTGTAGCGATGATAGCTCAGTGGTTAGCGCGGTCAGTTTGCATGCCGCTTGAGCTGCCGGTGAAGGAAAACATCGTGAGGAAAACATAGCATTGTAGTAGGGTACTTTCTAGTACTCGGCTGACTAACTACCACACGAGAGTTGAAAATCTGCCGCCAAGCATCTAACGGTGTGTTCCGGCAGCCTCACTTGAGAGCTAGTTCCATTCCAGGCTGTGTGCTTTACCATCTTTGACCACACCTTCACTTAACATCAGGTGAGCTGTGGTCAAACACTAAGCCTGTCAAACATAAAAAAAAACTATTCCCATTAATAGCGTCCTTTTAGATTAGTTATTATTTGAAACGTTGCTACAACTTGTTTGTAAGATTTGGTTAGCTTGTTAGTATATTAAATATTAAAATAATGAATTTAATTTCATTCTCGCTAAACTGTAAAGAAAAAAAAACATAGAATATGCGAATAACATGAGAGATTTGAGTGTTTTTTTAATGACTTGACTTTGATGCCGTAATCAATGGCGGTAATTTTGTCAGTAAATCTGAAAATTAACAACAATAGGACCATACTAATACAATATTATAGTACTATACTAATATGACTATGACTATGTGACTATGTTAATATGGTCCAGAACAAACGTGGGTTACTTGGTACCACCATGATGTGGTTTCCCCACGATGTTTTCCTTCATCGGCAGCTCAAGCTCATTGTTAGTGATAAATCCACGCCATGCAGCATGTGCACCAACCGCGCTAACCACTGAGTTATCAGCGCTACTAAAATAGAATTATCTTTATTTAAAAAATGTAAAGCATACAGACATACTGACGAACATACAAGTATGTCGAATTATAAAGATTTCTAATATTACAACCAGTAAAAAAACCCATGCTCTATCATTTACTATCATCGTATTTTTCTTTTCTTGGTTGCCTGGAAGAGATCGCTGTTAGCGATAAGGCCGCCACTTGTGGCACTAGTTAATTAGGTGTTTTGTTCTCTGTACTCTTTTCTATTTATGATGTGCACAATAAAGAGTTATATCTATCTATCTATCTAACATAAGAGCGTATTGTTCGCATTAATAATTTTACATTAGAAGAAAAGAAACAAAGAAAAATCATTTATTTTGACATACACAACAACAAATACAAGAAAAAAATGATTTAAAAAAAGATGACAAAAATAACAACAATAATAATAGACAAGCCACCACCGACTGGGTTCCGGAGGTATAACGGCCACCAGGCCGGCCTAGAAGACGGTGAAACGATGAGCTCGATGCTCACGACAAGGAGTGGAACAAACAGAGAGGCGTGGAAGGGAGGGAGAGAGGCCTTTGCCCAGCAGTGGGACAAAGTAGGCTAAAATAATAATAAAATAGAAAGTTGTCACTGTTAAAAAATCAACGCATTTTGAAATTAATTGTTACTATTTTGAGTTTTAAAATAACTTGCCTCCCTCGCCCTAACTGCGTCCCTGTATAAACAGTGGGATGTAGGACAGACAGACAGACAAGAAGTGCGAACTTTCACACGTAGAGATATGGAACCTTTAAGTTACGGGGGGAGCACGTGCTAAGAATAAGGGAATAGTATAGGGTGTAGTGGGGACGATAAGAATTGGTATTTGATTTAATCGCGTCCAGTTTTTGTAAAACAAAGTTTATATATTTTATGAAATAAAATGTGTGTTGTATAATCAACAACAATTTATAAATAACAAGCTCATGTCTTATTAATTTGTGATGCTGTAAATAATTTTATTGTTACGCAAGGGAATGTTATAAAACTGATTGATTGAACAAATTTTACTTTATTGACATTTTTGTTGTGATGGTTTGGAAATGTGATCTGTAACTTTGGTGTTATCAATTAAAGATTTTGTACAACCAATTTTGTATATGAGCAATTTATAAATATTGCATAATGTGAAATACCACTTTTTTAATGCTGCGACAAAAAAAGAAGTGATCTAACAAATAATCTTTAGTCTATAAAACATCTGAAAATAATAACTTCGGGAACAATTCATTTACGAAGTGTCGTCAGCCTTGTTGGGAGGTAATCCAGTTTTTAATCTGGAGGTCCTGGGTTCGAACCCTACGGCACGCACTTCTGTTTTTCTAAGTTAAATAATAATAATAAATATCATAGGACATTACACACAGCGCCATCTGACCCCAAAACTTGTACTATGTCAGTCAGATAACTGACAGAATGCTTATATATACAGAACACTTTTTTTTGTTGTAAATACATACTTATAAAACATACAGAACCCCTAGACACAGAACAAACATTTGTTTATACCACAAAATGTTTGTCCTGAGTGGGAATCGAATCCACGCCCTACAGGTTCTCTGACAGATATACTACCAATGAGCCAACAAGGATGTCGAAATTATGCGCGTATTATCGATGACATCAAACGGTGAAAGAAAACTTCGTGGGGAAACTTACATTTTTTTTTTATGTAAAAAGTAATGAGACGAACGAGACGCTCTCCTGATGGTAAGAGATAACGCCTGTCCATGACCATCGCAGCGATAAACAGAACTTTAAGTAACATAACAAAGTCCAGGGCATCACTGCTTTGGCGCTCATTACTTTAAGACTTTTAATTGAGTTAGTCTCAACAGCCCAGTAATTTTTCTAGCTGCAGTACCCTTCAAACCGACACATGTCACATGTCTGAAGTCTGCCAACTAGCACTTGGCCAGCGTGGTGTACAAGTACAGCCTTAGTCTTAGCTTTCTCACAATGAAAAAAGACCCACGACCAGCAATGGGACAGCTTATGAAAAAACAGGTCTGATTCGGAATTAAAATCGACAATATTACTAAGTAGACCAATTCACGCCAACCACTGTATAGTCAGTGATCCATAAAGGTCAGCGGGTGACATACATTACATACGGGATGCAAGTTGGAAATTAATTTGTACGGGAACCGATAGAATGTATGTTATTGTTGTTGCTTAGTTAACTTAATAACCCACTTTGGGTGTGTCGCTGGGTTAACGACGGGTCTGTACGTAGTATAGTTAGGTTACAGTAATTGGTTTAAGTTTGAACTACCAAGTCGAGTGCTGGCAATATTCCACAAGACCTATTTGAATATTAGACGTTACTTTTAAATTTTTACAGGGCTGTTGATAGTTACCATCGAAAGTCTCAAAGTAAAAAGCAGCGATGTCTACTAGTCGTTTGACTTAAAGTTCTGTGTATTGCTGCAATGGTCATGGACAGGCGTTATTTCTTACTATTGATAACACCAATGTTACAAGTCAATTCCGTCAATTCAAAATTTCAAACATGTATGTCATTATATGAGTTTTAAAATACTGATTACATTTCAATTAATAAAATAAGGTATGTCAATATATTATTAAAAAATATTGTCAATATAAAATATTTCAATATAAAAATACTGTCCATATAAAATATTTCAATATAATAAAATTACATGACCAAAAAATCATAATTTACTATTTATTACCATAAGGAGAGCGCCTTGTTCGTCTAATTACTTAAAAAAAAACTATTAACCCACCTTATCTCACAGCTGGGCTAAGGCCTGTTCCTTAAAATACTTTTGCTACAACGGGCAAATCTTTATCGAGAATATCATTCCATTCTTAGCATAGTAAGTATAAAAACACGTGTTTTTACATGTTCAATTTACAAGTATGTACTTTAGTTGGTAGTAAACTTCCTTAGTAGGAGAGCGTCTAGGTTGGTACCAACGCAGTACCAGATATTCTGCCACCAAGCAGTAGTGTGTAAACATTACTGTGTTCCGGCTTGAAGGGTACTGCAGCTAGTGAAATTACCGGGCTGTCAAGACTAACCATTGAAAGTGTCAAATTCTTTATGTGTACATGTACAGCCCATGAATGGAACTCGTTCCCTGCTTCTTTGTTTCATTTGCAGAATGATTTGAGCGTTGCAGTGAATAGATTTCTACAAGATCAACGTGTTTCATCCTCGGTCACACGAGTTGGTTGGTGGTAAAAAAGTTTAAACTCTATTGATACATTTTGGGTAAATCCCACCAATATTATAAATGTGAATTTTGGATGGATGTTTGTTACCCTTTCACGCAAAAACTACTGAACGGATTTAGATGAAATTTGCTATGAAGGTAGATAAGACCCTGGATTAGCACATAGGCTACTTTTATTCCCGAAAACATGGAACGGGTAACACTGCGGGGCGCATCTAGTAATACTAAAAAAAATCGAATAAAATGACCACACAACACCACTCATGAAACACTTTCGAATCAATTTTTCTCAATCAACAAATCCCGTTATTATATCCATGGCAGTAAACGGACCCATAAAATGAATGCCTTAAGTCCCAATATCATTTCAGATATCTATCGTCGCCCTCTCGATCCATTAGCCGGACAGCCGGTTCCGGCTTCCGGCGAAGTCAGTTGTGCCGGATGTCCGGACACGGTCCGGTGTTGGCGGACAGGAAAAATGGTGCATGAGTTATGGTGAACGGTTATGATGGAATATGTTGAAAGCTCCTTCAAGGCTAAGCAGTTATTATTTACTAGCTGCGCTCCGCGGTGTTACCCGCTAATCTATTCTATGTGTTAATCCAGAGTGTCGGTTACTTCCATACCACATTTCATCAAAATTAGTTCAGCCGTTTGAGCGAAGCGAAGCAACAAATTAAAAAAAAAACGTGAAAAGTTTCTTACTTATGTTTCAATAATTACTGTGTCAGAAAAATAAATAAATATCATAGGACATTAGACACAGCGCCATCTGGCCCTAAACTAAACAAAGCTTGTACTATGGAAGTCAGATAACAGATAGAAATATTTTTTCTTGTAAATACATACTTATAGCCCAGACACCCAGAACCCCTCACACACCCAGACACAGAACAAACATTTGTTTATACAACAAAATGTTTATCCTAGGTGGAAATCGAACCTAGGCCCCTCAGCTCTTGGAGCAGACATACTACCAATGAACCAACAAGGCTGACAAAAAAAATGAAGAACAATTTTTATTATTCATTTAAGTCTATGCAGCTGCCCAGGCAAGGCATGCACCTATCGTTCTTTACATCCAATTCAATTATTTACCCGCAGCAGCCTCCAATTAAAAGTTATTTGCTGTACATACAGGGATAGACCATAACAATAAGTCATCTTTTCCATAAGGATAGTGTAGCAAAGATATTGCAGTAAGAATAGTTGTTGGGTGAGCTACCTTAATATATATTTATATGTCGCAATCGAGTTATTGTTGGAACGCCAGCGCCCTCTTTCGGCGCTCCACGGAGTCACTGATTGATCGGCTGAGCGGCGTGCTCATCACTTCTCGAGCAGCAGCCGGCCAGCGCGGTCGAATATTGAAACCCACGTGCGTTCCTAGATATAACTGTGAAGATTTGTACCTACCTTCTGAATTTGAGCATTATAAACGAATTCATTTAACTATTGTTGTTGCACCAACATTACCCACCGACGCCCACAGCTTGGAGGTTAAGAAACTATGAGCCATACTGATGGCTCTGAGGGTCCTCCTCCGTCATATATAATACTAGATGCGCCCCACGGTGTTACCCGCTACATGTTTTCGGGATAAAAAGTAGCCTATGTATTAATCCTGGGTCTCGGCTACCTTCATACCAAATTTGATTCAAATCCGTTCAGTAGTTTTTGCGTGAAACAGTAACAAACATCCATCCATCCATTCAAACTTTCACATTTATAATGATAATAATGGGATGAGATTCAACAGATAATAATATATTTTTTGTGATTTCCGTGATTTTTAAAATATTTCTATTCCTATGTATCGGGTATCGTTAGAATCCTTACATCATCTAAAGTAACACCAGTTATAAATTGTTTTTATCCCGAACTCATTCATACCTAGATTAGTTTTTTCTTTTCTTATAAATTCTGGTGGCCCCTGCGACACAAGCTCTTACTTAGTGCAGGGTCCACAAGTAACGCAACGAAATCTAGTTTGCTAGTTATAAGGCTTAATTAATTTAATTTAATTTAAAAAAAAATTGCAGATATTTGGATGTTTGTTACTCTTTCACGCAAAAACTACAAAACGGATTTAGATAAAATTTGGTAAGGAGGTAGCTGAGACCCTGGATTAACACATAGGCTACTTTTTATCACGAAAACGTGTAGCGGGTAACACCGCGAGGCGCAGCTAGTGTACTATATCTTCATTGCTTCGCTCCAGTCCATAGATATACCTTTACTTGTATAAGTTTACCTACTTCTTATTTTTTGAACTATGCCGTAATGGCGAGTTTCACTTAGGGCGGGCTCGTGACGTCACAATAATGGACACCCGCGAATTTATCACGATCCACGTTTCGGTTCGTGGGTGGTCCGCGCTTCGCTTTGTTTCCGAAGAGTTACTGTACTGGCCTATTGTTTTATTGGAAAATGTGCTATTGTATTTTCTGAGAAGTACAATATGGTTTGAGCTGCCGCCGACTTGAGGACATTGTCTTTATGGAGTTCGTGAGAGTGGTCGCGTATCTGAAGACAAGTAAGAGAAGAGGTAGGACTTCGGTGAAGTAACATCATCTCGGCACGCTACTCGCTCCTACCTTGCCCCCGCGCGCGCTGCCTTCACGCGCGCAGCGGCCCGTAGTGCGAAGCTAGACGAAGCAGCGCGCGCGTTGCGCTCTTCTTTGACTCCTTGAAGAAGGCCACCGGGTATGGTAATCCCGCATAAGTAAAATAAAAATAAGTCAAAACCATATCAATTCCCATTATGATATAATAATATGGGTGTTTTCTTTGACATTTTCGATGGTTAACTTTTTTTTTCTTAACTTTTCTAATCAGAACACAGTAATGTTCACACTACTGCTTGGCAGCAGAATATCTGATACTGCAGTGGTACCTGCCTAGATGACCTCCTGACGAAGATCTACCACCATTTAAAAAAAACATACATCACAAACATAATTAAATATCCATTTATTTATTTATAAAAAATTGTGTATCCATCCCAATCTCTCAGCAGACAATGCGGGCCAGAAAATTAATTCTAAGACCGCACGCTTTTGTCCCCTTTTTGCAAACGACAGGTGGATACGAGCTATCTGAAATTAGCTTCTACAGACTCAATAAGATGTTTTATATTAAAACGTAGATATACCTATTATATTTTCTGTAGAAGTCTGAGATTGATGTGGGTGCAATTTAAAAGAGACTACATTTTATCAGAAAAGGTACAAAGAATTGTATTCATGCACCTTTTTATTTGTCATAATTTTTGCTATACTATTAGGACAGAAAATAAACTTTTTTTGTTGTAATATTAGAAACCTTTACAATTTGTTATAATTATATATTATGTATATGTTTGTTAGTCTGTATGCTCGTCTATCGATATCACAGCAAATTTGTTCTAACATTAAAATTGGCTTTGAAAACTTTTTAAATATAGGTAATTCCGTTTTATGGTGATGGTTCAGTTGTTAGTGCGGTTGGTTTGCACGCTGAAGGAAGTGGGTTCAAAGCAACAATGAGCTTGCACTGCTGGTGAAAAAAAATGTCGTGAGGAAACACCATGGTGGTAGGATACTATCTAGTACTCGGCTGGTTAGCTACAATCCACAAGTTGAAAATCTGCCGCTAAGCACCAGCAGACGAGAGCAAATTCAATCCCAGGCATGAAGTGTTAATAATCTTCGACCACACAGTCACTTAATATCTGCTGAGCTGCGGTCAAACACCTAGCCTGTAGAAATATTTTACAAAAAAAACCTGATTTCAATCTACATTTTGTTAAACAAAAAAATGTTTAAAAATCATTCAAAATGAACGGCCGCCCTCATTATGCTACATCTCAATAGAAGCACGCAATAATTTAATATTAAAATCGCTTTGTAGGAGTATTCAAAAGTATTATCAGAATTGCTTAATTGCGAGCCCGATACATCAGCTGTGGTTAAGTTATAAGAGAAACGCGACTTTCTAAAAGAAAAACTTTGTTATCAATCTTTTTTACTAACTTTTATTTAACTTGCAATGTATGTACATAATTATGTAACAGTTTGTTCGGGTGGAATCTTGCAAGTTAAATTTGACCCACTTCTTGATATCCGATTGGACTCTAATTTGGTGTACTTATGTACCATGCAGCTGGTCTGATGATGGAGATGGAAGATACCCATATGAGCATCTGAACTCAACAAAATAAGCCCATCGAGTTTGGGCTTAATTTGATTCGTGTTTAGGAGGAATCTCTAAAATACTAAAAAGTTAAAAAATATTGAAATAACATAAACTCAAAAATACTAGAATCAATTGTTTCATCATCATTATCATCTCAGCCGTAAGACGTCCACCGGATATAGGCCTCCTTCACTGGTTTGCATGAAGACCGGTTGGAAGCAGCTCGCATCCAGCGCGTTCCTGAAGTAATTATTAGGTCGTCTATCCACCTTGTGGGTGGACGTCCTACGCTGCGCTTGCCGGTCCGTGGTTCCAGAACTTTGCAGCTCCATCGGCCATCAGTTCTGTGTGCTATGTGCCCTGCCCACTGCAACTTCAATATAATCAAGCTTTCACTCCACAAAAACAGAAAAACGATGAAAATTCGAAAAAATTCGCCAATTCTTAATAAGAAGTTATCTTAACACTTGTCCTACGTTAAAGGTAAATGCACACTTATCGGCACCAAACGCGTGAAAAACGAAAAACACTGCGCACTGATGAAAATTCAAATTGAAATTTGAATTGCTTGGATGTTATGGCATTCGTTACTACATACTTGTAGATAAACCGCAGAAATGAAAGATCGCTCGCCGAGTACTAGAAAATACACTGTTGCTATGGTTTCCTCGCGATGCTTTACTACACCGGCAGCTCAAGCTCGTTCTTGGAATTTGAGCCCACGCGTTACGGTGTTTGAACCGGTCACACTTCCCACTAAGCCATCATCGCTAACATAATCAAGTAAAATTCATAAAGTTAGGTAACAATGTAAAACAACTCATAAACCTCTTTTTGCATTTACTTTGATTGCAAAATGGATTTGCTAACATAATTTACTTTTTCACTTTTATGACATAATTATTATGCGTTTGGCCGCCATCTTGCCTGATGTTAAGTGAAGATGCGGTCTAGATCGGAGTCTTCCCTAGAAGACGATACCCTGATGGTGTCTAATGAAAAACAGCGAATGTGTTCCACTGCTCAGCGTTTCGTACAATGGTACCTATTGTAAATGGTAGTTTGCACGTCTGCTTGCAATTTCTTTTTTGCCATTTTTTTTTTTTTAATAATTTGCCCTTTTGGGCAGGCTAAAGCTATAGAGCCATACTGCCTTGTCTTAAGTGTTATTTCTGCTGTATCTTAGCTATAGTTATCGTCAAAGTCGTCTTTGTCAAGTCCAGTTCGTGTCAGTTAATTCCAGTCATGCTTTAGTAAAGTAGTGGCAACTTTACTACAAAGCTTCGATGGAGTTTTGGAAGCAACACGAAAACTCATGTTTCACCACATTATATCATTTTCCCACACTCGCGCTTGTAATTCGGCACTTTATGAATAAAACAACACCATTTTTATGCATAAACACTCGACAAAACACTAGTTTTGGAAAAAAATACAACGGAGCGACACGACTCTTCCCGCGTTCCCGCCAAAACTCCTATTCTTGTGCAAATGAATTATTTGATTTGATTTGTAGAATCGAATCTTTCATTCGAGTTATTGTGATGTCACTTAATCAAGCTTTTGACAATCTGATAGTAGAATGAACATCAGAGGATATGGTCACAGATCGGTACAAAGTTAGTATGTATGCGACGCGGCTGGGCGTTTGACGCGGATAAGTGTGCGTTCACCTTTATCGGCTGTTTTAAGGGACATCATTAGCCAATTCACTAATTACTCGGGGTGTATTAGGCCCTGTTAACGGATTGGAGTTATTGTAAAACGGCGGTTTAACGGTTAGCGCGATGGAGTCCCCCGAGCCATCTGGCGCGTTAGCTGATTAACTCTTAATGCTGCTCGGACACCCTGTACTTTCGTTTTTCTTCGGTTTTAGTGGATACGACTCACTTTTATATTTTTATATTGAGTGATTTAAAAAAAATATATAGTATTTTAGTCAAATTAAATTGACAGCCCTGTTGGCTCATTGGTAGTATGTGCCTTAAGAGCTGAAGGGCGTGGGTTCGATTCCCGCTCAGAACAAACATTTTATGTATGTATCAGCAAATGTTTGTTCTGTAGATACAGAACACCCAGATGGGTGTTCTCTAAACTAATATTATAAAGAGTAAAGATTTGTATTTACAAAAAGTACAGGACCGATTTAAAAAATTTTTTCACTATTAGAATGCTTACATTAGTATATATTTATTTATTACTAGAAGATAATTAAAAATAAATATCCACCCGTGCGATGCATAAGTATGTATTTACAAAAAAAAAAGTATTTAAGTATTCTATCAGTTACCTGACTTCCATAGTACAAGCTTTGCTTCGTTTGGCCGACTTTGGTTTACCATCTTCGACGATAATGTCACTTAACATGAAGTGAGCTGTGGTCAATCACCTAGCTTGTAGACCATAAAAAAAGCTTGTACTACGGAATCCAGATAACTACTGTAATATTTATATTTTTTTTATTTTGGTAGTTATAGGTACCTTCTGCTTTATTCCAACTAATATTGTTTCAAAGCCGTTGCTAATTCGGTGAGATGTTTAGGTGGACGTTTGACCACAACGGGCTAGGAGTCGTGTCGTAAGGGTAAAATGTATGAAATGGGCAATTAGGTTATCTATACAACGTCTCCAGCGGGTTCGACCGCATTCTAATTAGCCAGGGCCGAATTAAGGATTTATTGGCGCCGGTGTGCTTTGCCTTTATTGTATTTTAAGTGGAAGAGATTAATTTTTGGGCCCAGCTGCTTTAGAAGTGCTTTTGGTATTGTAATCGGTATTTAATTTTTTTTATTAATTTATGCCAATTTACTGCTACAATATGCGAGTGCCATGCTCATTATAAGAATAACAATAAATAAATATCGTTGAACATTTGACACAGCGCCATCTAGCCCAAAACTAAGCTAAACTTGTATTATGGGAACCAGAAAACTGATAAAACACTTATATACTTTTTTTCTTAAAAATACTACCTTGAAAAAAATCTATTTTACTTGGTGGTAGATCTTCTTACTCCTTACCACCGCAGTACCAGATATTCTGTCGCCAAGCAATAGTGTGTAAACATTACTGTGTTCCGGTTTGAAGGGTACTGCAGCTAGCGAAATTACTGGGCTGTCGAGACTAACCATCGAAAGTCTCAAAGTAATGAGCGCCAAAGCAGCGATGCCCCGGACTTTGTTTTGCTACTCAAAGTTTTGTGTGTCGTTGCAATGGGCACGGACAGGACGTACGTTATCTCTTACCGTCAGGAGAGCGTCTCGTTCGTCTCATTACATTTCAAAACCTACTGTGAGAACTAAATAACTGATAGAATACTTACATGCATTTTTTGTATACACATTCTTATAATAAATACTGAACACCCTGACACAGTCATCGTCATCTAAATATTTAGCTTGAATTGCAAACAAACCAAAAATAGCTCTTAAATCAGATAATATGAAGAATTTGACTGTTTTTAGCTCATTTGGTAATCTGCTTCAAGAGTATGTCATAAATATGAGGAGTCTTCAAAGCCTCACTTGAGAGTTCAATCCATTTCCGTGGCTGGCACACCGTTCTCGATCTTCGACAATACGGTCCTTAACATCAGGCGAGAAAGATACTAAATACTTGGCAGCAAAAAAACTGCTACAACCTTTTTTTCTTTTCACGTCAGACAAAAACAAGATCAAACCAGCGCAAATTGATCCGATCGATTGGCTATAAAAGCTGTTTATATTAGGAATGTAATTAACGGCGTTATTTTACGATAACGACGTGCGATCCGATGCGATGGCCGTAAAACGCCGTTCGCCTTATTGTGGGGTGCAGGGGTGATTACGGCCGGAGTCGTTAAAGTAATCTTGGCGTTAAAAAGATGGCTTATGATATTATTTCTCATTAGCAATGCCTTCGTTAAGTTATTTAGTTAATATTGAGGTGAAAAATGGGTTATAATTAGTTAACTGTTAGCAACTTTGTCTTCTTAAAGAAAGCTACCGAATGTTTCTGGATTTATAGTCAAGAGTATCCAATATATATAAACGTGAGTTATCATGCATAACTAAAAATCACCGGCCAAGTGCGCGTCGAATTCGCGCGCGAAGGGTTCTGTACCATTATCTATAAAAACGGCTAAAATATCACGTTTTTTGTATGGGAGGCCCTTAAATATTTATTTTATTCTGATTTTTACTATTTGTTGGTATAGCGGCAACAGAAATACACCATCTGTGAAAATTTTAACTGTTTAACTGCCTGGTGACAGACGGACAGTCCTGTTTCATGAAGTCGTCTGGGTAGGTACCACCGCAGAACCAAATATTCTGCCGCCAAGCAGTAGTTATTGTGTTCCAATTTGAAGGGCACTGCAGCTAGCGAAATTACCGGGCTGTTAAGACTAACCATCGAAAGTCTCAAAGTAATGAGGGCCAAAGCGATGCCATGCACTTTGTTTTGCTACTCAAAATTCTGTGTCTAACTGCAATGGTCATGGACATGCGTTATCTCTTACAATCGGGAGAGCGTTTTTTTTTTTTTTTTTTTTTTTATATAGTAGATAGGCTTGCGTTTGACCGCCATCCCGCCTGATGTTAAGCGAAGATGCGGTCTACGGTGGAGCACGCTCGCCTAGAAGAAACCGATTCACTCGCGACTTGAAGGTGCCCAGACTATATTCATTGGCGTTTCGTTCATCTCATTACTTTTACATAAAACAAAATAGTATTTCAACAATCTCTTAACTTTAAACTCGAAACGTTCTATCTAGGCGTTCTATCTACCAGGCCTATGTATCGAAGGTTTCAATCATTCAACTCAAAACGTCTGCCGTACAAGGCATATTGATTTGTTCGACAACTGTGAGACACGGATCACATAGTTCGGAAAAGTTAGGAAGGTACACCGAGCTAGAATTACCAATCTCTTGTTACCTGACTGCGCTGTGTGGAAGTTGGCAGTAACTTATTCTGTTAGTTAGCAGTGACATAATTGTATCGTTACAAAAATACAAATTTTTCCTCTTTATAACATTAAACTTAAATACTTTTTTTTTTTTATAAATACTGAACACCCATGTAAACAATAATTATATTATTCATTTATTAAACAAAAAAAAAAAAAAAAAAAAAAAAACTTTTTACAAAAAATTATACAAAAACTTGATCTTAAAGTCCGTCAGAGGAGGGATACGTGATCAGAATGCTGGCAGCATTGCCACGCTGGATGGCAATGATTAGCTTTTGCCCAAAGTAGATACCAGCATTCTGGTCACCTCAAGCCTCCATATCTGATCTGACTTCCATAGCACAAGCTTTGCTTAGTTCGGGATCAGATGGCGCTGTGTGTAATGTTCTACGATATTTATTTTATATATTTATTTATCTATACAAAATTTTACGAACATTCTAACTTGATCCAATTCTCCGTGACCAATCCAATACGTTACCAATTACTGGCAAAGTTTGAAGCCACGGCGCCGGAATTTTAGTAACTAACGTGTAGTTTATTGATCTCCTCTCTGGAGGATTACAACTTGCTCCGGCAAGGGAACTCTGGAACAATTTCACTTAGAAATGAGAGACATCTTAGAAGCCGTGTTATGGAGTACCTGAAACTCTGCTTTGTTTATAGCCACAGCCGTCTGGCCGTGTCCGAGGTCTTCACATAGATTTTTTTTATAGCTTACAGGCTAGGTGTTTGACCACAGCTCACCTGATGTTAAGTGACGGTGTGGTCGATGACGGTAAAGCACACCTAGCCTGGAATGGAACTGGCTCTCAAGTGAGGCTGCCGGAACACACTGTTAGATGCTTGGCGGCAGATTTTCAACTTGAGGGTGGTAGCTAGCCAGCCGAGTACTAAAGTACCCTACCACCATGCTATGGTTTCCTCACGATGTTTTCCTTCACCGGCAGCTCAATTACATGACATGACATTATATCAAATACTTTTGCTTTATTATCTAATAAACTAGCGGACGCTTTGCGGTTTCACCCGCGTAATTAGGCTATTTTTTAGCTAGGTATATATTAATTAGGTTAGGCTACTTTTTCTCCATGGGAACGGGCCCATGGATAAAAAGTAGCCTAATTTACCCGAGAATAGTGTAGGTTCCTAACGGTGAAATATTTTTTTGAAATCGGTCCAGTAGTTTTTGAGTTTACTCGTTAGAAACATACAAAAAACCGAAAATACAAATCTTTCCACTTCATAATAGTCTAGAAAGATGTAGGTGGTTTTAATAATAATGTCATAAATTTTTTCATAACAAAGTCCAAGTACTTGAGACTGAATGTTTTCCACTCGGCATGTCTACCGGAAGCCCTGTCCGCCCGCCGAGCTTCCGGTACGAACGGACAGCACCGGAAGTAGTCGCATTGAGAAAAACTACAGCAGACAACGGTTCTTACGCTTCTGTAAGTCGGACAACGTTTTTTACGCTTTTGTGGCTCCACTTGAACGTTGTAATAAGTAGAGATCGATTCCCACCCAGAAAAAACATTTTGTGGGATAAATAAATGTTTGTTCTGTGTTTTATTATTATTTGTTTGTTTGTTTGTTTTGAACAGGCTCCAAAACTACTGGACCGATTTCAAAAATTTTTTCAACTCTGAGAAGCTACACTATCTCCGGGTGACATAAATACTTTTTCCCCCTGTATTCCCACGGGAACGGGAACTACGCGGGCGAAACCGGGAGGCGTCCGCTAGTAAGTAATATAGGCATAAGTCATTTATTTGTGTATTGGAACGCAGCTATAATGAAGTTTAAGTATGTTTTATTAAAAAACCGGCCAAGTGCGAGTGGGACTCGCGCACGAAGGGTTCCGTCCATTCCGCACGAAAGGGACCGTTGTTTGGGAGCCTCCCTTAAATATTTATTTTATTTTATTTTTAGTATTTGTTGATATAGTGTTATAGCGGCAATAGAAATACATCATCTGTGAAAATTTCAACTGTCTAGCTATCACCGTTCTTGAGATACAATCTGGTGACAGACGGACGGACGGACGGACAGCGAAGTCTCAGTAATAGGGTCCCGTTTTTACCCCTTGGGTACGGAACCCTAAAAAAAGGTTCGACAGCCCAGTTGGAAGACAATATAAGGTGAGATGTGGTCAAACACCTAGCCAATCAAGTAATAAAAGAAACCGTCTGACTTCTAATATGGAGGTCTTTTGTTTTGCTACTAACTATAGAAGTAGGTACATATAGTATTATGTGTTCCTTGGAGTATGAAGTTAGTATGGACTACATTATCGTCAGAATAGTTCATTCATCTACGTTTCTTTTGATTGCCTTCATAAATAATGACTAATCAAACAGTAAGTACAATAAATCTGACGAAATCATTGATTTGAACTATTCCGTGTAGCTATGATTAATTTTTATCAGATATAACATAACCTCAAACTTGTTATAGCAAAAACTTTTTTATGTTACTTACAAAGTGAACCATATTGTAACAGACGTATCTAGAGGTTGTAGGTCATCTAGGTAGGTACCACCGCAGTACCAGATATTCTGCCGCCAAGCAGTAGTGTGTAAACATTACTGTGTTCCGGTTTGAAGGATACTGCAGCTAGCGAAATTACTGGACTGTTGAGACTAACCATCGAAAGTCTCAAAGTAATGAGCACCAAAGCAGTGATGCCCTGAACTTTGTTTTGTTACTCAGAGTTCTGTCTATCACTGTAATGGGCAGGCGTTGTCTCTTACCATCAGGAGTGCGTCTCGTTCGTCTCATTATTTTTCGCACAAAAAAAAAAAAAGGTTGTTGCAATAATGATAAGCTACAACATAATTATATTTATTTATCATCGAGACAAAAATACGTTTGACATGTATTTTTATGTATAAGAAGTGAGCATTCTGCTTTATGAATGAAATATCATTATTTTTGTACAAAAATACAAGTTTTGAAAAAAATAACAATGGTGTACGACCGTGGTACGATTTGTACCATGTTCCCGCCAAAAATCAAAAACACAAAACAAACGAACTACACTTTTTTTTTTTTTCTTTGGTTTTGGCGTCGCGTTTTAGCATTTGCCAGTGTCAAGTATTTATATATTTTCAAGTTACAAAAGTAAAATAAGTGTCCTCGTAGCTAGTTATAGTCAAAGTCCAGTCTTAGTCAAGTCCAGTCTGTGTCAGTCAAGTCCAGTCATGTTTTAGTAAAGCAGTGGCGACTTTACTATAAAGCTTCGATGGAGTTTTGGAAGCACCACGAAAAGTCATGTCTCACCACATTATATCATTTTCGCACACTCACGCATGTAATTCGGCACTTTATGAATAAAAAACTACCATTTCTATGCATAAACACTCGACAAAACACAAGTTTTGGAAAAAAATACAACGGAGCGACACGACTCTTCCCGCGTTCCCGCCAAAACTCGAACTACACTTCACAACCACAGACCATAAAACGTTATAACAAAGAAAGTCACAGAGTAAAAACCGTCTTTACAAGATCACGACCATGACAATGTAATTGCAAATTCAAATGTTTAATTAATCCAAGTGTGTCCCTCGGCGAGCCAAATTGGTTCCGTACCCGAAGTTTTTCCATTCCAAATTGGAGGTCCACGCTAATTTTCTTTTGATTGCTCTCCGCTGGTAGTCAGTGAAGTTTTCTTGATTAGTATTGAGTTTTGAGAGTTTGAGCGACAAGGTGCGCTTCACATTTTCCCGGGGATTAGTGTAATCTTCTTCGTTAGTAATTATCTCGCAAAATTTAATTTAATCCTTATTTTGATATCAAACTATAACTTGATCTATAAATTTATATTTTTCGAAAATTGTACATTTTTTTTGTAAAGTATTTAAAGTTTGTACTTGCATTGAAATAAAAAAAACATCAGCGTCAAAAACGTATCTTGAAGTTAGCTCAGTGGTTAGCGCGATAGGTTCGCATGCCGAAGGTCGTGGGCTCCACCCCCCAACAATGACCTTGAGCTGCCGGTGAAGGAAAACATCGTGAGGAAACCATAGCATGGTGGTAGGGTACTTTCTAGTACTCGGCTGGCTAGCTACCACCCTCAAGTTGAAAATCTGCCGCCAAGCATCTAACGGTGTGTTCCGGCAGCCTCACTTGCGAGCTACTTCCATTCCAGGCTAGGTGTTCTTTACCATCTTCGACCACACCTTCACTTATCATCAGGTGAACTGTAGTCAAACACCAAGCCTGCCAAAAAAAAGCACGCGGTGGGGCGATGCATGTCGAACGAAGGTGGGTACGCGGAAACCAACCTCTCCGACTTGACGGTATTACCAATATTTTTTAACGTGAGTAAATAAGTGAGTATTTACTTGGTGGTAGATCTCCTTAGCAAGAGATCGTCTAGGTAAGTACCACTGCAGTACCAGTTATTCTGCCGCTAAGCAGTAGTGTGTAAGCATTACTGTGTTCCGGTTTGAAGGGTACTGCAGCTAGCGAAATTACTGGGCTGTTGAGACTAACTCTATCAAAAGTCTCAAAGTAATGAGCGCCGAAGCAGTGATGCCCTGGACTTTGTATTGTTACTCAAAGTTCTGTGTATCGTTGCGATGGTCATGGACAGGCGTTATCTCTTACCATAAGGAGAGCGTCTCGTTCGTCTCTATACATTTTACATACAAAAAAATAAAATAAATAAGGATTTTTCTTAGGTGCAAGCGAAGCTGAAGCTGACTGATCTGTGGCTCCATTATTTCTAGGTACACATATATCAAAGGAATGGAAACATAAAAATTCATTGGTTTCCTTCGATTGTATCGACGAGTTTGTTCTCATTGTTTTCCTATTATTTTATGCACCCTTTGTGAGGCTTCGTTTACTGCTTTGAGGAGAGCTTGTGGTATTTTCTGGGGCCCGTTCTCAAAAGACATATATTTTGTATTTTATTTATTTTATTTTATGCAGGAGATCGTCTAGGTAGGTACCACCGCAGTACCAGTTATTCTGCCGCCAAGCAGTAGTGTGTAGACATTACTGTGTTCCGGTTTGAAGGGTACTGCAGCTAGCGAAATTACTGGGCTGTTGAGACTAACCATTAAAAGTCTCAAAGTAATGAGCGCCAAAGCAGTGATGCCCTGTACTTTGTTTTGTTACTCAAAGTTCTGTGTATCGCTGCAATGGTCGTGGACAGGCGTTACCTCTTACCATCAGGAGAGCGTCTCGTTCGTCTCCTTTTTACATAAAAAAAATATATGTATGTCTTTATGTATTATGTTTAAAATGTTTTTTTAATCTATTTTTATTTTAACTTTCTTATCGACACACCCCGTCCTTAGCTTAAAATCCTTTCCGTGTTAATGTTGCCTGGAAGAGATCACTTTTAGCGACAAGGCCGCCAATTGTTGCATTAGTATTAAGTTTATATTGTTATATTTTTTTTGTAATTGGTGTAAACAATAAAGAGTTATATTATTATTATTATTTACTGGCAGCTTAAGTTGATTTGAACCCGCGCTTCCGTCCGGGATCAGAACCAAGTGCATCAGAACCAAGATGAGATCTTGGCTACTATAAGACTTGTTTTATGACATTAAAGATTTTTTTACGGTTTACAATCTAGGTGTCACCAGATATTCAATGACGGTGCGGTCGAAGATGGAGATGGTAAAGCACACCCAGCCTGGAATGGAACTGGCTCCCATGTGAGACTGGTGGCAGCTAGCCAGCCAAGTACTAGAAAATACCCTACCACCATGCTATGGTTTCCTGCGATGTTTTCCTTCACTGGCAGCTCAAGCTCATTGTTGGAGTTTGAACCCACGCCCTTCGGCGTCTCAACCTGCCGCGCTAACCACTGAGCTATCATCGCTGCAAAGGTTTAAAGAGCCTTCTGGCAATTCTAGGTTTAAAAACAAACGCTGTACAGCTCCTGGCTTATAATCACGATGGTTTACGACGCGTTCTGTGAGTTAGGATTGTAAGTGTCGATACATTGCCCCGGATTGCCCCAGAAACAGAAATTATTGTCCGGATTGCCCCACGAATTATGACGCTGGATTGAATAAAATTGGAATATCATTTCTTATGGCGCTCTGTTCTCTTGTATCCAAGTTTTCATTCATTAATAAGTCTTCTCTCATTAACTGGCTAGTTGTTATTTCGTAAATACTTTAATTTTTAGTAACCTAACAAGTAAATAAATATCATAAGACATGACACACAGCGCCATCTGACCCCAAACTAAGCAAAGCTTGTACTATGGAAGTCAGATAACTGATAGAATACTTAAACAGTTTTTTTTGTAAATACATATGTACCTACTTATAATACATACAGTACGGCCAGACACAGAACAAACATTTGTTTGTATCACAAAATGCTTGTCCTGAGTGAGAATCGAACCCACGACCTTCAGCTCTTGGAGCAGACATACTACCAATGAACCAACAGGGCTGTCAAATTTTCTGGTAATAAAAGTATTCTACATTATTAATAGTTAATTCAAGTCCAAATCTGTTTAGCTCTTTTCCGTGATTGAATAACAAATTTCCAAACATAAACTTTCATATGTAATTAGTAGTTTTTCTCATATAAAAAGTATTTTGCATATTATATTAATCTAGGTAAGGTACTAGGTAACTAGGACAGCGAAAACTTAGTAATAACTAAAATAAAAAACTTTTTTCCAGAAAAGGTTTCTCGTCTGTGTGTGTGTGTGTGTCCGTAAGTGTCGTTTTAACCAGTCGTCCTGTTTTGTATTGTATTCGCACTTCGGGTATTTATATTTTATTTTCATTTTATTTGTTTCTCTTGTTTGGCTAGCTGTTATTGGAACTGTATATTATTGTATGTGTATATATCATTCTGTTTTATGTTTAAATTCACCCTAAAAATATTTTTACCGGTCGGCACACTCGTGCGTTACGTCACTTGCCGGCCTCGACGGAAGACCATTTTTTTTTTTTTTTTTTTTTTTTTGTCCAGGGAAAATACTTTGTGTATACCACCGGCCCTGGGGCGGGCACGGTGGTTATGTGGGACTCTCCGTCCTAATGACGGCCTACCCACTAAAAACCCTGGAGTGTTCCACCTCGGCGCTTTGTGTCGAGGCTGCGGGCACGCTTTCGCACTCTACCGCGGCCTCGACAGCGCTTGTCCTCGCGGACCCGCCTCGGGGAGCCTAAGCTCACCCCGCAACAATGACGATGTGTCCGAACACCCGACACATCGTCATCCACCTCGGAGACCAAACCAGCAAATGGGCGTCGGACAGCCCCATGTCCGTACGCCCCTGGTCTCCATGCGACGGGTCAGATAAGTGGCCCCGCCGCCTGCCACTTGGTTGCTTGGAATGGGGATCGCCAGACCGGCACTCCCCCCATTCCGCAACCCCCTCCCACTCGGCTCCTCCACTGCGCCCTCAGCTCATCAGAGGGACACGTGGAGAGCCCGTCGCCAGGCCACCTCCCGGGGTCGGGCCCCTCCTGCCGTCGCGACATGCCATAACATGGCTTGTCGTGACCCACCTCGAGGACCAATAACAACTGGCGCCAGACGACCCCATGTCTGAACGCCACTGGTCCTCATGCGACGGGTCAGGTGAGTGGCCCCGCCGCCTGCCACCACGGCTGCAGAGGACAGGGAGAGCGGCACAACGCAACACCGACACTCCTCTTCCCCTGCAGCCCCACCGCGTCCGCCATCAAACGGTGGCGGCCCCGTTAAGGCCGCGGAAGGTAGGGAAAGCGGCAACGAAACACCGACAGTCCTCTCCCGCCGCGGCCTCCAGCCCTCAGCCGCAGTGTCTCCCATTCGACACTGCAGCCCGCCTCAGTTGCGATACCGCCCACACAGTCCGCAACCTACTTGGCCGCTTCTACCAGGCCCGGGGGAACACCCGGAGAAGCAGCCCCACCTCGGGTTCCGCTTAGTTTCACCGTGGTGACCAGTCACGGTTACTCAGCCCCCCCGCCACGACAAGGCGGGAACCCACGGGGGGGCTCGACGGAAGACCAGCGCCGGCTGGCTTCAGTCGGCATTATGCTGAGTCGAGGCCGGTTTGTGACATAAAATATATTTCATACTTTTTGTTTTTTTTGTTTAATTTTTTGTTTTTTTGTTTAATTTTTATTTATTGTATATTATACCTTTAAGTTTTTCTATGTTTTATGTTTATTGTTTATATTTTTTGTATGTATAAATGTATGTATGTATTGTAAATTATGTTGAAATGTATTTTATGTCATAAATAAAGTGTTGTCTATTGTCTATAATAGGGTCCCGTTTTACCCTTTGGGTAAGGAACCCTAAGAGCAGAAGTAAATTATAAATGACTTGCGGACGCCTCGTGGTTGCACCCGCGTAATTCCCGTTCCCGTAGGGATATAGAAATAAAACGTAGCCTATGTCATCCAGAGATAGTGTAGCTTCCCAACGGTGAAAGAATTTTTGAAATCGGTTCAGTAGTTTCGGAGCCTATAAAACACAAACAATTAAATCTTTCCTCTTTATAATAGTATAGATAAATACAGATTTAAAATTATGCTAAAATGAGATCCAATAGTCCGGGCAGCTTTCGAGAGAGACACTTGTGTAAAGGGCAACACTTATGGCCCCAGCTCCATATGTCTGTAGAATTGGCCGGAGCAGTTTAAACGTGGATATATCGCCCCCGGAGTATTGTTAAGGGCACGGCGTTTAATCTAATCTCATCTGTACTAAGAGGCCTGGAAGGGCTAGTTGTATGGAAACACACGGCTCACGTTTCTAACCGAAATTCGGTATGTAAAGAAAAAAAAAACTGATTTCAGAACCATTTCGAAATAATATATTCCTGAGCCTTGATCACGAAAATTTATCTAATTCGTATCGTAAAGGGATCGAGTCCTCGATAGCATACAAAGCTGTACAAATCTTAAACAATTTTTTTGTACGAATACTTTTTCGTAAATCGCTCGTGATCGAAGCTCTGTTCATAATTTTTATTTTGGGTGTGTGTGGCATCGTTGTTCCCAAACGTATGAACAGATTTTTTTAATTGTTTTTTTTTTTCTTTGGTTTTGGCGTCGCGTTTTCGCATTTGCCAGTGTCAAGTATTTATATATTTTCAAGTTTCAAAAGTTAAATAAGTGTCCTCGTAGCAGTCCATGTCAGTCAAGTCCAGTCATGCTTTAGTAAAGTAGTGGTGACTTTACTATAAAGCTTCGATGGAGTTTTGGAAGCAGCACGAAAAGTCATGTTTCTCCACATTATATCATTTTCCCACACTCGCGCTTGAGATTCGGCGCTTTATGAATAAAAAACACTCGACAAAACACTAGTTTTGGAAAAAAATACAACGGGGCGACACGTCTCTTTCCGCGTTCCCGCCAAAACTCTTTTATTGTTTATCTAGTGTTAAAGATTGGTTGTTATCGGGTAATACCCGCCAAAGAAACGTGTATATTACCCTACCTTATGTTTCCGCTCATAGATCCCCAGGTGAACGTTAACCGAATGAACTCGGCGAAAGGAAAGACAGACGGACAAATGGCGGCCGCCACTTGTCTGTTCTTTAATTTTCTACTGGCCATCTCTTGACTGTACTTTATTACAGAATCACGAATTAATCTTTATTGTATTTTCTCTTCTACCTCGAACAGCAGTCTGATAGGCAGACAAAAACTAAAGGGTTACATTACTCAACTGCATTTTACTTGGTGGTAGATGTCCTTAGCAGCAGGTCGTCTAGGTAGGTCACCGTAGTACCAGATATTCTGCCGCCAAGCAGTAGTGTATAAACATTACTGTGTTCCAGTTTGAAGGGTACTGCAGCTAGCGAAATTACATTGAGACTAACCAGCATAGCATGGTGGTAGGGCACTTTAGTACTCGGCTGGCTACCCTCAAGTTGAAAATCTGTCGCCAAGCATCTAACGGTGTATTCCGGCAGCCTCGCTTGAGAGCCAGTTCCATTCCAGACTAGGTGTGCTTTACCATCTTCGACCACACCGTCACTTAACATCAGGTGAGCTGTGGTCAAACACCTAGCCTGTCGACCGTAAAAAAATAAAACCATCGAAAGTCTCAAAGTAATGAGCACCAAAGCAGCGACGCTCTGGGCTTTGTTTTACTACATAAAGTTCTGTGTATCGCTGCAATGGTCATGGGCAGACGCAATTTCTTACCATCAGGAGAGCGTCTTGCTCGTCTCATTACTATTACATAAAAAAAGAAGATTTTATTTATTAATTAGTTAGATTTTTAATTTAAAATAGCTAGAAACATGTATTGTCATACAAGTAAAAACGAAGGGAATTTATTAAACAAAATTTAAAAAAAACCTGTAATTAATACTATTTACAAAATTTATACAAAAAACTTGGTCTAAAAGTCCAAAAGTCCGTCAGAGGAGGGATATGTGATATTATAGCATACAATCAAATTTATGAATTTATGATTTTTAAACAAAACAGTAGATTATGCTAATAATCTACTGTGCTATTCAAGCAATTGTGATTTACCGCAAATAAAGAGCAAAATAAATCCCAGTATCTGTGATTTCACTGTAAAATTATGGTCCATTTGGCCATAAATGGAAAAAAAATATTGTTTGGAAATCGAACCACCTTTAAGCTTTTATTCTTTAGGCGTTTTGCTGAAGTTTTCGTAACAAAACTTAATTTCTGTGAGCAACCTAATTCTGTAGTTTCGGTAGTTGACTGAAACTTCCTAAACAAACAGAAGTGAGCGAACCCTTCACCTTTGTTGAACTTTGATCGAGTGGACCATATCCTACCTGCTTGCAAACCTTGTGAGGACTTGTGAGGAATGGGATTAGAGAGTTTGGCCGACGCCTGCGTTTTGTGAAAAAGCTGGAAGGTATAGCCAAAAATATGGAGCTTATAGCAACAAAATGAGTGATTTACGTCACATGGTTTTACTCAGTGATCATGATGTCGATGATGCATTTTCGGTACAAACAATTGTATCCTTTTTTATGTCGTAAATAAATTAAAAAAAAAAGTTACAAAATCTATGCTACATCTTTCAGTATCATCTCATCCCTGAAACCATACGTTGGCTTAAAAAGCGGCGAGATATCTTTGATCAGTAAAGAATGAACATACTTTTTTTTTAATGGTTGACCACCACTCACCTGGTGTTAAGTGACGGTGTGGTCGAAGATGGTAAAGCACGCCTAGCCTGGAATGGAACTGGTTCTCAAGTAAGGCTGCCGGAATACACCGTTAAGTGTTTGGCGGCAGATATTCCAACTTGAGGGTGGTAGCTAGCCGTCGAGTACTAGAAAGTACCCTACCACGATGCTATGGTTTCCTCACGATGTTTTCCTTCACCGGCAGCTCAAGCTCATTGTTGGGTTTTGAACTCACGCCCTTCGGCATGCGAAACGACCGCACTAACCACTGAGCTATCAACGCTACATACAGAGCCAAAAAGCACACATACCTTCTGTTTATCGTCGAAAATGATTACTTGCAAGATAATACGCAGAAAAAAAAAATATCTTTCAGGATACCACATTCACTGGTCAAATAAACCAATTTCCCTTTTGAAATGATTCAGTTTAAACTGACTGACCTCCATATATTAAAAGCGTAATCCAGCGTGGGGCCCACACGAACCGGTCGGAATCCGGGCCGGGTCTGCGAGGCCCGGCTCTGTCACTGGGCAAATCGTGTGGAAACCCGGCGACAGTTATTGGATCCGGCCGCGGCTAGCAATCTGGTCTGCTGGACCATGCCACACGGATAAAGGTAGAAAACTCTAAAGAAAGATTTATATTGTTATAAGGAAAGTCGTTTTATGGTTGGCAGGCTGGTTTGACCACAGTTCACCTGTTGTTAAGTAACGGTGTGGTCGAAGATGGTAAAGACACCTAGCCTGGAATGGAACTGGCTCTCATGTGAGGTAGCCGGATCATACCATTTATCATCATCATAATCAGCCTATATTAGTCCACTGTTGGACATAGGCCTCTCCCAAGACACGCTACTCAGCCCGATCTTTGGCTTTTCAATTCCATCCACCAACAGCTCTCTTACGTATATCGTCACTCCATCGAGTCTCAGGGCGTCCTACGCTATGTTTGCCAATTCGCAGTCTCCACTCAATATATATTTTACTTTATCATTAATATTATCAAAACAATTGAACAAAACTAAAAAATCTTTTTTTTGTTATAGTAACAATAGATATAAATAAATATTTTTGAATTAAAAAAAAACTTTGAGTAAAATACAGAAATCAATTATTAATTTTGAAACAGACAAACTGACATACAAAAAATAAACACAAAGGCAAATCACACATATTTGACATTTAAAAAACCCCATAAACATGGTCCATTTTCCACAGCGACCTTATTATGATACCGGTATGGTATTAATTTCCCATAACCGATTCAGTCCCGAAAGCCCGACGTTTGCCGATGAGTCCTTAATCTGCCACACACTCCCGGGTAATTGAATTTTAAATCTAATCATTTTAGGAGCATCCTGTACGTGCGATATGATTACGTTTGAAACCCGGCCTTGGTTTAGGAGGTGAGAGGAATTATGTTTGGATAAACTTGTTTTAGGTATACAGGGTCGCCCATCCATTCAAGAACCATGTGATTTAATTGTGATCTACTTTTATGTTTCACTGTACGCTAGTGAAACATAAACCGCCTCGCCGTTTGAACCCGTGTAGTTCCCGTTCCCATAAGAATACAGGGATAAAAAGTAGCCTATTTCACCCGGGGTTTGTGCAGCTTCTCAACCGTGAAAGAAATTGTGGAAATCGGCCCAGTAGTTTCGGAACCTATTCATTAAATAATAAATAAATAAATAAATAAGTATCATAGGACATTACATACAGCGCCATCTGACCCCAAACTAAGCAGAGCTTGTGCTATGGAAGACAGATAACTGATAGAATACTTAAATACTTTTTTTTTTTTGTAAATACATACTTATAATACATACAGTACACCCAGACACAGAACAAACATCGATGTTAGTCACACAAATGTTAGTCCTGAGTGGGAATCGAACCCACGCCCTTCAGCTCTCGAAGCAGACACACTACCAATGAACCAACAGGGCTGTCAATTACAAACAAGCAAACAAATATTTCCTCTTTAAAAATAGTATAGATAGATGGATGTAGGGTGTCCAAGCATCTAACAGTGCATACTTGAGAGTCAGTTCCATTCTAGGCAAGGCGTGTTTACTATCTTCAATTGCACCGTCACTTAACAACACCTGAGCTGTGGTCAAATACCTAGTCTGGCAAACATAACAAAACTCGTTTTTTGTTTGGCATCCCACGTGAGCATTCTGTCACTTTCAAGTAATATACGTATATAACTATTACATAAAAAAAAACATATAAAACACGTTGTGGATAAAGTCCAGCCTATGGATTAGTAAAGTAATTATGATTTTACTATAACTTTCTGAGGAAATTTGAGAATTATTTTAAAAAAAAACATGTTTCTGTTACATTCAATCTCGTGTCTACACTAAAATATATTGACATGGTCACTATTCAGATTCAGAAATATTTATTGAATAAAACACACTGATACAATAAAAAAAAACAATTATTATTATTATTAAAAAATAGACATTCAAAAGGACACAAAATTAACAAAAAACACAGTGATACAATTTAATATTATTATTCAAAAAATAGACATTCGGACACAAAATTTGATAAATAAAAAAATATTCTATTATTCTTTTATAAGGCATGAATAAGTCGTAGTTTCACGCTATACATCTTTGCAAACTTCAATCTTCTTCACCTTCCCTGACGCTAATTCTAATTCCCGATAGTCCCGACCTCGGTGTGACCGCGTAATTGCTCCAGGTAATTCAATTCCACACCATCCTGTATGCACGCGAATTTTCCGCGCTGTTGTTTAGTTATTAAAAGCGTTTTGTAGCGATGATAGCTCAGTGGTTAGCGCGGTCGGTTCATGAAAGCGCGTAGGTTCTAACCCCAACAACGAGCTTGAGCTGCCGGTCGAGGAAACCATAGCATCGTGGTATTTTCTAGTATTGGGCTGGCTAGCTACCATCCTCAAGTTGGAAATCTATCGCCTAGCACAATCATGATGGTGTGTTCCGGCTCACTTGAAAGCTAATTCTATTCTAGTTTAGGTGTGCTTCACAATCTTCGATCACACCATCACTCAATTTAAATTCCATTTTCATAATTTTATTACTTTGACATTTAGATTTTCCTGATATTTGACACTTGTATAATTTGTTTTGACATTTGCATAATTTTATTTTTTTGACATATATATTTACCTTATTTTTTGTATATTTTTACTATCTATTTTTGTATTTTTTTGACATTTGTATATTTTTTTATTTTGTATAACCTCTTTGACATTTATAAACAAAACTGATATCCGATTCTGAAAAAATGTTTTATATTAGATTGCATAATAATTATTACTTATTTTTAATTGCGAGATAGATAATAATTGATTGTTATAGCCGTTTTTATCTCAATGAATAAATATATAAAATAAATTAATATCAGATGAGCTGTGGTCAAACACCTGACTTGTCAACCATAAAAAGTAATTTTTGTTTTCAAGCGAGCGCTTTTATTGTCTACGTAGCTTTGTTTACAACAAACCTAACTTCTTGTCACACTAGAGAGATGAAATTTCTTAGCATTCCATGGTTTGACCGTGCGTGTGCCGAGTCTTACGCCCTAGGTGTAGTTTTCTATGAAGGCTCTTTATTTTTCTTTATCGTTTTTGGCATCGCTAGTTTGTGAATTTGCCAGTATCAATTATTTTCTCGTGAAAAAAGAAGTTAAAAAACTCACCGTCATAGTCAAAGTCACATGAAGTAAGTCACAGTCGAGTCCAGTCATGTAAAGTGGACACTTTACTAATAAACTAAATCTAAGTCACAGAAAAAGTCACAAAATTACATACACATTTATTTACGTTACGGTTCAGATTCATGGACGTCTATTTAGTTTAGTAAATCGTTTTAATTAGTGAATGTTTTATTTTTTATAAAAAATCAAGTAATTAAAAATTCGATATAAATTAATTAAATTTGCATTAACCTGGTTGCTTACTTTACTATCTAAATATCTCGTTACGTAAATACTTGTTACTAACTTAAAATTGTTCACAGCAATCCTTAAGCTTCCTTGAGTCTTGGAGGTGCTACTATTTTACGTCACTCATATCATGTTGGCTGTCTCTATAGTTTCAGTTTGCTATGATATCTTGAAGCCAGTTTTATCCAAACACCGCCATGAATGTTAATGGCGAGTAAATACCTGCATTGCTCATTATAACTTGTCTCAGTTTCAGTAACTGACACTCTTCAGAGTAACCATGCTTCCCCACAAATATGAGACAGTAATAGATATAGCACTATCTATATAACATATATAAACCAATAACTATAGAAATAATAAGTCATCAAATTTATGAGATACAAGCGGACGCCTCGTTGTTTCACCCGCGCAGTTCCCGTTCCCGTGGAAATACAGGGATAAAAAGTAACCACGACACCCGGAGATAGTGTAACTTCTTAACGGCGAAAGAAAGAAAAAAAGAAAGCCACGGATCATGTTCGGGTAACAATGTGGCAGACTCTGTTGCAAAAGAGGGTGCAAAAAAGCAGGTAAGCGACGACGTGGTGGCTCTATGTAAACCATCAGCGATGGAAGTGTGAGAGCTACTGCGCCGTCACACCGAGAAAGAACAACAAAACCTGTGGGATAAGAAAGCCGACTGTAAACATGGTAAGACCGCCTTTCCAATTCTTAACAAGAATATCACTAACAATCTATTGAAGCTGCAACGACAGGACCTTCGTCTCATAGTAGGCCTCATAACCGGTCATTGCAACTTGAATAGTCACCTCTTTAAACTAGGAGCCACGGATAGTCCGCTATACCGCTTTTGCATTGCAAAGCCACAGAAGGCACTAGAAGAAGCTACTAGGCTGCATGAAGCTGCTTCGCCATCATTCATGTCATCGTCGTTGAACTTTCCACCCAACTCACTGGAGCTACAATGCCAGCGGCCCAGAGCCTCGCTCCGATATTTCAAGGAGCTGGGTTGGCTCGGGTAGACGCTGGCAGGGGGAAATGCACAATACACCCCAAGCGGGACGTCAGCGCAGGACCTATCGCCCCCACTTCAAATGAGAAGAATAAGAACGGTGAAAGAATTTTTGAAATCGGTCCAGTAGTTTCGGAGCCTATTCAATACAAACAAACAATTAAATCTTTCATCTTCATAATTGTGTAGATAGATAGATAAATAATTTAAAAAAAATGAGATAGTTAATTTTTTATGATGTTTTTTTTCAGGTGAACTATGGTCCAAACATCTAGCCTGTGATCCATGAAAAAATATTTCTAAGAATAATAGAATATCATGTAATAGGTATAATGTAAGAAATCCTGCTATATGGGAAGCAGGTGGTCACCCGACAGGTAACTCGGTCTCCCAATGCTAATAACTGAAATACCTGAGTTTCTGTACCTGAAAGCGGAGCAACTTGGCGTTCACGCTTCCAGCAACAAACCACGATGGTAAAGATTAAACAACAGTTACTACGTTTGCATTTGTCTTGGGAAACTTTGTAGGATTTATACGTGTGACGTTGTATATCGAAGCTAAATGACGGTAACAATATTGTACGGTTTGACAGCCCCGTTGGCTCATTGGTAGTAGGTTGCCGGTGAAGGAAAACATCGTGAGGAAACCAAGCATGGTGGTAGGGTACTTTAGTACTCGGCTGGCTAGCTACCACACTCAAGTTGAAAATCTGCCGCCAAGCATCTAACGGTGTGTTCCGGCAGCCTCACTTGAGAGCCAGTTGCATTCCAGGCTAGGTGTACTTTACCATCTTCGGCCACACCTTCACTTGACATCAGGTGAGCTGTGATCAAACACCTAGCCTGTCAACCATTTAAAAAAAAAAAAAGGTATATCTGCCTTGAGAGCTGTAGGGCGTGGGTTCGATTCCCACTCAGGGCAAACATTTTGTGAATAAACAAATGTTTGTTCTGTCTGGGTGTTCTGTACGTATTTACAAAAAAAAAGTAATTGTTCTCTGTACATTTTTCTGTTTATGGTGTGCACAATACAGAGTTATATCTATTTATCATCTATTATTATTTATTATAAACATTTTGGCAACGTTTATCTTGTTTAAATGCTTTAGCATTAAGACCTCCTTTTGAACATGATATTTTGAAAGTGTGCCATAAAGAATTAAATAAATATTTTAGAGATAAGGAGTTTTAGACAAACAAAACATGTAAACATATTTCACAATACATTTTGTTGAGGTTTATTAATCAAAATAGATATGATAGTGTGCTATCTCACAACATCAATTCTCAACTTCCACCGGATTCCGAAACCAATTCCAAGTAACTCTAGAACGGAACTGCAGAATAAATAACAGTGGCTACGTAACCAAGTCGATGGTTACTATGTAAGCTGGAACGGTAAAGCCTGCCACATACCAAACCTCACTTAAGAGCAGCATTAACAATATATTATTGAGTAATTATGTTATAACGTGTAAAACATAATTATTTTTAAGGCCATAGTCCACAACGCTGGCCAAGTTGGCAGACTTAACATATTTTTTTTATGATTGCCAGGCTGGGTGCTTAACCACAGCTCACGTGTGGTCAAAGATGGTAAAGCACATCTAGCCTGGAATGGAACTGGCTCTCGAGTGAGGCTGCCGGAACACACCGTTAGATGCTTGGCGACAGATTTTCAACGCTCGTGTGGTAGCTAGCTAGCCAAGTAATAGAAAGTACCCTACCACCATGCTATGGTTTGCACACGACGTTTTCCTTCGCCAACAGTTCAAGCTCGTTGTTGGGGGTTGAACCCTCGCCTTTCGGCATACGAACCGAACGCGCTAACCACTGAGCTATCATCGCTAAAAATATATTTTGGACATGTTGATTTCCACACCATGTTTCCCTTCACCATTTGAATTCTCCGCCAATACGCATATAACTTGGAAAAACAAAGAGTGATTCATGGGATTTAAACCCAGGACATTCAGATTAGATGTCAGATGGTCACCAGACTAGTCTGCTGAAAATCAAATCAATAAAAAATGTTTCATTAAATTGTTGAAAATATCAAAATACGAAACTGGCAAAATGCACATAAAGTGCAATGCCAATAGAATAAAGAAAAAAACATAATTAGAAGCCATGAAAGACGTGGTAGGGTTTTTTTGGCGGGAACGCGGGAAGAGTCGTGTCGCTCCGTTGTATTTTTTTCCAAAACTAGTGTTTTGTCGAGTGTTTATGCATAAAAATGGTGGTGTTTTATTCATAAAGTGCCGAATTACAAGCGCGAGTGTGGGAAAATGATATAATGTGGTGAAACATGAGTTTTCGTGTTGCTTCCAAAACTCCATCGAAGCTTTGTAGTAAAGTTGCCACTACTTTACTAAAGCATGACTGGAATTAACTGACACGAACTGGACTTGACAAAGACGACTTTGACTAAAACTAGCTACGATGGCGCTTATTTAACTTTTGAAACTTGAAAATATATAATTACTTGACACTGGCAAATGCTAAAACGCGACGCCAAAACAAAAGAAAAAAAAAAAAAAAAAAAAAGACGTGGTAGAGTTTTGGCGGGAACGCGGAAAGAGTCGTGTCGCCCCGTTGTATTTTTTTCCAAAAGTAGTGTTTTATCGAGTGTTTATGCATAAAAATGGTGGTGTTTTATTCATAAAGTGCCGAATCACAAGCGCGAGTGTGGGAAAATGATATAATGCGGTGAAACATGACTTTTCGTGTTGCTTCCAAAACTTCATTGAAACATTACTAAAGCATGACTGGACTTGACTTGACCAAGACTGGACTTTGACTATAATTATAGCTACGAGGCATCTTATTTAACTTTTAAAACTTGAAAATTTGAAACACTTGACACTGGCAAAACAACAATCACAACAATCACAATCACAATCTTGACAATGCTCAAGATGCGACGCCAAAACTAAAGAAAAGAAAAAAAAGACGTGGTACTTATGAGCAAATCTTATCGCTAAGAGCAATAAAAGCTTAGATAGATCTTAGAGCTTTTTATCTTTCAGGCAATCAAGAATAGAAAACACGACACAGCTATCCACAATCTGTCCGATTTAATGTTTTGTTGTATTATTTTACGTCTTTTATGACATGAAAACTCCGAAACTTTTTAACCTGCCAACCTTCATAAAAGCAAACACTTACCAATACGTTGCCTCTACTCCGTTCCTTAAGTAAACTTCCGGACGTACGTCCGATCCGGAAAGCTGAATCGGACCGGACACGGAACGCCGTACCGACAAACAATACTTGAGACCATCCTTATTTTCAAAGTTGTAAAGCTTAAGATATTGTAGAAAAACGTTACTTGGTGGTAGATCTCCTTAGCAGGAGGTCGTCTAGGTAGGTACCACCCAGTACCAGTTATTCTGCCGCTAAGCAGTAGTGTGTAAACATTACTGTATTCCGGTTTGAAGGGTACTACAGCTAGTGAAATTACTGGGCTGTTGAGACTAACTCTATCAAAAGTCTCAAAGTAATGAGCGCCAAAGCAGTGATGCCCTGGACTTTGTTTTGTTACTTAAAGTTCTGTGTATCGCTGCGATGGTTATGGACAGGCGTTATCTCTGACCATCAGGAGAGCGTCTCGTTCGTCTCACAAACTTTTTACAAAAAAAAAAACGCGAAGTATGGTATAGTCAGGTAGATTTCAGTTGTTGTTAGTATAAAAGGCTTTTGTAGACTTAAAGCAGCAAGCAAGCTTCAACGCAGACGTGGGACAAGGCGCTGTTTATAATTGTTGTATAATTGTTTGATTTAGGCATTACTTTGCGGAAGTTCATTTTTATTGGCACAGCAAAGGCGTGAGACTCTTTGCCGGAGTCTGTAGTCCTAAAAAGTATAATACGTGTCTTTAAATCTTTTTTTTTTGATGATTGACAAAGTGCCGATGCTGATTTATACTATCAAAGTAGGCTGCGTTGGTTGATACCTTTTTTTATGGTCAACAGGCTAGGTGTTTGACCACAGCTCACCTGATGTGGAGTGAGGGTGTGGTTAAAGATGGTAAAGCACATCTAGCCTGGAACGGAACTGGTTCGCAAGTGAGGCTGTCGGAACACACCATTAGCTTGGCGGCAGATTTTCAACTTGGTGGTAGCTAGCCAGCCGAGTACTAGAGAGTACGCTACCACCATGCTATGGTTTTCTCACGATGTTTTCTTTCACCGGCAGCTCAAGCTACATAACAGTATTACATATTCCTTTATTTGGCAGTGGTGTAATAAAATGAGATCCGTGCGAAGCTGGGGCGCATCGCTAGTTACTAATAAGCGTCACTCAGAAACCTACAAAAAGAAATCCCCGTCTTATCAGCTTATCTCTATTATCCCCCCCACCATCAGAAGCAGCAACCTAATAATCATTTTACTACTCTACCAATACCAACATTACGCAAAGTTACCTCATTCGCCCGCGGATAACGAACAAAATTGCCTGGTAAAAGCTAACGACTGTAGTTAACAAGGGAGAGTAAAAAAAAGAAAGTCGAGAAGAAAATCACAACTAAAGCGAAATAGGACTACTATAAAAGTATTCCTTTTCCGAGAGATAATGAAAAAAGTTGGTCAAATGATCACTCGGCTTCCGGCCGTAGGACGCGTATTTACAAAGCGCTTTACCTGGGAATTAAGTTACAACACAGCTTGCACTGCAGTTTTTTTTTTAATAAAGGCAAAAGTTTTTGTAAGTAGAGGTTAGGTCTGAAAACTAGCGCTGCTGAGACATCGGCAGCGCTGATGCTGAGAACCTTTTTAAAAACCTTTTTTTGTCGCACTGGACACTACAGCAACAACTTTCTACTTATTATTGTTATTTTTATTTTATTTGTAGATTTGTAGTGTTTTTGTTGTTGTAGTGTGTCAAAATAACTGTTTTCTTTCTTTCTTTCTTAAATAATAATAAAAGCACAGCAGAAATACTGCGTTTATTGTATGTATTACTCGTATTACATGCAATAAACGCAGTATCATATATTTGTTATCGAGTGTAAACCCGATAACAAATAAATGTATATAAAAATAAATAAATCGGACTTTTAGATTAAGTTTTTTGTATAAATTTTGTAAATAGTATTAATTTAAGATTTTTTTATTTTGTGCGAAAAGTATCTTTTTAATGTCAAAAAAAAAATGTATCAGAGAGAATTCTTTTTTTTTAATTTTCTTATTAAACTTGTATAAATACAAACCCTTATTGTATATTAAATTTGTAGTCGAATTTTAAAAGTATTTCGTGAATACGCAGCCATACTCGTCCACTCTTGATTCCTTACAACTTTGGAGAGATAATTACTTCCTAGATGTAAAAACCGGCGCCTCTTACACTCGGACAAGAAAACTTTTATTTCTTTACTCGTTTAAACTGAGATCCTGTTTCGAAAGTCGTCAAGTACTTCATTTTAATGTATACAAGTAATTATTGTATCATAGAGGAGAAACATTATTTATTAATTTTTTTATCCTACTATAATAATTATTAATCCCACTAATACTATAAATATGAAAGTTTGGATGGATGGATGTATGTTTGTTACTCTTTCACGCTAAAACTACTGAATGTATTTGGATGAATTTTGGTATGGAGGTAGCTGAGACCCTTTTTTCCAGATAAATTCTTAATATACCACCGGCTTCGGGGGAAGCAGTCATCAAGCAGACTGTCCGCCATAGTGGCAGCCTCCCCACTGAAATCCCTGGGGTGTTCCTGCCTGGCACCTATGTGTGGGGGCTACGGGAACGCTTTTGCACGCGGCCCGATCACAGATAATAATTTTTCATGTTATAGAAAATTATGTTTGTCATACTTAATGAAAACTTAAAAAACCTTAAAAAATTCCATAGTGACGGTACGGACGATACGGTGGTACCTAACTACGCGAGCGAACATTGAAATAAAAAAGATAACAACTTTTAGTCTTAAGATTAGACTGTTAGCAAACTAAATCAGCTTAACATTCCCCCCTTAGGATAAAAGGAAGCTGTAAGACAATGCTCTGTTAAACACCCGCAGTGCTGCATTAATTTCTGCGTTAAATTTCATGGTTGCCTTAATGGTTGGACTTATCGTTTCTTTTGTGTTAGTGCACGCCAGTTGTACGCAGTGGCAAGCGGGATATAGACTGTGCGATTTTATGTCGAACGCATGTCGAGCTGAAATTTGTCGCGCGTCATTCTTAAGTGACCAGCTAACTAAGAATTAAGAGGTGGTTTAATCCTACTAGGGCTCACCGGAAAACCAACGCTAGTCATATGAAGTAGTAAAACCAGTAATATGTTGCGGTGAGCCCCTATTTTGTAACTGTCTGTCTCTGTTCGTTTGTTTTTGTCTCATCTGAGACCGTTTTCCCACACTCGCGCTTTTAAATCAGCACTTTATGTATAAAACACCACCATTTTTATAAATAAACACTCGAAAAATCACTAGTTTTGGAGAAAAAATACAACGGAGAGACACGACTCTTTCCGCGTTCCCGTCAAAATCCCCTCATTGGTGTTGGTTTCATCCAGATACATTCTGCCCCACTAAATGTTAGAAATTTAGTCGCACGTCTATCGGTCGCTTTACTCGCACGGCAGGAAGTGACGCGGGTCGCGTCGGTTTCGCGGCGGGTAAGTAAACATCCGGTGGCGCGCATCCGACCGCGACCCCCGTTCGCAGGATATTGTGTAACGCCGTTTCAATTTCGGCATCGCACTTGACCTGAAAAAAATATGGATGAAAAATGGAAATCGCTCCTTTTACTGCTTTACAACTGGAGTGTTTTCTCTTAAGTTATCCTTTTCGCTTCATTTAGCCAAGTTGCGATAAATTTATGGCACATAATGCGTGGACCACCTCTTCGACTAAGTTGGTAGGTGTTTTGTTTCAAATTGTTTTTTTAGATACCTATGTGAAAAAGTGGAAAACAAGCGACGAGCCACCTGATGGTAAGTGTATTTATTTTTATACTGGCTGCGCCTCGCGGTGTTACCTGCTACATGTTTTCGGGATAAAAAGTAGCCTATGAGCTAATCCAGGGTCTCAGCTACCTCCATACCAAATTTCATACAAATCCGTTCAGTAGTTTTTGCGTGAAAGAGTAACAAACAACCATTTGACAGCCCTATTAGTTCAGTATGTCTGCTCCAAGAGCATGGGTTCGATTCTCTCTCAGGACAAACAGTTTGTGTTATAAACAAATGTTGGTTCTGTGTCTGGGTGTACTGTATGTATTATAAGTATGTATTTACAAAAAAAAAGTATTTAAGTATTCTATCACTCATCTGATTTCCACAGTACAAATTTGCTTAGTTTGGGGTCAGATGTCTCTGTGTGTAATGTCCTACGATATTTATTTATTTATCCATCCATCCAAACTTTCACATCTACAATACTACCAGCTGCACCCCGCGGTGTTACCTACTACATGTTTTCAGGATAGCCTATGTGATTATCCAGGGTCTCAGCTACCTCCATACCAAATTTCATCTAAATCCGTTCAATGCTTTTTGCGGGAAGGAGTAACAAACATCCATCCATCCAAACTTTCACATTTATAATATTAGTGGAATGAATGTCAAGTCGGAACATTCCAAAGGCATTAGAATTGCAAGTAAGTACAAGCGTTAAGCTAATTCCCATAAAGAGCCATCGGCCATAATCGAGCGGAAATATTGCGCGCCTTGTAAACCAATTCCAGGAGATTATCGGACGACCCCCGGCCGATCTATAAATGGTAATAACTTGCTGCTTTTGTTAGCAGTCGTGATTGGTCGTGTGCGCTCGCGTGAAAGACTTTGATTATTATAAGTATAATTACATTTACAAAAAAAAAGTATTTAAGAATTCTATCAGTTATCTGACTTCCATAGTACAAGCTTTGCCTAGTTTGAGGTCTGATGGTGAAATATGCTACGATTTTTTTTTTTAATTTTTAAAGTCAACAAAAAGTCACCTTCCAAAGGTGAGTCCTTTTACCTAGTTAGTTAGGTTCTAGTCTCGATTATTACATTATTATACAACACTGTTATAGCAGCTAATAGAACCGTAATCTTTGTCTACATCTAAAATAACCAAACCTCTAGCTTACTACAAAGTAACGTGTCTGACTGACAATTGAAGTTAAGGAATAAAAAAACCAGTCAAGTGCGAGTCGGACTCGCACACGGAGGGTTCCGTACCATTATCTATAATAAGCGGCGAAAACCTCTTTTATTGTATGGGAGCCCTTAATTATTTATTTTGCTTTATTTTAACTAATTATATTTAAAGAGAACATGAAACTAAATATTCTGTGAATAGTTAAAGTCTACCTGTCACCGTTATTAGTATCGAGCAAGAAACGGTAAAAAAATCAAGTTTATTGTATGGGAGCCCCCCTTAAATATTTATTTTATTTTATTTTTAGTATTTGTTGTTATAGCGGCAATAGAAATACATGATCTGTAAAAATTTCAACTGTCTAGCTATCACCGTTCTTGAGATACAGCCTGGTGACAGACGGACGGACAGCGAAGTCTCAGTAATAGGGTCCCGTTTTTACCCTTTGGGTACGGAACCCTAAAAATATCTTATCTAAGGTGGTTCGATTTCCATACAAATAAATTTTTACCATTTATTTACAAATAGCATAATTTTACTGAGAAATCACAGCTACTGGCATTTATTTTGGTCTTTGTTTACGATAAATCACAATTGCTTGAATGAAACGGTAGATTATTTATTAGCATAAAATCAAATTTATGAATTTATGATTATTGAACGAAACAGTAATATACTGTTTACTTTTTTTTAAAGTAAAAAAGATGAGATATGCGTTGTTGGATTAAACCAATGTAAAAACTACACATTATAATGGAATTGTAAACAGCGCCATCTGTGCTAGAAATGAAAAAACGCGTGGTCATTAAACGTAAAAAAGGAATGTCACTTGCCAGTCGAAAAATCGCGCCATCTGTATATAAATATTAAAAATCGTTAATTTTATTCAGTTTCCTCATTATTTAAGTTAAAAAAAAAACTTAGGTTGTATTTCAGTTTTACAAAACAGTTTTATAAAACCAACACAACAACATTATTATTATGGACAAAAAAATCAACTTTTAGAAAAATATCGTTTTTTATTAATAATCGATTTATTTTAAAGAAAGAAAAATCCATTATTTTAATAATCGATTTTTCCCCCTCTAAGTCACTTTCCTATTGCCAACCTGTCTTACATACGTACATAGATTAAGACTAGATCTGAATATAAAGAACGGGCTGATGGCGTATCTTGGAAGAAGCTCATGTCCAGTGGATTTCGATAGGCATAAAGAGTATGATGACTTCTTGTATTTATAATTACACGCCAATGACTTGATAAATAATTTCAAAGGCCCAGTGTCTAGCCACAGACAAAAGCTAGTCTTTATTTGGGTATACATTAACGAAGGTACAAAGGAAACTAGGCAATAAAGGGCACCCTCGTTTGAGCTGGTTTTGAGCCCTAGACGCAATTTGTCAAAATAGCGTGCTAGCCAGTAATAGCAACAAAGCCCCCACATTACGGTAATGGCTGAATAATTGGTTATGTAATTTGATGTAGCT
The DNA here is from genome assembly GCA_905404145.2 of Biston betularia. Taxonomy (NCBI): domain Eukaryota; kingdom Metazoa; phylum Arthropoda; class Insecta; order Lepidoptera; family Geometridae; genus Biston; species Biston betularia. The sequence continues at coordinate 12,768,778 of FR989879.1, read as the reverse complement.
TGTTTGTCAGTCTTAGATATTTTTGTATTGGAATAAAATATTTACTTGGTGATGGACATAGCCCAGAGAATCAGCAAGTTGAAATGGCAACGGGCAGGGCACATAGCACGCAGAACTGATGGCCGATGGGGCTGCAAAGTTCTGGAGTGGATACCACGGACCGGCAGCGCAGCGTAGGACGTCCACCCACAAGGTGGACAGACGACCTAAAGACCGCAGGAACGCGCTGGATACGAGCTGCTTCCAACCGGTCTTTGTGGAAGTCAATGGGGGAGGCCAGCAGTGGACGTCCTACGGCTGAAATGATGATGATGATGATGATAATTTACTTGGTGGTAGATCTCCTTAGCAGGTGGTCGTCTAGCTAGGTACCACCGCAGTACCAGTTATTCTGCCGCTAAGCAGTAGTGTGTGCAGCTAGCGAAATTACTGGGCTGTTGAGACTAACCATCGAAAGTCTCAAAGTAATGAGCGCCAAAGCAGCGATGCCCCGGACTTTGTTTTGTTACTCAAAGTTCGTCTCGTTCGTCTCATTACATTTTACATTACAAAAAAAAATATAGGTATATGTCGGCGTGTAGCTTTAATGTTGATTTAGTTTAGCGCCATCCTGCGTAATTTTGGTGGACTAGAGGTGGAATGGCGACACCTCTGACGTCACACTGGTTCCGTGCTCTGCTGATTGAGTTGGTCAGTTGCAGAGTGCGAAGCTAAGCGGAACGTCTTGTCCCAAGCTATGTAATAGTGTCTATAATGATCTAATGGTTTTTAAACTAAAGTCATTGTAAAGTGCTGATGAAACTTTGTACAAGTTAACTGAATTATGTGGTTTGTCTCCTCGCCCGCTACACCCTCGCCCAGTAACCCAGTAACCATACATGATGTTGATCGGCCATCCCACGTGATGTCGTTTCTTCTGCTTCTTTCTTCTTCTATCTCCGACATATATACTCGTAATTATTATAAAGTGGAAAGATTTGTATTTTTAGATTTTTGCATGTTTGTAACAAATAAATTTAAAACTACTAGACAAAAATTCTTTCACCGTTAGGAAGCTACGCTATCCCCGGATGGCATAGGCTACATCAGATGACGTTAACATCAGATGAGCTGTGGTCGAACACCTAGCCTGTCAACCATAAAATAAAAAACAAGCTTTGCTTAGTTTGGGGCTAGATGAAGCTGTGTAAAATGTTCGAGGATGTTTATTTTGACTTTGAAAAGACCTTGATGTCTCCCAGGAAACAAGGAAGCCAGTAACTTTTTCCATTGCATTCCACTATTATAGAATTATAATGGAATTGGAATGAAACCGTTTTCGAGGAGGGAGCCCACAAAAGATATTTCAATACATCATGTTTTCACCATAAGCCATAACGATGGCCGCTACCCCGTGGCTACAATGGGCCGGAGTGGTATCGCGTGCTCCACATAACGCGGTCCTGAATTAATACTTACAATTACTTGGTCAGCACGCACAAAAAACGAACAAATTACAGCTGTGCGTGATGAGGTCGGGGTGGGGGTGTACCTCGAGCGGGAGAGAGAGCGGAAGCGGGAGAAGATAGAGCGTGATGCGAACGGAATCTGCAACAGCAGTAGACTAGAGAGAGAGAGAGAGACAAGAGAGAGAGAGAGAGACTAGAGAGAGAGAGAGAGTAACAAGAGAGAGAGAGAGAGAGAGACTAGAGAGAGAGAGAGACTAGAGAGCGTAGAGTTAGTTTGAGCTCAATCTCCGATCGGTGATCTAGGCGTTGACATCGCACCCTTCTCGGGGCAGTGTACTTCAGGGTCTAGCATGAGATTTACCTCGAAGCCGATTCCCCACCTCCCCCGAAAACGAAGGGGATGGGATCGCTAATGTCAGTGATGAGAGTAAATAATGGAGTAAGTAGAGTCAATACTTACCCGAACATTATTAAATTAAATAACATCTTTCAAATATTGAGCAAACAGAACAGTCAGTTATTTTCATGATATTATAACTAATTAACTGCACCATAAATCCGCCAGGTAAGGTACCACTCCTTTACCTGTTATTCAACTGCCAAGTAGTAGTGTGCATATTATTGTTTATCAAATCAATGGATATAATTTTCCGGCAAGCGCAGCGTAGGACGTCCCACAAAGTGGATAGAGGACCTAGTGAAGACCGCAGGAACGCGCTGGATGCGAGCCGCTTTCAACTGGTCCTTAAGGTAGTCAATGGGGAATTGGGGAGGCCTTTGTCCAGCAGTGGATGTCTGACGGCTGAAATGATGATGATGATGAATTTCCAACGAATTTTTACAGTTCAGAAACGCATTTCGAATCTTATATGTAACTTGCTACATCAGCAAGCCAAGCGAATAGCGTTGTTGCCTGATTACAAAAGATATTTAAAAGATATCTCAACGTATTTATTTCAATTCCATCCAATGCAAAACCACACCAGCTAACCCGAAATTTTTACGCACACATTTAGTAATCTCGGCCTAAATATCATTCTTCTATTGATGTCAGATTCAGACATCAGACTTCATGCACTGCATTTGGGAGCGAACAAGCTCTATACATTTTATTTTACTTACGTTGCATTACTCTCGGTGAATTATGTCACACAAGCGCCCCACTGTGTTACCCGCTACATATTTTCGGGACAAAAAGTAGCATATGTGTTAATTCAGGGTCTCGGCTACCTCCATACCAAATTTCATCCAAATCCGTTTTGTAGTTTTTGCGTGAAAGAGTAACAAACATGTATACAAACTTTAGCGTTTATAATATTAGTAGGATAATTTGACTATAGAGATAAAAATAGAATTTTAACAGAGTTGGAGAGGTGGAACCTGTCACCGAAGGAGGTTGGTTTTGACGCTGCTTACTGTCAATTCGTTCCATATTTTATTTCGTGGTGATTTCTGGTAAATTGTGATTATTATTGTGTGCTAATTAACGGCTGTTAAATTATTGAAAGAAAACAAACGACCTTACGCTCGAAATGACAAAATGCGACTACGTGAGTGACCTTTCAATTAATGATGTGCTCAATCGATCACCAATAATTAATCGATTATTCTTTTTGTCGTATGTTCGAAATTATGTTTATTCGGTCAATTATGGTTGAAATACAGAAATTAGTTTTATTATGTTAAGATGTTTGTCTTTTTAATAAATAAAAATATCGTAGGACATTACACACAGCGTCATCTGACCCCAAACTAAGCAAAGCTTGTACTATGGAAGTCAGAGAACTGATAGAATGATATTGTTTTTTTGTAAATACATACATACAGTACACCCAGACACAGAACAAACATTTTTTGTACCACAAAATGTTTATGCTGGGTGGGAATCGAGCTTACGCCCTTTAGCTTTTGGAGCAGCCATACTACCAATGAACGAACAGGGCTGTCATTCTAATATTTTAACACTTACGATTCCTAAAAATATTATGAACGAGGCTTGGAGACCTTTAATTCTGTTCCCATTTTATACTGTGTCCCCAAACCCAGGCAGTATGTACACAACATAGAATTATAAGCACATTTCCATAAATACTTCGTATTCAATTAGACTAGACCCTTGTCAAGAAAAATCCTTCGCGGGTTACCAGCGTATGTTAATAAATTTCCCTTTCCCACAAGTTTGTAATCTCCGATCTACGTTTAAGAAATCTAGATTACAGCGAAAGTGATTTCGAAGTACATTCTTGAAAAAGTAATCAGATGGGATGAAACAAGAACTATGAATTATGATGATAAGATATCGACACTTCGGGGATGAAAGGTCGTAAAGGCCACAACATAAAGTTTACAAAACAAGCAAATATGTAAATTTCAACAGTCTAACTATCACGGTTCATGAGATACAGCCTGGTGACAGACTGACAGCGGGGTCTTAGTAATAGGGTTCCGTTTTACCCTTTGGGTACGGAGTTGGTTTTGTAGCGATGATAGCTCAGTGGTTAGCGCGGTAGGTTCACATGCCGAAGGCAACATTGAGCTTGAGCTGCCGGTGAAGGAAAACATCGTGAGGAAACCATTGCATGGTGGTAGCGTACTCTCTATTACTCGGCTGGCTAGCTACCACCCTCAAGTTGATAATCTGCCGCCAAGCATCTAACGGTGTGCTCCGGTAGCCTCACTTAAGAGCCAGTTCCATTCCAGGCTAGGTGTGCTTTACCATCTTCGACCACACCTTCACTTTCAGGTGAGCTGTGGTCAAAAACCTGTCGGAATTGAGAGGCTGCCGGAACACACCGTTAGATGCTTGGCGGCAGATTATCAACTTGAGGGTGGTAGCTAGCCAGACGAGTACTAAAGTACCCTACCACTACGCTATGGTTTCCTCACGATGATTTCCTTCAACGGCAGCTCAAGCTCATTGTTGGGGTTTGAACCCTTGCCCTTCGGCATGCGAACCTACCGCGCTAACCACAGAGCTATCATCGCTACTAAATGGTAACACAATATAAACAAATACTTGCGTCAAATCCTGTTGAATCGAATTCTATTACTGTAATGCCCCTAATGGAATTAGGACAATCGTTCTGGCATTTAACAAATCGGTGGCAGCAAACTACAAAAATAATCTTACCTTGTCACTCTACATTAACCGACACTCCCTTGAACGTTCGAAGAGTATTAAAGCTTTTGTTACAACGACAAGGTTGCATCTGCATGTCGGTCTATGTAGGTGTAGGTCATTAGACGGACAGTTGTAAATTAATATGGGATTAAGAGAATCCTTGATTTGATTTTGGAAAGGGTCGGTGATGAATTGCCTCAGTAATTGTACCTTTGTACGATTCTAGGAATACTTCCACGTTTGGTTTAACATTTAGAGGCATGTTGCTATGTGTTTCTATTGGTTTAGGTATCGTAACGTATCTGTGCCGATTTTGGTGTTCACATGAAAAGGTGTAGAAATTGAATCGCTTTTTAGAATCGAATAAAAGTTTAAATGTACAAAGATTACAGTTTGGATTGTTTAAAATTAGGTTTTTTTTTATTTATTTAACAATTAATTGTATAATTGATCGATTCAGGCGTTACTTTGCGGAAGTTCATTTTGAATGTTCAAGTTATATATCGGGACCTGGCCAAACGTCTAGAGGAGGCTTCAGGTGACCAGAATGCTGGTATCTACTTTGGTCCAAAGCTAAGCATTGCCATCCAGCGTGGCAATGCTGCCAGCATTCTGGCCACATATCCCTCCTCTGACGGTTTTTTAGACTAAGTTTTTTGTATACATTTTGTAAATAGTATAATTTAAGGTATTTTTTATTTTGTTTAATAAATAATTTAAGTTATATATTTAGTTTTGTTTATTTTTGTTATTTTAATTAAATTATTGTCAAATTATATTTTTAAGTTTATGTTAAATTAGTTCTAGATTTTAAGTAAGATTAGGTTTTTAATTAATAAGCTGTGTCAAATTAGTTTAATTTAAGTCCTCGTCACTGCTGGAACTGGAACGACCGTTAAGCAGAAATAAACTAAATATATACCTTGAACATTCAATAAATGGTATTTCTTTACCTCTTTAAAAGTCAAATTAGTGTGCGTAGTGTAACTGTATTCGAGTGTAGTGTAGTGTTAGCGATGATAGCCCAGTGGTTAGCGCGCTTGGTTCACACGCTGAAGGGTGTGGGTTCAAACCCCAACAATGAGCTCGAGCTGCTGGTGAAGAAAAAGATTGTGAGGAGACCATAGCACGGATGTACGGTACTATCAAGTTTAAAAATTTGCCGCCAAGCACCTAACGGTGTGTTCCGGCAGCCACACTTGAGTGCCAGTTCCATTCCAGGCTAGGCGTGCTTTATGATCTTTGATCACACCATCACTTAACATCAGGTGAGTTATAGTCAAACACCTAGCTTGTTCATGCCCACCATAAAAAAAAAAATGTCAACTTATAAATTGATATAAATATCCTATCACTTATCTGGTTCCTATAATACAAGCTTTGCTTAGTTTGGGGCTACATAGCGCTGTGTGTTCTGTCCTCCAATATTAATTTTATTTATCTGAAAGTGATGAGCTATGAAATTAATGTTTAACTGTTAAAAATTTGAATTAGTTTTCGTCAAAGATTATACAACAGTTGTGCAGAAGGCCGACAGCTCGACTGCCCTTGAAACTAGCCAGCACTTCAGAGGAGTTGCACTTCTGCCGCTAGAAAGTTTTAACGTTGAGCCAGCGCTAGTTTAACACTGCTTTAAACAGCTGTTACAGTTTAAAGATGGCATTAGTTCTTCTTGGCACCAGTTCTTGATTTTATGACGACTTCTTCTTTATTTTTTATGCCCTTTTGTTTCCACAATATATTGCACTAGCTACGCCCCGCGGCGTTACCCGCTACATGTTTTCGGGATAAAAAGTAGCCTATGTGTCCAGCGTGTCACCTTACCAAATTTCATCAAAATCCATTGAGCAGTTTTTGTGTGAAAGAGTAACAAACATCCATCCATCCAAACTTTCATATTTATAATATTAGTGGGATTATATTAGCTTATTGTTTGCCTCAAACTATGGGACCTCAATAATTTTATAACCGACTTGCTTTATAGTTAAATTTAAGCATTGTTTTGGAAAAAAGTCTAATTATAATTACGATAATTAATAAAAGCACATTTTTTTTAATTTTGAAATTTCTTCCCGGGACCTTTTCACTACTAAACGGTTGAGCTTCATTTTATATTTAATCATACTTTTTCTTATTATTAAATTTTCCACTCGTGTTTAATGTATATATTTATCTCCACTTAACAGTCATTGAAGTTACAACAGTGACGGAGATTTCAATTAAAATTTAACTTACTGGACTACTTCAATTTAAATTCACATCACTGTTGTAACCGAAACGACTGTTAAGCGGAAATAAACTAAATACATACCATGAACAGTTGAACACTCAAAAAGAACTTCCGCGAAGTAACGCCTGAATCAATAAATTATTATTTATCTAATTTTCCACGGTACAAAATTATTCAATTTGGCATTAATTTAATTAGTTATTCCATTATTGACACAATTATATTCCATTCGTAATTTATTAATGTAAGAAAATTAACATTTAATTTTGCATACATAATGAAATATTTCAATCATAAAGTAACAAATTATGCACACGAGTGTGGGCGGGTGATATTTATAATAGAGTAAAATATTAATTTTATATTGTTTTCTATCGTTTCTATTCTTGAAACTTTTAAACACTGCTGCCTTGCGTGGACTAGATTTAACCGTAACTTTTATGTGACTTTGACTGTGACTAAGACTTATTTTACTTGATTTTATCTAGGTACACTAGGTACACCATCCTCTTGTCTTGGTCGCGCAATGATGCGATGCGATTTCATCGAGCGATGAAACTGCTCGCACGATGAAATATCGTATGTTCTGTTTTGGAGCGATGCGATCACACTCGGAATGGCTTTTAGAGATACACGGTTTTACCTGTCGTGAAATATTTCTTTAGTTGCAAATAGCATTAAAGGTCGTGCGACGAAAACTAGACAATTTGGTCGCATCTCATGATCATGCGACCATCAATAGGAAAACCAAAGCAGTAATGCCTTGAACTTTGTTGTACTATACAAAGTGCTGTGTATCGCTGCAATACTCATGGACAGGACGTTATCTCTTACCATCAGGAGAGCGCCTCGATCGTCTCATTACTATTACATTAAAAAAAAATATAGGAACTTCAGTAGATATCAGTTTATTTGAACGCACGGCCGTACGATCATTTTCGTCGGACATCTGCATCATCGCGCAAGCTATGGCAATGGGACGGCGCTTTTAAAATTATGCATGTCAAAAATAAATGTATGCCCAACGCGTGTGTAGGCTTCGAGTATTATTTTATTGCGATTAATTCTTTGAATAGAAATATTCATTCTGTTCGCCAGATTTTTCCTTTCATTATTAATTTTGAAATTTTATTATCAGATAATGGTGAGATTACAATACATAATGCGAGTGCAGGTTCGCTGATCGCCACATTTCGTGCCAAGTAACATTTTCGTGCTGGCAAAGCGAAACTCGGGGAATGAAATTAAGCAGTTATATTAATTGAGCAGATTTGCTTATGTAATCACCATTTAGGCGAGAATTATCATGGAAGACTGTGCGCAGTTCTTGGAATGCTAGAAATGTACACAATTTGAAATGTGTAAAGAACCTATTGACATGCGGCGTCAGCGAAACGAAACGTTCCCAAAAAAAAGTGGTACTGTAAAAAAAATACATTTTTGCTCTATAAGAATAAGAAAAGATGTAAGATTTAATGTACAACAACAAATTATCGAATTTGGGCACGTGGGCGATGACTTTCTTAGTTAATAAATGGTAGATTTCCTTAATAGGAAGTCGTTTAGTTATCTACCGCAGAATCAAATATTCTGCCGCCAAGCTGTAGTAGGTATTTAATCATTACTGTGCAACTAATTACAATCAAAATTGCAGGGTTATATAAAGAACGAAAGAAATGTTTAATTTCGTAACAAAAGGCCCACATAAAGATAAATTAGAAACTGTTATATAATAGGGGCTCACCTCTAAGGGGTATAACCAGCGTTGGTCTTCATTGGTGCTGAGACCTGCAGGCGTACCATGAGGTGTTAGAGCAGTTCAGTATAGGCCCTAAACTGAACCGTTTGGCAAATTCGTACCATGAGGTCCTTATAGCAGGACAGTTTAGGTCGCCGCCATCTTTGTCCGCCGAAACATAAACATCATCGCAAACTTGTCAGAAAACGGCATTTCGTTCATTCAATTCGTACCATGAGGTGTTATTTGACGTTAGTTGCACCTAAACTGTACCGCCGAGTTGTCAAAATAACGATTCAATAAAAAGTTAATAAATATCGACCGTTTGGTCTGCTTTTATTTAATTTGTGAATTTTCTTGATATTATATCTTTAATAGCCCCATGCCCATGGGAGTTTAAACGTGATGCTGCTTCCTCCCAAAAGCGGCGGGTGTGCTGCCTCAACTGTAGGCGCTTATTGAACCCTAAAGCAATTACTTGATTTCTATGGAGTAATTCCCACAGCTGCTCTAACTGAGCGTAATTTACCCTTCATAAGCGTTCTGAGGGCTGTCTGTAAGAACAATTTTGATTTACAATAACAACAAACTATTCGAAAAAAAACTCATGAAATACATAGGTACATAAGTAATATAAAACTATAAATATACTAACGACATTATTATTGACAATGCCAATAATATAAATTTGTAACCACAAAACAGTTTTGTTTGGTTTATTTCGACCTTTGAGTTATATTATATTATTAGAAATCTAAATTTTTGAGTTTTGGCGGGAACGCGGAAAGAGTCGTGTCGCCCCGTTGTATTTTTTTTTTCAAAACTTGTGTTTTGACGAGTGTTTATGCATAAAAATGGTGGTGTTTTATTCATAAAGTGCTGAATCACAAGCGCGAGTGTGGGAAAATGATATAATGTGGTGAAACATGACTTTTCGTGTTGCTTCCAAAACTCCATCGAAGCTTTATAGTAAAGTCACCACTACTTTACTAAAGCATGACTGGACTTGACTGACGCGGACTATACTTGACCAAGACTGGACTTTGACTATAACTTTAGCTACGAGGACACTTATTTAAACTTGAAAATATATAAATATTTGACACTGGCAAATGCTAAAACGCAACGCCAAAACCAAAGAAAAAAAATCTGAACAACCTTTTTGCTGTCATTCGCAGATGAATAATGAAAAAAAAAGTATTTATTAGGTGTGTTCCGAAACAAAGAGTCGTAATTGTTTCTCTGTTTAGAATAAAGTTTTTTTTTGGAATTTAAGTAAATGATAGGGTAATCGTAAAAATAAAACATGTTAATAATTATGCTGTAGTGCAATATAGTATTAAGTAATATTTCACCTTAAAATATCATATCATTATAAAACATTAAGAAAACCGATACTTCCCGACAATCACAATTTCGGAACAGATTTTTCACACGAGATACAATTATACTTTTGTATAGCGCTGTCCTTTTCTTCGGTAGCGGGACAGTATTGGAGCCAGAGACAAGTATCGTTCGTTCTTTGAAGAGCTAGCGATGCAGTTGCGATCCAATTTTAACATGCTCATGGTATGAAATAAAGCGGGACAGTTTAGGTACCTAAACTGAACTGCCCCGCAATTGGATGGAAACGTAAAACCTCATGGTACGCCTGCAGCTATCGATAGTCACTATAATTATTGTCGATATCGATTGGAATGAGTGCCAAAGCAGCGATTCTTTGGAGTTGTATTTCTTGGATTACTACCTAATATAAGTTCTGCGTAGGTACTACTGCATTAGGGCTTTGCCCATTTTATTATTATGCCATTAAAAAAAAGAAACCAAAAAAAAGTTTGAAAAGAGAGTCAGAAGTAAGTTTATAAGAATGCTAAAAATAATTAAAAATGTTTTTAAGTGAAACACTCATTCAAATAATCTCAAAAAAGCGAATTTTAACTGCAACTGCTTAACCAAGAATCTTTGACTCCATATAACGATGGATCATAAAAAAAAACTCTTTATAATGAGGAGTGGAAAGAGGATAGACATTTGCCTAACAGTAGAAAAATTAACGCTAAAAGTTAATTGTTATAAATATAGTTATGGAACTAAGCTCAGCAACAAATATGTATCGGCAGAACAATATAAGCCGAAGCTATCGCCAAAAGCCGAACCTCTTGCTGCATTGAGCTATCACAAGAACAGCCGATGAATATTTATGGGCTATTCGTCAACTATAGTCACTTTCACACTGGAGCGGACTTAAAAGTGAGGATACGACTTGACTATTAACGCCACTGTACGTCTTATCATCAAATTAGTGACAGTCATTTATTTGTTGAGCACTAAACTTAAAAAAGCTCTGTAATCATATTGACATCCCCGTTGGCTCATTGGTAGTATATCTGCCTTGAGAGCTGTAGGGCGTGGGTTCAAATCCCACTCAGGGCAAACATTTTGTGAGTAAACAAATGTTTGTTCTGTGTCTGGGTGTTCTGTATGTATTATAAGTATGTATTTACAAAAAAAAAAGTATTTATGTATTCTACCAGTTATCTGACTTCCATCACACAAGCTCTGCTTAGTTTGGGGCCAGATGGCGCTGTGTGTATAGTCCTACGATATTTTTTTTTTATTATTTTTTTTTTATAAGAAATTCCACCCAACTCACTGGAGCTACTATGCCAGCGGCCCAGAGCCTCGCTCCGGTACTTCAAGGAGCTGGGTTGGCTCGGGTAGACGCTGGCAGGGGGGCATGCACAATACACCCCAAGCGGGACGTCAGTGCAGGACCTATCGCCCCCACTTTGAATAAGAATAAGAATACTAGCCGGGCCCGCGGTGTTACCCGCTACATATTTTCGGGATAAAAAGTAGTCTATGTGTTAATCCAGGGTCTCCAATTACATCCAAATCCGTGCAGTAGTTTTTGCGTGAAAGAGTAACAAACATACATCCATCCAAACTTTTACATTTATAATATTAGTGGGATTCGTGTAGCGAAAGCTAAAGCAACAAACAGCAGTACACGAAAATCCAAGATTCAAGATGTGCTGATTAAAGTTAAATTTGCTAAGTCATGATATACCACATGCGGGGGGCGCGGGGCGCAGCTAGTAAAAAACATTATAGAAGATTAAAAATTTTAAATTAAAGAAAGTAAACGTTTATTTTAACACAATACCACAACAACAACACACTACAAATAAAACAAAAAACAATTACAATAAAAACACCATCACTAGAATTAAATACGTTACAAGTTTTAGAATACGACATTTGTAACGTCTTTGCGAAGTAATTTTATATCAATGTCACATGACGACGACAATAATACAATGCCAAAATGACCTTTACTGTGAGGTAAGGATTTGTCTCAATGCGAAAGTACGTTTATTACCATTTAAGCAATAGTGACACATTGTTATTGTTCCATTCACCTGCCAACAAGGTGTTAATTGTGACATTAATCGTTTAATTTCGTCTGTCCCCTGTCAATTTGTAATGCTATAAAATCCTCCAGTCGGTCAGGTTAATAAAAATTAGAGCGAGAAGAGATTTTTAGAGTTCGATATTCGAAGGATTTCCAACGAGGCTCTTGTACAGATACAAAATACAAATATTTTATTGATAACACTAAATTTCGTAAAATCATTTCAAATATTGTGTATGATTAAAAAAGTTAGAAAAGACTGATTACATGCCAATAAAAACAAATGTCAAATAAATGTCGAAATAAAAACATGTCAATATAAAAATCTATACCTTTACTAATGTTATAAAGAGGAAAGATTTGTATTTTTGGATTTTTGTATGTTCGTAAAAAATAAACTCAAAAACTACTGGACCGATTTCAAAAACTCTTTCACCGTTGGGAAGCTATACCTTCGAGACATAGGCTACTTTTTATCCCTGTATTCACTCGGGAACGGGAACTACGCGGGTGAAACCGCGAGGCGCCCCTGGTAAAAAATGTAAAATACTACGCTTGTTTGTCTGCCCATACGTATGTCTATCGAGCTTATTTTGATCTATATCTCTGGAACTGCATAAATGTAAAATTCATGTCATGTAGAAAGCTCATTTAATTCATTTGATGTTTAAAATTTCATAAAACTTGAATCATATAATGGATTTAACTCGGTCGTAAAAATAGTAAAATAAAAGCATTATATTTAGTATTCTTAAGTACAACAACAAAGTCTGAACCTCGGCTACCTTTAGCAGGTGTTGTAATTTAAGCCGACATGTAATCGGATTTGCGCAGATTGTCTAAATAATTTTCTATAATCATTTAAGTCTTAAATAGATTTGTCGACGTGCTTATTAAGATTTTTATTAAAACGTAATTATATAATTATTTTGTCTAATGGTAAGGATGAGAAATTCCATAAGGTGGTTCGATTTCCATACAAATAAATTTGGCATTTATGGACAAATGGAGCATAATTTTACGACAGCAACTGGTATTTATTTTGGATTTTGCTTGCGGGAAATCACAATTACTTGAATAAAACAGCAGATTTATTAGCATGCCTAGTTGTGTCCATGACTTGTATAGGGATTTTCTCAAATAATGCGTGAATATTAAAACTAAATAATTACTAGGTTTTTTTTTTTTTTTTATAATTTGCCCCTTCGGGCAGGCTAAAGCTGTAAAGCCATACTGCCTTGTCTTAAGTGTTATTTCTGCTGTATTATAGCTATTGCTATCGTTAAAGTCGTCTTAGTCAAGTCCAGTTCTTGTCAGTTAAGTCCAGTCATGCTTTAGTAAAGTAGTGGAGACTTTACTATAAGCTTCGATGGAGTTTTGGAAGCAACACGAAAACTCATGTTTCACCACATTATGGGTCATTCTACTTTTTAGTGCAGGTTTTTGTGTCCCCCAGACAATAAAATCTAGATTTGCCATTTTCTTCATAAAATTTAAAAATATTGCGCGATACACGAAACTTCCGTAATATTTCCTTTACTTCTGTTAACATTTATATTTAAATATTTTGCCTATTTTAAGATAATTAAGGGTAACAAAGTGGAGTTTTATGGTAACATAGTTGTTTTCCATAGTATTGCAAAGTGTCCCCGACCTAATACGCGGACTAACTTAACCAAAAAAAGTATTCTTATTGCAGTGTAGTCCTATGTTTCAAAAATTTATTAAGTTTATTTGATATGTTTGCGTTTTTTATGTAGGCCTCATATATTTTTAAACGATTTATTTCTTTTTCAAAATAATTACTTTAGTTTTGTCCCTAAGGAAGAAGCTCAATACGGTACGACTATGTTACTGGTATTTCTTAAAAAAATCGTTAGATGTCGCTGTACCGCCACTGGTCGGGTCGATTGGGTAGGTTGTGCATTACAAGAGCGGGGCGGAGGGGAATGGCAGTAAGCCACGTGCCGCCACTCAGTCGCCGCCATGTTGTGAATCAAGACGTGTGTGTTTATTTGGTGTGCACTTTGTTACCCGGCGAAAAGGTAAGTTTCTAAACTTTTACTTTATGTTTTAACTGTTGAGACGTGGCATTTATGTCACTTAATTGTATTCTATTGTTGGATTTGCAAATTATATGGTCATTTCGTAAATATCAGGTAGCATCATGTTATTTTACAACTGTGTTACCGGCCCACTTTGTTACTCTGCTGTGGTAACGCAGTTGTAAATACACTCTGTCACTGATTCTTTCTAATTTTATTTAACTTGATTAGTTCGTATCGACCCACAGGTTAATATTTTAACAATTTTACAATTGTTTGCTGACTTACTTTAATTGTTGACGGTAAAATTAGTACTAGAATGCCATGTTTTTATCTTTTACAGAAGATCATGCCGCTAACTCCAGCCGAAAAACAACGTCGGTACCGAAACAAGCGAAAATTAGACCCTGTTAAAGATGAGGACGCAAGAAAAAAGGCTCTAGAAAGGTACCACAAAACAAAACGCCTTGTCAAAGACTTAACATCACGTGAACATCGCCAATGCAAGAGAAAATGGCGGGTCGCTAACAGCAAAAGAAGAGCCCGCATTCATGCCCTGCAATCTATTTATTACAAGAAACACTCCGGAATTGACCCCTCAACCTGATGTACCTCGTGTGAACACTCCACCAACAGGACAAAATGCACCAAATATTCCTGAAAATCATCCGATACCCGATTCTCGCAGATTGCGCACACCTTCTTTGTCTCCATCTCCATTGTCTTCGCGCCAGAAAGCCACTCGAAAAAATTCTCATGAACGGATGCCTAGACAATCACTATTTCTATCTCGTTCGGCTAAGGAACAATCAACATCAACGGTGACTTCACCTGCATCAGCTTCTGTTTCTGCGCAGAATCGTGGACGTAAACAAGTAAGAAGAGACAGAACTAAACTCTATAGAGAAAACGTAAATCTGAAAGAAAAGCTAGAGGCAGCTGAGCGAAAATATCAAAAGTATAAGAAGAAATGCCATAGATTAAACCGAAGTAAAGAGAATAAAGCAACGGAAACTGACAAAACAGCTAAAAAGTACAAAATTTTGACGAGTGCGATAAAAGAACGGCACAAGAAAATAAAGAGTCGAAAAGAAAGAAGAATTTTCACGAAAATATTTGAAGAACAGACGATTGCGGCAACTTGATATACTTCGGGAAACCCTTGACCTGCAACAGGGATATTTTAGAAAAAACACACTGACTTCAAAAACGACGATATTACGAGCAAAAGTAATTGAATTCTTCAAACGGGATGACATCTCTAGATACTTTACTGTTACTGTTGAACAACTGTGTTACCATTATGTCCCTATTTCTAAGTAAAGGTTTTTCAATTTGAGTTGTACAATTGGCATAATAAGCTACATTACAGATATATCAGATGCAAGATAATATTTTTTAATATCAATGTTAAATACGTTGTTAAGATATTTTTACATATATACATTTTATGTCAAATCTTTGTAAACAAAAGTGCACAACAGTAACATAGTTGTCATTTAAATGTGATTTATAAGACTTAATAAATGATAATTTCTAATTTTAGTTATGAAAGAGAAAGATTTATGTTCCTAAAATACGTTTTGTTAATTATTTGTCTGTAATGAGTGACTAAAGCTGCTCAATAAAAATATTTAGATTGGTAACAAAGTGGTATGATTTTTCTACCTTGATCGCCAAAATCTTTATTTTCAGAAAGAAATATGTAAAAAATTCGCTGCTGGCAGTTAATTTCAATTGTGTGGGTATAATTACGCATAAATACAGTTACATTACTTCATTTATCTCTAATGATAAAATTTTTAAAGCCCACTTTTAGCAGTGCAAAAACCTGCACTAAAAAGTAGAATGACCCTTATATCATTTTCCCACACTCGCGCTTGTAATTCGGCACTTTATGAATAAAACACCACCATTTTTATGCATAAACACTCGACAAAACACTAGTTTTGGAAAAAGATTCAACGGAGCGACACGACTCTTCCCACGTTCCCGCCAAAACTCCTTACTAGGATAAATAAACCAGCCTGTATGCTCGAAGATTTGCAAGCCAGTTCGAAATTTAAATAAGACCTTTGATAAGTTACCTCCTTGGTTGCCATGTTTCAAAGTAAAAGATCATTCCGTTTTTAAATTACACGACAGATATGAGTTTACTATGTAATTTATTTGGCCGCTAAGCCACAACAGATATGGATTTTCATACGAGTTTTATCGGCCACTGCTCGCATGTATTTGGGCAGTACCTAAAGCAAATTCGATTTATCTCGAAGATGGTTGTCAAACTAATGCTCAAACTTTCAACCGTGTTTGAGAAAAATACTTTAACAACTGTTTATTGGCAGTTTTAGTTTTCAGTAACTTTCTGTTTAAAAAATAGGTACCTACATAATTCCATTTATTGTGTTTGGAATTTGTTATTTGGATTTATACGAAACATAGGTTGGGTTAGGTTAGTTAGTTTTTTTGAAAGTTATGAGACCTACTAGACGCTCTCCTGATGGTGAGAGATATCGCTTGTCATTGACCATTGCAGCGACACCCAGTAAAAATATTTTTTTTTTATGCTTGACTGGCTAGGTGTTTGACCACAGCTCACTTGATGTTAAGTGACGGTGTGGTCGAAGATGGTAAAGCACACCTAGCCTGGAATGGAACTGGTTCCCAAGTGAGGCTGCCGGAACACATCGTTAGATGCTTGGCGGCAGATTTTCAACTTGAGGGTGGTAGGTAGCCAGCCGAGTACTAGAAAGTACCCTACCACCATGCAATCATCAACAAAAAGAAACGCTTCAGACAACAAATATCAATACAATACCATATTTGTAAATTATTCATGTGCTGTTAATTCATGTCAGACGAAATTCGTTAAAACTTTAATAAAACTCTAGGATTTCAATATAAAGCTAGTCATATAACCTCAAAAATGGATACATGTCACATTAAAACTCTTGCAATAAATCTCGATGGCCATAACACATGAACTTGGCAAAGAAAAGGTCGCATAACCCGAAGGCATATACCAATAAAATATAAAAGAAATCTCGATTCGATATCGATAACGGAACGATTCTGACACACGAACAATAAAACAGAATCGATAACAAAAACGAAACGCATGGGTAATCGGTTTAGTGAGTACCTCAAGCATACCAACTTATGTTGAAAGTTAAGCAACGGAGCCACTATTGAAATTTCTTAATAAAAGCGAATGACTCTAGTAGATTTTTTTAGTTGTACGATTTTGGTAACTTTGCAATTTAATTGGTCGATTCTTTCTGTTTTCGAGTTAACCGGTTCGCGTGCGGACGTATTTTGTAAATCGATGTAGTATCGAATGAGCGCTGAGTTTGTGTTATTACAATGTACATACATTTTTGTTTGATATCACTGACAAAAAAACTAGCGCTAATTCTAAGCCAATAATACTTTTAGTAGCCAGACAAGACTTAAAACGACGACTTTTTACTCTGTGGATAGAACAGACATTTACAAACTAGTTTATTTTGCCTATTGTTTTACAATAAATAGGTCTACGTTTGACCACCAACTAGCCTGATGTAAAGCGCCGGTGTGGTCGAGGATGATTGCCTCTTTTTGTAGGTAGGTAAATAATTTTCCGATATATTTCAGTAAACAAAACTTTTTGTACAAATTAAATATTTAGAATCACAGTTTCAAATACTTCATTTTAAGTTTTGTAGCGATGATTGTTCAGTGGTTAGCGCGGTCGGTTTCCACGCCAAAGTGTGTGGGTTCAAATCCCAACAACGAGCTTATGCTGCCAGTAAATAAAATCATCGTCATGAATAAAATAAAACCCTAACATAGTGGTAGGGTACTTTCTAGTACTAGTGTGGCTACAACCCTGAAATTGAAAATCAATCAATAAAAAAAGATTAAATTTTAGATTAAATTTGTTTTTATTTCAGCCCATTTTGTCTCACTGCTGGGCAAACGTCTCTCTTCCTCCCGTCCACGCCTCTTTGTTTAATGCTAATAGCCATAATTTAATAAAAATATTGGGCATTCGTGTTTTTCTAATTTTTTTAATTAAGTTCGTTTAAAACTTTGTAATTACTTCTTTTGTTATATTTGAATTCTATAAAACGTTTATCTTTACTATAAATGCCACCTCCGTTGTACTCCTAGCTTTACTGCTCAACTTGCATCTTGGCCCCTCCCGACGTACTTACCTCCGTGCAAACAGCTAGATTCGTGCAAGGTTTATCAACTTCGTGGTTAGGAATTCACTGTCTGTACTTTATTAATTGGAATTTACATAGATTGCAACGATAATTATGCATCAATTGTATAGAAATCACTTACTTAGATTTACTTGGTGGTAGATTTCGGGATGTCGGCTTGGTCTGTACAACTGCAGTACCAGATATTCTGCGGCCAAGCACTAGTATGTAAACATTAATGTGTTCCGGTTTGAAGGATACTGCAGTCCATCGAACCATCGAAAGTCTCAAAGTAATGAGCGCCACATTCTCTGTACTTTTTTTTCTGTTTATGGAGTGTAATATAAAAAAGTTTCTAACTATCTATCTTGTCTTCTTTTTTTTTTATGCCACAGGTGGCAATCAAGCTAACGGGTTGCCTGATGTTAAGCAATCACCGTCACCTATAGATATCTGCAATACCAGGGGTACTACAAATACGTTGCCGACCTTTTAAGATTCTATTAACATGCCTTTCTTCTTTCTTTCTTCTTTTATTTAAGTTTTGGCGGGAGCTCGGGAGAAGTCGTGTCGCCCCGTTGTATTTTTTTTCTTTTAGTGTTTTGTAGTGTTTTTATGCATAAAAATGGTAGTGTTATATTAATAAAGTGCCAAATCACAAGCGCGAGTGTGGGAAAATGATACAATGTGGTGAAACATGACTTTTTGTGCTGCTTCCAAAACTCCATCGAAGCTTATAGTAAAGTCACCACTATTTTACTAAATCATGACTGAACTTGGCTGATACGGACTGGACTCGACCAAGACTGGACTTTGACTATAACTATAGCTACGAGGCAACTTATATTTTTTAAATTCTAAATAGCTTTGCGTTTTACTACGCTTAATGCTAATCAGGACGTAGTCCAAGATGAAGCACGCTTACCTAGAAAAAATCTGTTTACTCTGGACTTGAAGGCACCCAAGTTCTTATTCTTATTCAAAGTGGGGGCGATAGGTCCTGCACTGACGTCCCGCTTGGGGTGTATTGTGCATTTCCCCCTGCCAGCGTCTACCCGAGCCAACCCAGCTCCTTGAAGTACCGGAGCGAGGCTATGGGCCGCAGGCATATTAGTTCCAGTGAGTTGGGTGCATCCAAGTTGTACTAGAGTGAATAGGTATCTTCTAGGTCTGCGTGCTTCATCTTCGACCACATCGTCGCTTAACATCAGGCGAGTTGGTGGTCAAACGCGAACTTATCCGAATTAAAAAAAAAAACTACGCGGGAAAAACAGACGCCGGCAGAGTTCCACATCCGCGCTGTGCGCATGAAGAATAGTCCGTACTATTAAACTTAAATGTATTAAACACTTGACACTGGCAAATGCTCAAAATGCGTCGCCAAAACATTCCAAAAAGTTTCGACGTCAAAATCCAGAATACTCACCAACAAAAACAAACACGTTTTCGTTTCCCATTTCCATAGGTCACCGTCACCGTGATAAATAGATAAGTTCGTCATTAGTGACGCCGGAATATTCTTTATTGTTGCCTTTGTTTGCTCTTTGTGGAAGTTGGCGCTCTTTTTAGTGAGTTTTGTTTGAAGGTCACAGTCGCCGACTTGGATAGATAAACCGCGTAAGTTATGAAGCATTAGGCAAGTCTTTCTGAATTCTTTCGCTGTACTTACTGACTGTTTATATAATACTGCGGAAGTAGCTTTGTGGTAGGATTTAAGTTATTTCGCGGAGCTGTAATGTTTCTTTTACGTAGGGTGAATAAAAAATCGGTCAAGTGCGAGTCGGACTCGCGCACGAAGGGTTCCGTACCGTTATCTATAAAAAAATCAAATTTGTTGTATGGGAGCCAGTTACATATTTATTTTATTTTATTTTTAGTATTTGTTGTTATAGCGGCAATAGAAATACGTCATCTGTGAAAATTTCAACTGTCTAGCTATCACCGTTCTTGAGATACAGCCTGGTGACAGGCGGACGGACGGACGGACGACGGACGGACGGACGACGGACGGACGGACGACGGACGGACAGCGTAGTCTCAGTAATAGGGTCCCATTTTTACCCTTTCTTACCCTTAAGCTTCTTTCGCCGGAACGCATTTTATAAGCTCAATGACTTTATGAAATCTAATTGGAATGAGCGATCTCTTACATGTGATGTTGACTAATGCAATTCGTAATGTACCTATATCTAAATGTATTATTTAATTAATTAATTGACTCAATATGACATTTACATAATATTTTTTGACATCTTAATTTTTTTTGACTAATAGTATAATTTTAATTATTATTTAACCAATGTATTGAAAAGACTTACCTAGTATAACGAAACTCTGTTATAAGGTGAATAAATAATCTAATCTAATCTTTGGGTACGGAACCCTAAAAACTATCGCTCACTGGAATTGTAGGCTATTGTAAAAGGATATAGCACTGGACAGGGGCATGCGGTGACTAGATATTGTGGGAGGACAAACGCAAACTATTATTATTAAAGACCTTTTTACACTGTTGTCATGTAAATAAAACCTTTGACTTTGACTTGACTTTGTAGTTGCAGTAGCCTATATAATAAAATTCCGCATAAGTAAAAGAATAATATATATAAATTTAAAATTAAAAAAAAAACCGTTAAAAAATCTCCATGACCCTTAGGCCAACTAAACGCATAGCTCCAATGAAACAGCGAGGTTTCGGAGTAAACGTGTTTTGTTGATTTTTTAAAAACCGCTCAAACGATTTCGGTGAATTTTAATATGGGACCATCTCTGTATGATATACCAAACAAAAAAAGAAATCATTGAAAACGATTCATAATTCACGGAATGATCGCGAAACATACACACAAAAAAAAACATACAGTCGAATTGAGAACCTTTTCCTTTATTGAGTCGGTTAAAAATGTATCAAAACCACATCAGTTTCATGCATACAGTATGCGTTTTCCGGGGTAGAAAGTACCTTTGTACTAATATAAGGAATAAATTATCACCGTCATCTAAATCCATAGCGATGCTAGCTCAGTGGGTAGCGCGATCGATTCACACGCCAACGGGCGTAGGTTTAAATTCCAACAATGAGCTTGAGCTGCCGGTGAAGGAACACGTCGTGCGGAAACCATAGCATGGTGGTAGGGTACTTTCTAGTACTCGGCTGGCTAGCTACCACCCTCAAGTTGTGAATCTGCTGCCAAGCACTCAACAGTGTGTTCCGGCAGCCTGATTTGAGAGCCAGTGTGCTTAATCATTTTTGACCACAACGCCTCTTAACACCAGATAAGCTGAGGTCATCAACATTAAAAGATAACCATCAATTGGTATTAGTGTAAGAAGTGACGTACATGCAATCAGATAAAATTTCGTATTTATACTATAATAACGTGATCTATTCATACATGGCGGACATTCCCCACGTTCGGACTTCGCTTCGATTCCACATACTTCATACGCACAGCGAGGATGTGGAACTCTTTGCCGGCGTCCGTTTTTCCCGCCAAGTACAATTTGGGTGTCTTCTAATCTAGAGTAAACAGGTTTTTTTATAGGTAAGCGTGCTTCATCTTAGACTGCGTGCTTAACATCAGACAGGGCGTGGTCAAACGCGAACCTATTTCGTGTAAAAAAGAATTCTTTGATATTTTATCTCCACACAAATTTTCAAACTGACATTGGCTACATCTTTAATTCTGTGGTCGGAACTGTTTGCCTTTTGTGTGGGTGGTGTAAGCTTTTTAGTTTTCGATGTAGTTTATTGGGTCAGATAGTTGGGAATGAGGAATGATAATGTCTCAAAGGTTAACGGTGAAAACTTTTTGTAATGTGGTTTATTGAATTTAGATGTTTTTTTATGTGCAGTTTACAATACAAAGAAAAGTAATAGACACGCAAGCGACCAAGAATACTACTTTTACTACAAAAACGATGACTGTTCCTAATATTCAAACGTTAAATATTTTTTGGTGTCGTTTCTTTGTCAATATTTTAGTGACAATCTTATTGCTAACTAGCAGACGCTTCGCGGTTTCACTCGCGTTGTTCCCGTTCCTTTAGGAATACAGGCATAAAAAGAAGCCTATGTCACCCGGGGATAGTACATCTTCTCAACAGTGAAATAATTTTTAAAATCGGTTCAGTAGTCTTTGAGTTTATTCGTTACAAACATACAAAAACCCAATAGTAAAAATCTTTCCTCTTTATAATATAAGTGTAGAAAAGCGATCTCTTCCTCAGAAAAAAATCAAAAGTAAAAACTCTTTAGAAAAGAAACTTAAGGTGGTTCGATTTCCATACAAATATTTTTTTACCACTTATGGACAAATGGAGCAAAATTTTACAGTGAAATCACAGCTACTGGCATTTATTTTGGTCTTTATTTGCGGTACATCACAATTGCTTGAATAAAACAGTATAAATAAAAAGAAAAATGAACATTGTTTTTAATAATCTTATGAGCTAGTGGCACAAGTGACATCCTTATTGCTAAAAACCGATCTCTTACTGACAACGAAGAATGGAAAAAATCTCTTACTTTCTTTTATGTAGATGCTAAATTAGGTAGCTGCAAAAGTGGCACAGCGGAATACGCACCAACCAATCGATAAGTATGTCAACAGAGTGGATGGGCGTTAATGCCCCGCAAACAGACGATGCGGGTCGCGCTTTATAAAGCTGTTATAGGGATGTCACATGTCAGCATTTTATATTATTATTATTTTACTGTGGCGATGATACCCGTAGTGACGATAGGTCGCATATTTTGGTCATCTGCACAGACACACAATTTTTTTTTGTACAAAATACAAATACAAATATTATATTGATAAAACCAATGTTACAAGTCACTTCAATTTTTTTAAATATTTCATTAAATGATTTTTAAAACACTGATTACATGTCAACACAAAAATGTCAAAATAAGGTATGTCAACATAAAAAAATAATATAAAAAGTAATGAGACGAACGAGACGCTCTCCTGATGGTAAGAGATAACGCCTGCCCATGACCATTGCAGCGATACACAAAACTTTGAGTAATAAAACAAAGTCCAGGGCATCACTGCTTTGGCGCTCATTACTTTGAGATTTTCGATGGTTTGTCTCAACAGCCCTGTAATTTCGCTAGCTGCAGTACCCATCGAACCGGAACACAGTAATGTTTACACACTACTGCTTAGCGGTGTTATCGCTACATGTTTCAGGATAAAAAGCAGTCTATGTGTTAATCCAGGATCTCAGCTACCTTCATACCAAATTTTATCCAAATCCGTAGTTTTTGCGTTAAATAGTAACAAACATCCATCTATCCAAACTTTCACATTTATAATATTAGTGGGATAATTGACATACTTTATTTTGACATGTAATCAGTGTTTTAAAACCCCATTTAATGACATCTTTAAAATTTGTTGTTATCAATAAATTTATTTGTATTTTGTATTTGTAGTGTGACAGTGCACTGTCATACCTATACCGATAGTTATCTCACTTTAACTACGTGCATTATTTATGAAAGTGTTAAATTCTTCGTCTTATTTTGATGGCATCCAGTCAATCACCACACTAATTTATAGTGACATAGGAATTCTTGCGTTTATGACACTTTTATACGCTATTTTCGTCAGTGGGTCCTAAAATCTCGGGAAAGGTCGAGAAAGTCAATATTTTTATACGTGTCCGTGGGCGTTCTTTGTTTTAGACAATCTCTTTTACAATTTGTTTTGTTTATAAAGATGTACATGATGGATTTTTATGAGTGTGTAGTTTACATTGACAAGTTATATCAATAAAGTTATCGTTTGTATTGAATTTAAATACGTACATATTGTATTATATTTTTTTGCAAAATACGCAAATTAATTGTTTTTTTAATTTCGACCTTTTATGTTTCAGATGCCAATTCTAATCAGATATCGGAAGCACTCAGACAGGATTGTAACTAGCACCTGGTTTTTTGGAACCCTAAAAACTAAGACGACGTAAACTGTTTAGCATTTAATGGTGTCACCATGGGTGTCAGGTGGGCATGGCCATGGGTGGGCGTTGGAGGGATAGGAACCCACACAAGGCCTAGGATTTGCGACCCAGGTGTAGATTTAGGAGTCCTTTTACGTACGTATCAACGCTCACCTTTATTGATTGCTTGACAACTCTTTTTTGTACACACACTAAAATACAGAAAACAGAAGAAATAAACTTAAATATAGGTGTAACAACTGGCGACCTTATCGCTAAAAACGATCTCTATCTTATTGTATAAATTTAGTATAATCCTGCTTTGAATACTCTTTCTATCACTTAGGCAGGATACAAACGCTTGTTTATACCACAACATGTTTGTCCCTAATAGCTGCGCCCCGCGGTGTTACCCGCTACATAATTTCGGTATAAAAAGTAGCCTATGTGTTAATCCAGGGACTCATCTACCTCCGTACCAAATTTCATCCAAATCCGTTCAGTAGTTTTTTGCGTGAAAGAGTTTTTTTTTATAATTTTACATTACAAAAAGAGGAAAGTTACGTCAGTAATCTTAATCTAAGGTTAAAGTAGGTACTAGATTGTGTGTATACCGCGAGCAGAGCAGCGACCCGCAAGCAGCACCCGATCACGAGTATGACGATCTAAATGAAGTTCATAGAATAATTCTCGAACTATCGATTCACAAAATGTTTTCAGTTTGTAGCTAACAATTTTATCTCCACACTTGCAACACTCGATAGGTGTC
Source organism: Biston betularia (assembly GCA_905404145.2). Taxonomy (NCBI): domain Eukaryota; kingdom Metazoa; phylum Arthropoda; class Insecta; order Lepidoptera; family Geometridae; genus Biston; species Biston betularia. The sequence goes on along the minus strand of FR989879.1, from coordinate 12,743,873 downwards.
GGAGTTCCCGAGAGCGCGGTATCGGCTCTCGACAACAGTGTCTGCGCCAACAAAGAAGTGTCTGTGCTCAATACAGCGGTGTCGGCAGTCTCGCTAGAGCGCCGGGAAATGTTTAAAAAGCATCGCGAGACACGACCGCCGATCTAGCTTAGCTTACGACTTTTTGATGAGCATTGACGATATTCACATAGATAAAAATGTTGGTATTTCTAGCTGTAGGTGCCTATGTATTTAGAGTGGTTTATTGCTCACCTGATGTTCAGTTTTTTTTTAATACTAGTTGGTGGTAAGCGACGATGTGGTCGAAGATGAAGCACGCAAACCTAGAAGACACCTATTCACTCTGACCTTGAAAAGATCCAGATTATACCTATCAGGAAACAAGGAAGCCGGTAGCTTGTTCCATTCCTTGGCCGCACGGATGAGAAACGTAGAGTCAAAACGTTTGGTACGTACCCAAGGAAATTCCACTACGTACACGCTCGCACTACGCTCTAGTGACGGTGTGGTCGAAGATGGTTGCCCTGTGGCTCTCAAGTGAGGCTGCTGGAACACCGTTAGATGTTTGGCGGCAGATTTTCAATTTGAAGTTGGTAGCTAGCCAGCCGAGTAGTAGAAAGTACCCTACCACCATGATATAGGTTCTTCACGATGTTTTCCTTCACCGGCAGCTCAAGCTCATTGTTGAGGTTTGAACCCACGGCATGCGAACCGACCGCGCTAACCACAGACAAATAGAATATATATTGTTTCGAGAAGTTAGACGTTTCGGTAGCTTAGGTTTCGGTAACTGTCTGACTTCTAAATTGGAGGTTCTGGGTTCGAAACTAACGGCACGCAATACGATCACCACGATTTGTAACGATAATAGCTCAGTGCTAGCTACCACCTTCTAGTTGAAAATCTGCCACCAAGCATCTAGGTGTGTTCACCATCATCGACCACACTGTCACTTATCATCAGGTGAGCTGTGGTCAAACACCAAGCCTGTCAAGCTTAAAAAAAATTTTTTTTCTCAATTATGTGAGTTTTGCTGCTGACTTCAATCGGTGTAAAAAAACATTGTCGAAGATGTATAAAGTTATCCAACCTGCACATGACCAGCGTGGCTTTCCCTTCTCACAATGAGATGATTTTCGCGCCCAGCAGTTTGTTGGATTGTTCGTTTGGTGTACATTTCTGCCGTAAGCATGCACGCTATAAGGGCCAGGCCACACTATTTGCGCAATTTGTCACCCGAGTCAAATTAATATTGTGTTGGCGATAAAAAAACGTGTTAATGCAAACACGAGCGGGTGTTAGAATTGTGAGCTTTAATTGTGGCCTAATTTATGAACGGATAGCGTATAATTTTAATTTGGCAAGTTTTTTTTTTAATTTCATTGCTATTTTTTTTGTTAATATCTTGATCCTTTTTACTACATCGTGTAGGTACGATGGATAACAAAATTTGAACTAATGTTATTAATTGGAAAGGAACTAAGTCTTTTTTCTTTTTTATTTCAAAGTAATAAGACGAACGAGACACTCTCTTGATGGTAATAGAAAATGTCTGTCCATGACCATTGCAGCGACATACAGAATTTTGAGTAGCTAAAGTCCAGGGCATCGCTGTTTCGGCGCTGATTACTTCGAGACATTCGATGGTTAGTTTTGATAACACTGTAATTTCGCTAGGTGCAACCGGAATATAATGTTTACACACAACTGCTTGGCGGCAGAATATCTGGTACTGTCGTGGTACCTACCTAGACGACCTCCTGCTAAGGAGGTCTACTACTAAGTAAGTAAGTGTCTGAACTAATTTTGATGAGTTATGATTTTGATATTTTTAAATATGAATGGAAAAATTGCCTGTAACTTTGGTGTTATTGATAAAAGATTTGTATTTGTATTTGATGAATTGTGGTATAGAAGTAGACGGAACCTTGGAATAGGAGATAGGCTAATTTTTGTTGTGAAAATGGAACTTGAAGGGTGTGATATAGGGATGAAGGTTTGTATGGGATACCAAACATTTCTTAAGTTTAGACTAAACTTCACTTGGTGGTAGATCTCCTTAGCAGGGGGTCGTCTAGGTAGGTACCACCGCAGTATCAGATGTTCTGCCGCCAAGCAGTAGTGTGTATACATTACTGTGTTCCGGTTTGAAGGGTACTGCAGCTAGTGAAATTACTGGGCCATGAGACTAACCATTGAAAGTCTCAAAGTAATGAGCACCAAAGCAGTGATGCCCTGGACTTTGTTTCATCACTCAAAGTTCTGTGTATCGCTGCAATGGTCATGGACAGGCGTTATCTCTTACCATCAAGAGAGCGTCTTGTTCGTCTCATCATTTTTCACATAAAAAAAAAACAATATGTATGTACGAGTATCGAACCCAAAAAACTTTGGTAATTTACCTACAACAATATGTTACATTAATTTACTGCAGCGTTAAATAATGTCATCACCTTCATCATATGTGATGGGATGAATGATTAAAAAAAAAGATATTTATGATAATGTGATTTTGGACTATGTTGATTTTCAGACATGAAAAATGGCGGTGATTGGCCGGAGTCTGGCCTAAATATCAAGCCATCAATCTTGACGCCAGGGCTGTTTCGGTGTTGTTCTTCCTTTTACGTAATGAACTTTTAAACTTTTTAATCGAGTTGGAAACTCGAATAATTCCAAACGAGCCCATTTTACTTCGTAAGGCAAGAATAATTTACCAGGGTTCCGTACAGGTATCAACAATTAAATAAATAAATATCGGAGGGCATTTAACACAGCGCCATCTATCCCCAAACTATATACAATCCCCAAACTATATACTATATACAATGGGAACCAGATAGCTGACAGAGTACTTAAATACTTTTTTTGTTGTAAATAAGCAAAGCTTGTACAATGGGAACCAGATAGCTGACAGAGTACTTAAATACTTTTTTTGTTGTAAATACGTACTTATAATACATACAGCGAAAGCGAAAAGCCGAAGATCGGGCTGAGTGGCGTGTCTTGGGAGAGGCCTATGTCCAGCAGTGGACTAGTATAGGCTGATGATGATGATGAATACATACAGTACACACAGACACAGAACAAACGTTCATTTTTGTATCATAAAATGCTTGTCCTGGGTGGGAATCGAACCCACACCCTTCAGCTCTCGAAGCAGACATACTAACAATGAACCAACAAGGCTGTCAACATTAGTAACATCGCTAAATCTGTACCGCCTACGCGGATTTTACTTTAAATATTTTTTCCCAAAAACATACCATTTTAACGTAAGTTGAATTGGCCGTATTTGCTGCAAAACCGACAACCGATACCGGTAGATGTATTCTAGAGTGGAAACCGCGAATTGGTAAACGTAGTGTAGGACGCCCTGAGACTAGATGGAGTGACGATAAACGGAACATACGATGAACAGTGGTTGGAAGCGAAACATCGAAGGGCTGAGAGACGTGTCTTGGGAGTCTATATCCAGAGAGGTTGATTGAGAATCTTTTTTTAATTTTTGAATGTGGTTAAAGTTCGACTATACGTATTGAGCCCATTTCTTTTATTATGAAACAGGTAAGTGCATGTTAGACGCGGTCACAAGTCGATTCCAGCGGGAGTGACTGCGGCGGCGTCTAGGGATCTAGAAACTTCTACGGAGCACTCGTATAAACAATCTCAAACAATCCTTTTCAGTTGCAGAACTCACACTGTCTTACCCAAAGCTTATCTAGTTCTTGGTTGACAAAAGAAAGTGTAGCAAAAAAGTGTGCTGACATAAAAAAAAAGTCTAGTAGTAACTAGTAGTAGAAGCAGTTGAAGTGTGCTTTTTCTAAGGTTCATGTCGTTCACTTGCGCCAAAAGTGCGATATCTTAAAAACAATAAATTTACAGAAAACGGCATTTAAAATTTTAAATGAGCATAACTGTTAAATTGTTGTCAAGATTGCTTTATGTATGAAGTAATCACTGTATAACTAATAATGAAATGAAATATCAAAACGAAAAAATACCATAAGGTAAGTTTAGTTGTCACGTTGAAGATGATGTGGAAATTGACACTTAATACGTGCTATCCTAGTGATGTCACGTTTTTCATGAAAAGCAAGAGCACTTCACACCTCGAAGCTTAGGTGACAAAAACTGTCACTGTGTTGAAGCCAACTAGATCACCAAACAAGACTGCTATACAAGACAGATATTTTGTTTATTGTAGAAATAAATATCCTATTTTTAGAGATGATAAATAAATAAGTATCGTAGGACATTACATACAGCACCATCTGGCCCCAAACTATGCAGAGTTTGTATGATGGAAGTCAAATAACTTATAAAACTAACTTCACTTAACCTGGTTGTCTGGAAGAGATCGCTTTTAGCGATAAGGCCGCCACTTGTGGCACTAGTTTTTAAGTTTCTTTTGTTCTTTTTAGTTTTGTTGTTTCTTTTTTCTGTTGTGCACAATATAGAGTTATATCTTTCTATCTATCTAAAATACATAAATATTTGTTTTTTTTTTGTAAATACAGTCATACTTATAATACAGATAGAACACCCAGACACAGAACGAACATTTGTTTATACCATAAAATGTTTGTCCTGAGTGTGAATCGAGCCCACGCCCTACATATCAGCAGACATAATTATATTTATATATATCTATACATATAATTATATTTCTACACATATATATTTTTGTTTTTATTGACATTTAATTATATTGACATAATTATTTTATTGTGACATATTATTTCATTGACATTTGCATTGTATTGACATAATATATGTTATGATTTTGATATATTTAAATATGAATGGAAAATTATACTTATACTCATACTCAATACTTTATTGCAACACATGTACATATTATTTGTAACTTTGGTGTTATTAAAAATAATTGTATTTGTATTTGTACACTACCAATGAGCCAACAGGGCTGTCAAGTAATAACTAAAAATAGAACGCGAAATCGCGATTCAGAATATCAGTTAAACGAAAAATCGTATAATTCGAGATGTCACACCGTCGCTACAACTGGACGATGTATCGTCCATCAAACACCATGTATATTGTAAGGGCGTGAGACATCAACTTATATTAGAGATGTTCAACCTTTCCAATGACGTCGCAGACTCGACGCCGAGTACTGCTAAATGCGGAGGCACCTCGGATTTAAGACCCCGTCCCTAATCCGATGATGAATTGCTTTTCATCAACAGTGACAAGCAATTCCCTACAACAAATTAAATTAATAAACATTAATTGATGAGTTTTAAGTCTTTAGAAGTTCGAAATAAAGAGTTAAGTGTAAATTAATCAAGACTTAGCACCTTAAGGATTAAGAGATTTTTAATGCGCCTATTAGGTACGTTTTAAATTACTTATTTTAACAACAAAGTACTGCAGATAGAGGTGATGTCGGTGACGCGAACCCATAAGTTTAGTCCCTACCAAAAATTGCTCAACGATGCCAAAGTTCAGATGATAATAATAATGACAAACCTAATATGAATTTACTCTTCGTAATTTAAGTTTTTGTTTGGCCAAAAGTCCACAAAAATGGGAATATTACTCGGAAACGAGAGAACTCTATTAAGTTAAACGATAATAATACTAATGAAGGCTTTATCAATCATAATTTCAGAAACGTTCGACCTGACTTTGGTCTTGGTCATATTCATCTTTAGGCCTACTGTCAAAAAGACATAAAATAAAAATAAATAAATATCGCAGGACATTACACACAGCGCCATCTGACCCCAAACTAAGCAAAGCTTGTACTATGGGAGTCAGATAACTGATAGAATACTTAATTTTTTTTTTTTTTGTAAATACATACTTATAATACATACAGTACACAGTAAATGAGAAAGATCTTTAAACATTTGAAGATTACTCAGGTTTTCTGCAAACAATACAAGGTCATCTGCAAACCTGAGATGAGACAGGTATACACCGTTAATTTTTATTCCCGTAGAGTCCCATGCAAGTATTTTTAAAAAGCTTGGGTGAAATAGTGTCTCCCTGCCTCACCCCCCTTATCTATAATTATATCAATTAGTTTTTAAAGCATAATTTTATCACATTCTTATTTCTATCTTTATTAAATTTTTTTAGGTTCATTTTGTACGATGAATTTGATCCTATTTACGAGAGAAGGCCTTCAGTTTTTTCAATTAGTTTTGTCCAGAGATATTGGGGCCCAATCTTTTCCAGCTAGTTTTTCTAGTTCTTCAGTCCATTTCATGTTTGATCTTCCTGGTTTGCGTTCGCCGTTAGGTCAAACCCATGTAGTAGCTTTCAATTTTCCATTTTTGTCAATTTCCGTTCGTTCATCCGAGCTATATGACCTGCCCAACATTTGGATTGTAAAACATATTCTAGGGAATCTTTTAACATTGTTTAATTTACAATTTCTTAATTTCGTATGTGTTCTTTGATGTTATCTATAAAAGATTTGTATGTGTTCCTAAGATCGCTTTTTGCGATAAGGTCGCCAGTTGTTACACCTTTCAAGTATGTTTCATTTCTTTTTCTTCTAAATTAAATATTTTTTGGTGTGGAGTTAATCAATAAATAATCTTTAGCATCTCTTTTCCAGATTATGTTAGATACGGACTATCATGCTATACGAACGCATATCAGAAAGTAGATAATTTGAATACTATTTCTAACAAGTGAAAGTGTAAATTGAAATACGATGATTTTAATAGTTGTGAGTCGAAATCGAACAAATAAATGAATAACAATTTGATTAAAAACAAATTTAATTTTATTTTTATTTAATTTTTTATATACGCAAACCTGATATCTGTTTCTGTTTTTTTTCATCCAAATGTTGTCTAGAAGAAATAGCTTTAGGCGATAAGACCGCCGTTATACATCATTAATGTATTGTATTGTTTTGCTATGTTCTTCATCTCTTTTTTTATGTTTCATATTTGTTTCGTTTTATGTTGTTGAGTTTTGTGTTTTATTTTGGTGTGTAATAAAATTGTATTCTATTCTATTCCATATTTGAATTTTCGATAACAGAACTTTCTAGTCATCAAAAACTTATCACAAGTCGTCTGCAATTGAACCGGAAACCAGACTATAAATCTAATCTCAAATTACAAAACTCCACAACAATTTATGATAACGCACGTCCAACATTTAAAATAAAGAATTACACTTTTATCGATTTTAACGTTGTACTAAAACTGATATAAGAATCCCTGCGTACCCCGAAAGTCGTAAATCGGCCCCATACTGGGTATTATAAAATACAATGCACCTCGTTCTCTGTAGTGTGGGGAAAACGGGACCGGTGCGGTGTCAAGACTTTCAATCTTTTTTTACCTGGCTCAAAAAAGAGGAGGTTCTCAATTTACAGCCCCGTTGGCTCATTGGTAATTTGGTCTTGAGAGCTGTAGGGCGTGGGTTTGATTCCCACTCAGGGCAAACATTTTGTGAATAAACAAAATAAATGTTTGTTCTGTGTCTGGGTGTTCTGTATGTTTTATAAGTATATGTATTTACAAAAAAAAAAGTATTTATGTATTCTATCAGTTATCTGACTTCCACCACACAAGCTCTGCTTAGTTTGGCGCCAGATGGCGCTGTGTGTATAGTCCTACGATATTTATTTATTTTATTTTTTTATTGTAATTCGCGGGGTTTCTATGTTTGTTTCGCGATAATTCCGCCATTTATCATGTTTTTGTACATTATACACAGCGCCCTCTGACCCCACACTAAGGAAAGTTTGTACTATGGAAGTCAGATAACTGATACTTAAATAGTTTTTTTTTGTAAATACATACACATACAGGACACCCAGAAACAGAACAAACATTTGTTTATACCACAAACGGTTTGTTCTGGATGGGAATCCAACCCACTCTATACAGCGCTGAACAACCAATGAGCCAACAGGGCTGTCATTAATAAAATATGTGTATAACTATAAAGTTCTACAAATATTTTACTCTTAAGATAACCTAAGTGCTGATTATAATTTTATCACTGACAAGTTTTCCCACGAGTCATACCTCACTATTCAAGACTGAAGTCCCATCACTAAATTTGATGTTACACATACGGCAGAATATCGTTCATATTACGACAAAGTTACTTTAACTTATCAAGTTAAAGTTACGTTCCAATATCTATTTTTAACTTTATGCCTTTGAAACAGATCCTATATTATATAATTTTATGGAAGGCTTACCCATATTTATTTATGAATCGAAATATGGAAATATGATTTTATAAATTGAAATGTTACGTTTCCGGCCTTATTATAATAAGTTCAAAGGTATTTATTGGCTTAGTTTTATTAGTATTTTGTGGCGTAAAAGTCAAGGCGCCGTATTTGACGGCGTATTGACGATTTGTCTTCGTCTCTTTAACATAAAATAAGGCGTAAATCTCTTGTAATTGAGACATCTTTGTATATAAATATGCATGTAGGTAGCACCGTACAATACATCAGACGTGAATATTGCGTTATATGAATTTACTAGCTGCGCCCCGCGGTGTTACACGCTGCATGTTTTCGGGATAAAAAGTAGCCTATGTGTTAATCCAGTTCAAATACAAATCATTTATTAATAACACCAAAGTTACAGGTCATTTTTCCATTCAAATTTTAAAATATCAAAATCTTAACGTATGTCAAAACAATGAAAATGAAAATGTCAATGAAGTTATATGTCACATATAAAATAACTATGTTATTATAATTAAATGTCCATAAGAAACAAACATATTATAATTACTTACTAGTAATTTAATAATAATCGTCAAACTCATAAAACAAGGTCTCTTGAAGCCAAGATCTAACTTTGCTTCTGAAGCACGCGATGGAAGGTGCATCCCGAATGGAAGAAAGAAATTCTTTCACCGTTGGGAAGCTACACTATCTCCGGGTGACATAGGCTACTTTTTATCCCTGAAACTACGCGGGTGAAACCGCGAGGCGTCCGCTAGTAAAGCATAATTTCAAACACCTATCAGTACTATGCAACCAATCTCCTCGTACAATATCCTGATTATGTGAAGGTGGTTAGATACAAAGTGATTAAACTATCGATCGGGAGACAGATAATGCACCTTGGTATCAGTACATTGCAGCTCACGATGTAATTAAACCAGATTCGCTGTGAAGTTATCTAAAGACTAGCGGTGCATCCCGGCTTCGCACGGATGGGCATTTATTTTTAATTAAATTATGGTACTAAATATAGCCTATGTCACTCAGGGAAAATGTAGCATTCTAACGGTGAAAGAATTTTTGAAATCGGTCCAGTAGTTTCGGATCCTATTCATTACAAACAAACAAACAAATCTTTCCTCTTTATAATGGTATAGATACCTACGTTTTGACGCAATGGTCTGTTTTTGTTTTACTTGTGCGGGTGTGGGTTCAAACCCCAACAATGAGCTTGAGCTGCCGGTGAAAGAAAACATCGTGAGGAAACCATAGCATAGTGGTAGAGTACTTTCTAGTACTCGGCTGGCTAGTTACGACCCTCAAATCTGCCGCCAAGCATCTAACGGTGTGTTCCGGCAGCCTCAGAGCCAGTTCCATTTTTTTTTAACTGACAGGTTAGGTGTTTGCTGACCTGATGTTAAGTGACGGTGTGGTCGATGATGGTAAAGCACACCTAGCCTGGAATGGGACTGGCTCTCAAGTGAGGCTGCCGGAACACACCGTTAGATGCTTGGCGGCAGATTTTCAACTTGAGGGTGGTAGCTAGCCAGCCGAGTACTAGAAAGTACCCTACCACCATGCTATGGTCCATTCCAGGCTAGGTGATCTTCTCCATTTTCAACCATACCGTTACTTAACATCAGGTGTGCTGTGGTAAAACAACTAGCCTGTCAACCATAAAAAAATTCTGACTATAGTTTCAGGTACGTCCGGTGGCCTTCTTCAAGGTGTCAAAGTAGATTATGGCGCGCGCGCACGACCTTCATAAATGGTTTCCACGGTGTCAGTCATATCTATGTCATATATATTTAATGCTGATTGTAGAATAATGGTTATCGTCTAAATTTTAATCCCGACGTCGGCAGTTCGAAAGAACACCAAGGATAAACTGCCATCAATATTCATTACAGTTTTAATCGAATTACAAATCGTTGTTTCATCCATTTGTCGATTAACTAAGCGGAAATATCGCGAGGAAAAGAAGCGGATCGATTAGCTTTATTAGACTGATGGCATCCTTCATCGGTGGGTGGTTGGGTTAGTTAATTTGTCATCATCATCATCAGCCTATATTAGTCCACTGCTAGACATAGGCTTCTCCAAAGACACGCCACTCAGCCTAATCTTCGGCTTTTCGCTTCCATCCACCGCCAGCTGTCCTACGTATATCGTCACTCCATCGAGTCTCAGTTAATTTGTGTATCTACTTGTAATCTAAGATATAGTTTCTATATATACTAGCGAACTCCACGGTTTCACCCGCGTAGTTTCCGTTTCCATGGGAATATAAGGGTAAAAAGTAGCCTATGTCACCCGGGGATAGTGCAGCTTCCCAACAGTGAAAGAATTTTTGAAATCGGTCCAGTAGTTTCGGAGCCTATTCAATACAAACAAACAAACAAACAAATCTTTCCTCTTTATAATAGTATAGATATAAGAAAGATGATCACGTTTGATCGCCATCTCACTTGATGATGCGGTCTAAGATGGAGCACGCGTGCCTATAAGATACAGACTCTCGACTTGAAGACACCCAGATTATATCCATCGGGGAACACCCACTCAAGCAGCGCATTCCACTGTCTAGCAGTCCGCACAATGAACGAAGAATCAATTCGAGATAGTGCAGCTGAACATTGAACAACTTATCTCTTTATTTAAATGTAAAAGTAGTTAAACGAACAAGATGCTCGCCTGATAGTAAGAGATAACGTCCATGACCGTTACAACGATACATAGAACTTTGAGTAGCAAAACAAAGTGCAGGGCATCGCTGCTTTGGCGCTCATTACTTTGAGACATGAGATGGTTAGTTGCAACAGCAAAGTGCTAAGAAGAAACCAATTCACTCGTGACGTGAAGGCACACAGATTGTATATTTGTATGTATAAGGGAACACTTACTTGAGAAGTAAATTCTAGTACAGTCACAGATTAGTCATTTGTAGATGCGTTTTAGTCTAAGTTTTTAGTCTTCAATAAGGAAGCGGTGTCGTTTTTTAGATCACTTCGCTGTATGATAGTAAAAGGAATAAGGTTACAAGGTTTACTTGGTGGTAGATCTCTTTAGCAGAAGATCGTCTAGGTAGGTACCACCGCAGTACCAGTTATTCTGCCGCTAAGCAGTAGTGTGTAAACATTACTGTTTTTTTATGTAAGAAGTAATGAGACGAACGAGACGCTCTCCTGATGGTAAGAAATAACGCCTATCCATGACCATTACAGCGATACACAGAACTTTAACAAAACAAAGTCCAGGGCGTCACTGCTTTGGCGCTCATTACTTTGAGACTTTCGATGGTTAGTCTTAACAGCCCAGTAATTTCGCTAGCTGCAGTACCCTTCGAACCGGAACACAGTAATGTTTACACACTACTGCTTAGCGGCAGAATAGCTGGTACTGCGGCGGTACCTACCTAGACGACCTCCTGCTAAGTAGTTCTACCACCAAGTAATTTGTTTTTTACTGTGTTCCGGTTTGAAGGGTACTGCAGCTAGCGAAATTACTAGGCTGTTGAGACTAACCATCTAAAGTCTCAAAGTTATGAGCACCAAAGAAGTGATGCCCTGGACTTTGTTTCGTCACTCAAAGTTATGTGTATCGCTACAATGGTCATGGACAGGCGTTATCTCTTATCGTCAGGAGAGCGTCACTTTCATATCACTCCTTTTTAAATAAAAACAAACTTGAGGGTGATAGCTAGCCAGCCGAGTACTAAAAGTTACTCTACCACCAAGCTATGGCTTCCTCACGATGTCTTCTTTCAGTGGTAGTGATAGTAGTACTTACATAGACGATTGCCTGCGAAGAAGATCTACCATCAAGTAAAATTTGAGGTTCAAGAAATAAAACACACCAGTTTTGATAAATGCTTGACATTGTATTTGAAAACATTTACAGGAAACAATTTCTTTAACAATACAAGTCCCATACTCGGTATAGGTTTACAGCAATTGACAATAACCTAACTTTTATTAACTAATTAACAATTTACAATTCTTAGCACCGTTATAACTAATTTTAGACTAGATGCTTTTTAATTTCATCGTATTTTCATTTTATTTACAATTTTACATATTTACAATCGGTTTGGGGTACTTTTGATGTAGTTAGTTTCTGCATGTATAAATCTTTAAAGTTAGTCTTTTAATATACCTGTCTCAAAAGTTTTTTTTTAATGTGATATTAATGTTGATTGATACAGGCGTTACTTTGCGGAAGTTTATTTTGAGGTTTTCAAGAGAATTGAAATTTAAGTGTATATCTGCTTAAAAGTTGTTTTAATTTAATTTTTTTTTTCGGTCATGCGCTCAAAGAGTCAACACGTCCTGAGGATGCCTCGCGTAGGGGGAAAACACGTGACTTGTAATCAATGTTTTATAACTTTTTTTTTAATGATACACAATATTCAAAATGATTTTACTAAAATTTGACTTGTAACATTGGTGTTATCAATAAAATATTTGTATTTGTATTCTTGTCGGCTACTGGTAGAAAAGGATGAATGTACAAATAAATATTGGAAGTTATATTAATTACATATTTTAATTTTAGTTTTAGATTTTAAATTAATTTCGTTTTTTTTTTAATTTTAGTTATCGAGTTTATATTAATATTTTTTAATTAAATTTAAATGATATTAAATCCTAGTCATGTAACCAAAACGACTTTTAAGCGGAAATATTTCTAAGTATTTTTTAGAAATAATAATTCTTGAAAAAAAAAACATTCAACGCATGTCTTGTATAAAAATACTATTTTGTTTCCAATAATATTTTTTTCACACCAGAGAAACTTAAAAAATCTTTGCCTTAATTATATGTTTTAAAACAAAAATCGTACAATTTTTTCAGTGGAAGTTCCCATAGTCAACATTTCTTTTCTACGTATTATCATTGCAATGCAAATTATGAGGGCAAACGAAAAGCTTCGTTGAAAATATAAAAAACGGGAATGAATACGACTAGTAATATTCAAAACAATAAAATAACTTTTCAGATATTCGATGTAATTTTCAGTAAAGATAATAAAAGTACTTACAAAACATTCAGAGATATCGAATTTCAAATTAATGTCGAGAAAAATATTACAAAATTAATTTTTACTTTTTCCAATCGACATTTCCATTGAAATTTGAATTTTACAAAGGTTTTATGTAGAAGTTAAATTTACATTTTATTAATTTCTATGTTCTCGATTTGTAGTTCATAAAATATGAAATTAAATACAGCTCTTTACGTAAGTATTGTGCGACAGTTAAATTTTTATGGCCAATGTTTTTGCGTTTTGTTGAAAATAAAAAATTGTGTGGTAGTTAATTTTATTTTGAGGCGATAGTAGTATCCGTGATACACGTAATGGGCAAATAGATAACTACTAGTAAATGATACTTCCTGTCCAGCACACAGCTGATGTAATACAGGGTTATAAGTTTCGGGTATACTAAGCCGAAAGGAGGTCATTGCAATTACGGGTACAAATAAAATGATTATCACTTATTTTCATGGAACAGATGATTTTTTCAAGTTTAAGATAAATTTGTTTATAATCATGAGTACAATGCCATCCTCTCAGTTTAATGCACCTCACGTCTATATAGGTCGTTGATTCATATCCATAAATTTTCTATTGAAACTGAAACTGCAGCTCCATAGATTAAAGAAACAGATGTGTCAAGATATTGAAGCTTTCAAGTACACTATCGGGCACGCTTGACCCACGCCAACTAACGATCTAAAGTAGGTTTTACATCGGCACGTGTTCAAAAATAAATTTAAAAGATACCTTTTCTAAAATCACGAAATTAATCGACTTGATAAACGTAGTAAACGTGTTCCGGTTTGAAGGGTACTGAAGTTATCAAAATTACTGGGCTGTTGAGACTAACCATCGAAAGTCTCAAACGTAATGAGCGCCAAAGCAGCGATGCCCCGGACTTTGTTTTGCTACTCAAAGTTCTGTGTATCGCTGCAATGGTCATGAACAGGCGTTATTCCTTACCATCAGGAGAGCGTGTCGTTCGTCTCATTACTTTTTACATTAAAAAAAAGTTATTTTTACGGCCTTGTTGGTTCATTGGTAGTATTCAGCTCCAAGAGCTGAAGGGCGTGGGTTCGATTCTTACCCAGGACAAGCATTTTGTGATATAAACAAATGTTTGTTCTGTCTAGATGTACTGTATGTATGTATTTACAAAAAAAAAACTATTTAAGTATTCTATCAGTTATCTGTCTTCCATAGCACGAGCTTTGCTTAGTTTGGGGTCAGATGGCGCTGTGTGTAATGTCCTATGATATATATTATTTATTATTATTAATTATATTTTTTTTTCTTTAATTGAAATCAAAAATAATGTTATTTTTTTCATTGATCAATTGCAATTACTCATGTAAGCGCGCCTTAATATCAACAGTCTGGCGACAGCAGTTCAAATTTCATGTTAACATGTCAAACAACAATTGTCCGATCATAACTCGGTCCGAGTTATTGTAAGGCCCGTTCACAACCGTGGGCCGATTCGGAATAAATATCGCTGTGTTAAGTGTAGATAAATGTTGTCGTATACTTTAATGACACTTCGCGTGTGGTCACGCCTTTATAGCTAGGAAACCAGCGTATGTGTGACGTCATTTGTCATGAGATACAAGAAATGATTGCGTTTTGTTGCTTATTGTCAATTATCATTATTGATTGATGGTAGAATGTAGAATGAAGCTGTATCGGTCAATTTATTTTTTTAATAAGTCATCATCATCGTCATCATTATTTCAGCCGTAGGATGTCCACTGCGTATTTAATAAGTCGTTTAGCTAGATAGTTTTTTTTAATGTGCACAGCCCATGAATGGAACTAATTGCCAGCTTCTCTGTTTCCTATAAACTACAATTTGGACGTTTTTAAGGCTAGAGTGAATACATTTCTTCTAGGTCGTCGCTTTACATTAGGCGGGTTGGTGGTCTACCGTTTTATTCAATCAATTGTGATTTAACGCAAACAAAGAGCAAAATAAATGCCAGTAACTGTGATTTCACTGTAAAATTATACTCCATTTTGTCCTATAGCAAAAATTTGTTTGTATGGAAATCGAACCACCTAAAACGAAATAATTCATAAAAATATTTTGTCCACACGCCTTTATAAAACCGGTCCATTTCTTATAAAATGCCCTTACATGTTACATTTAACAGAAAAGTGCCACTTTTACGAGGACGTTAGAAAGAACCGGCGTTTCCATCCTCGTGATTTATATAAGTTTACCGAGTTTACTCTCTGTTATATTTTGTTGGTTTTAAAAGTCTGTACAAAGGTTTGTGTGGCTGTTAAAATGTCCTTTGTATATTTGTTGGACAAACTAATACTTAGTTTAGTTTATGGCATCATACTTCACAGCTTGTTAAAGTCTCAGATGAAAGAGTTATTTTAAGTGTCTGTCTAGTTTAACTGATCTCTAAGGGCGAGAAGGACATGTCTTTGTGACTTGAAAATTAGTCGTAGGTTTTTGTTTTAAAATTATTGTAGTTTTGACGTTTTTATGCTTAAATTATATCAATTTTGAAAATATCTGTATTTTGTCACAGAACCGATAACCGCTGGGGCAGATGCGTTCTGGAGTGGAGACCGCGAATTGGCAAATGTAGCGTAGGACGCACTGAGACTCGATGGGTTGACGATATACGTAGGACAGCTGGGGGTGGATGGAAGTGAAAAGCCGAAGATCGGGCTGAGTGGCGGGGAGATGCCTATGTCCAGTAGTGGACTTCGATATGCTGATGATGATGATGATGTATTTTTTTCAATGAAAACTTTTTTATCTGCTTTGAGTGGTTTTTTATGTAGGGGCAAAACCTATGGGTTCGCGTTACGGCATGCTTATGTGATAATTGTTGACTCAGTAATTCCAAAGTTTCAAGTTATTACAACAAACTAGGTATGCCTTTGGCTATGATATCATTTGATGGGAAGCGACGATGTGGTCGAAGATATAGTACTGCCCAATTACCTTTTTTTTTGGTGCTTTATTTAGCTGGAAAAACGGACGCAGGGGAAGAGTTCCACACATCAGTAGTTCTTACAAGAAATGTGGTCTGAAAACATTTTGTGTTATAAGGAATTTCCAGTCACTTTTAAAAATTAATTTATGTGTTCACGTTCTTGTAGTGTCTTGTCACAATTAGATTTAAAACATTAATTCTATAATTTTTTAATTTCCTTTTTTTTGCGCAAGGCTTTGTGGTAATTAAAATTAACCTTTTCTTATTACTTAGACAATATATTTTGAAAACATGTAAAAGTTATTTTTTAGTAATGAATCTTGTCGAAAGTACTTTTATTAACTTAATTGGTAAAAAAAATAATTTTGATTATTTTTAACAGGTCATAATCGCACACAAAATACTATGAAATTAGTTTTATGCCGCACTCTCCAATCACGACCCCTATTGTCGTGATTGGAGAGTGCGGGACCCCTATTGGCCGAAACGTCGAGGTTTCAATTTTTTTTCAATTTCAAAAATTCTTTTTTTACATTTATTACATTTGTTCGTTTCTAGTGTACATTTAGCCTAGAAATAACATACTCACAATAACGTTTCGTTTTACAGGCTGTATAACATACGCGTATATTAAAAACTAATAAAATGAATTTGAATTTTTTTCTTATATAATGAAATTTCGAAAAGTTATTTGAGTTAAACTAAAATAAATAATTATAACAATTACCACAAGCTTTAGGAAGCAGCATTGTGTTTTTTTTTATTTGTTGTATTTGTCCAGTAATGTAGGGTAGGACGTAATAAGCCAGCGAACCGCGCTAGGCGATCCGCAGAGCAGCAGGAACGATCGTCGTAGTTACTAATAATAAAAATATTGTTAAACGTCGAGGTTTCAAACAAAACTAATATCATAGTATTTTATGAGCGATTATGACCTGATAAACATCATTTTGTGTTCAAGTCGCAAAGGTTTAAAAATTACAAAATAATTTTAATTATGGAAGTTCCATCAATGTCCGCATGGAAATTTCAAAAGTAAATAATTGGAACGCAAAATTGAGTAGCAAAAAAAATTTTCAAATAGTTCATCAACATTATAATGTTTTTTTTTTTTTTAATACGGATAAGTCCGCGTTTGACCACCAACTCGCCTGATGGTAAGCGACTATGTGGTCGAAGATGAAGCACGCAGACCTAGAAGATACCTATTCACTCTGACCTTGAAAAGATCTAGATTATATCTATCAGGAAACAAGGAAGCAGGTAGCTTGTCCATTAATTACTAAAATTTTATCAATAATTTAGCGCACAATTCAGCTGACAGGCAAGTGTGAAAAGCGTCATCCGGAGAAGAATACATATTTTAAAAGATTCTTTAACATTGTTAGAGCCATTAGTGTGAGCGTTGTCTTAAATTTAATATCATCATATATTTTTATTAATATATTTTTTAATATACATAAGCTTACAATTATAAGGACATTCACTTCCCCAAGCGCTATATCACAAACATTCTTACAACATTAATAGGATTCGTCGTATATGAAAACATGAATTACTTAGAAAGCATAAATTAAGTATACCAACAAAAAACTGGCCAAGTGCGAGTCGTTACGTATGAAGGGTTCCGTACCGTTATCTATAAACACGGCAGAAAGTTACGTATGTTGTATGGGAGCCCCTTTAACTGTTTTTTAGTATTTGTTGTTATAGCGGCAATAAAAATACATCAACTGCGAAAATTTTAACTGTCTGAACTATCACGGTTCATGAGATACAGCCTGGTGATAGACGTACAGACATACAGACAGACGGACGGACAGCGGAGTCTTAATAATAGGGTCCCGTTTTACCCTTTGGGTACGGAACCCTGAAAAATATTTAATCATATACAAGGTTATATAAGTATAGTGTTTACTAAGTCAAAATAATCATTTTGTTACTTATGAAAAACTTTTGCTATAGCACAACTCAGCAAAAAAATAAAAATTGGTCTTTTATACAAACGACTGCGCTGTTGGCGCATTTGGTAGTTTATCTGCTTCAAGATCTGTAGAGCGGGGGTTCGATTCCCACTCAGGACAAACATTTGTGTAACGAACATCTTTGTCCTGTATCTGGGTGTTCTGTATACTTAGTCTTATAGCCCTGTATGATCAACACAATGATAATAATATAATTATCTTTCGTTCGAGTACAGAAAATATATTTTTATATCCCAGATTTATTCTTCTACTTTTTCTTTTGTCTGGACAAATTGACACCAATAGATAATTCGTATAGTACAAAGAACATATTACTTACAATTTCAGCCCTGTTGGTTCATTGGTAGTATGTCTGCTTCGAGAGCTGAAGGGCGTGGGTTCGACTCCCACTCTAGACTAACATTTGTACGAAATCATGCTATCGATGTTTGTTCTGTCTGGGTGTACTGTATGTATTTACAAAAAAAAGTATTCAAGTATACTGTCAGCTGTCTGGTTCCCATCGTACAAGCTTTGCTTAGTTTGGGGCTAGATGGCGTTGTGTTAAATTTCCTCCAATATTTAATTATTTCTCAATGGTTTGACTAACATTATGCTCTCGGAGTATTTCTCATTTTCATTTACGCTGGACCTAAGTCTTAGTATGCACACAGATATAGCGAAAATCAGTTCGTACGTAGAACAATACATGAAAGCTAAAACCTCCATTACGGCCCGTATTGTGTAAACTTGAATAACCCACACGTATAATAAAGTGGATGTTAAAATAGATAGCAACTCTTTTTTGTATACACCATAGAGCCTAGACAATGTAACATTCGAATAGCGATAACGCTTAACGCTGTCGATAAGTTACGTGGCAGCTTACGTCAACCCCATACATTTTAAGACTTCTCTATTAGCCTTAATGTATAATATGTCAATTGTTACATTGTCTTCTACTCTTAAAAGCAGAAAAAAATAACATAAACAAAAAACTCAAAAGCTTATGCCGCAAATGGTGGCATTATCGCCAAAAGCGATTTCTTCCAGGCTGAAAAAAAAGTAAAAAATATGACGAGAGATTGCATAACACTTATGCACTATATATACAGCATGACTGGTAAGACACCTACGATACTGATGGAGAGTACTCGATGCTCAATTCTCGTTTAAATTGTGTAATAAAATTAGATAAGTTAATTTTTGGCTAAATTTCCCTATAAATAAATAATGCATGGATACACACACTCCCGACGCCGATAACGATGTTTGATCACGTGACAAATACGTGCTTGTCCCGCCCACCCGTCGTCGGTGCGAGCGTCCTCACAACGTCCAGCTTGTGCGTTCGGACGTTGCGTATTTAATTACATAACTTTCGGTTAAGTTTACCTAGCAATCCGTTAATATTTATTTTTAGTGTTAATTTTTTTCTTCGTATAAAAATATGAACGCCAAATATTACGTCCTCGAGTATCGTAGGTGTCTCACCAGTCATGCTGTATAGTGTAATGTATGTACATAGGTGTAAAAACGATTATAAACTATTATGATACTATAGATTAATACACACCCATTTTATTCTGTCCTTTCTGTGTAGTTAAACAGTGTTTCTGGTTTTAATTTAAAGGTATAATCACGATATCTGTGTGCACTTAGCATAGATACAATGAACACGGAAGACTGATTCAACTATAAGTCAATATGACACATTCGTGTACTCAAGTACTATAGGTTATGAAACAGCTGTTCAAAATAAAATTAACACTTCTGCTGGAAACTTTATAGACTAGACTGAACAATACGTTTTAAGGTGGTTCGATTTCCATACAAATAAAATTTTGCCATTTATAAATAAATGGAGCATAATTTTATAGTGAAATCACAGCTACTGGCATTTATTTTGGTCTTTATTTGCGGTAATTGCTTGAATAAAACAGTAGATTATCATAAATTCATAAATTTGATTTTATGCTAATAATTTTAAATTATTAATAACAATTTGTATGGAAATCGAACTACCTTAAAACTGAATCAAGTGATTTTTGATATAATATATACTAGGTTTTAAAATTCGAATGTAGGTACCATACCTAAAGAAAACATCACATTTTACTTTTTTTTTTTTGACATATACAGACCAAAACGTCATCCGTACATGGCGGATGTTTCCCATGTACGCATAAAGCGTTTTGATTCCACATTTTTCATTCGCAAAGCGAGGTTGTGGAACTCTCTGCTGGAGCCTGTGTTTCCTGAAAGGTAAGTAGGTATGGGCATCTTCAAATCAAGAGTAAATAAATTTCTTCTAAGTAAGAGTGTTCTATCTTAGACCGCACTGCTGCTTTACACCAGGCAGGGTGTGGTCAAACACGAAACTATTCCGAAAAAAAATCTCAATTATAAAACAAAATATGTATTTTGACTTTAGTTGATTTTTTTTACATGACTGTGTATAATGTATATATGTGTAATGTATAATGATAATGGCCCTTTCAGCGTGGTACACTCTAAACTTATAACCTTGTATATAGTTTGATTCCTTTCGTCGGTTTCATGAAATAACAACATTGCTACTAAAACCAATAGAATAATAAATTTACTAAACATACAAAAATGGTAATATATGCAAAAGTCAAATCAGGTTCTTACATTTTCATTGCGTCTGAACTTTTAAGAGCTACTTAAAAATTCGTAGAAGACATTTTACAAAAGTTGTAAACTATTAAAGGAACACAGTCATTACTTATAATATATTTACATCGGAGGGTAGTTTTAGTTTTATATACAGCTTTCTTGGACGCGATGAGACGTTGTCACCACCTCTGGTCGTAATCTGTGAAACAATGGCGCGGTTAGTTCAATTCGTATTTCAAGCCAAGCAGTAGTGTGTAAATACTACTATCTTCTGGTTTGTAGAGTACTGCAGCTAGCAAAATTATAGGGCTAACGAAACTAACCATCTATTGTCTCAAAGTAATGAGCGCCAAAGCAGCGATGCCTGGACTTTGTTTTGGTACTCAAAGTTCTGTGTTTCTCTGAAATGATCATCATCTCTTACCATCAGAAGAGCGTTTCGTTCGTTTCACTATTCTTACACATGTTTGTGTAGCGATGATAGCTCAAGAGGACGCGGGTTTAAACCCCAACAATGAATTTGAGCTGCCAGTGAAAAGAAAACAGAGGCAAATGGTGAAGGAAACCATAGCGAAGAAACCATAGCATGGAGATCGGGTACTTTATAGTTCCCGGCTGGCTTGCTACCATCCTCAAATTGGATTTCACCAAGCAAGTAACGGTGTGGTCCGGCAGCCTCATTTGAAAACAAGTTCCATTCCAGTCTAGGTAAGCTTACCGCCTACGACCGCACCATCACTTAAGCTGCGGTCAAACTCCTCGCTTGTTAAACGCAAAAAAGTACAACACTTAAGTGCGACTAATTAAATCTTATGTCACCTGTGTGAGGTTAGAGAAGACGTCACTCCGGAGGCTGAGCTTGGACTGCACGCGTTCACTCCCTTATTCACTCGTCCTAAACTATGGTACGACTGAAACAATGAATTAATAATGAAGATGACACGTCACACGGAGGTCACAGAAAGACACCCTTCAAAGGAAGCAACGAAAACAAAAAATCGTTCGTTCACAAGGTTATGCGAGTTGATTACATTGATTAACTCTTTTGTAGCCATGATAGGTCAGTGGTTAGCGAGGTCGGTTCCCACAACGTGGGGCGTGGCTTCAAGCTTGAGCTGCAGGTGAAGTAAAACATCGTGAGGAAACCATAGCATGGTGGTACGGTACTTTCTAGTACTCGGCTGGCTATACAATGAAGGTAGACTTGAACCGTTTAGTTCGAGTCTTTGGAATATCGACAATGAAGCGGTGTCGCTTCTTGGAGCTCCTGGATTTCCGATAGATGCGTCCCACGGTGTTACGCGCTACACGTTTTCAGGAGAAAAAGTAGCCTTTTTTTTCTTTGGTTTTGGCGTCGCGTTTTGAGCATTTGCCAGTGTCAAGTATTTATATATTTTCAAGTTAAATAAGTGTCCTAGTAGCTAAAGTTATAGTCAAAGTCTAGTCTTGGGCAAGTACAGTCCGTGTCAGTCTAGTCCAGTAATGCTTTAGTAAAGTAGTGGCGCCTTTACTATAAGCTTCGATGGAGTTTTGGAAGCAACACGAAAAGTCATGTTTCACCACATTATATCATTTTCCCACACTCGCACTTGTAATTCGGCACTTTATGAATAAAACACCACCATTTTTATGCTTAAACACTCGAAAAAACACAAGTTTTGGAAAAAAATACAACGGGGCGACACGACTGTTTCCACGTTCCCACCAACAACCAAAAGCAGCCTTCATTTTTTTTTTTTTTAATGAAAAAAGTAATGAGACAAACGAGACGCTCTCCTGATGGTAAGAGATGACGCCTGTCCATGACCATCGCAGCGATACACAGAACTTTAAGTAACAAAATAAAGTGCAGGACATCACTGCTTTGGCGCTCATTACTTTGAGACTTTTGATAGAGTTAGTCTCAACAGCCAAGTAAATTCGCTAGCTGCAGTACCCTTCAAACCAGAACACAGTAATGCTTACACACTGCTGCTTAGCGGCAGAATATCTGGTACTGCGGTGGTACCTACCTAGACGACCATTCCAGGCTAGGTGTGCTTTACCATCTTCGACCACACCTTCACTTAACATCAGGTGAGCTGTGGTCAAACACCTGGCCTGTCAACCATTAAAAAAAAAAAAAAAAAAACGACCTCCTGCTAAGGAGATCTACCACCAAGTAGCGATGATAGCTCAGTGGTTAGCGCGGTAGGTTCGCATGCCGAAGGGCGTGGGTTCAAACCCCAACAATGAGCTTGAGCTGCCGGTGAAGGAAAACATCGTGAGGAAACCATAGCATGGTGGTAGGGTACTTTCTAGTACTCGGCTGGCTAGCTACCACCCTCAAGTTGAAAATCTGCCGCCAAGCATCTAACAGTGTGTTCCGGCAGCCTCACTTGAGAGCCAGTTCCATTCCAGGCTAGGTGTGCTTTACCATCTTCGACCACACCTTCACTTAACATCAGGTGAGCTGTGGTCAAACAACTAGCCTGTCAACCATAAAAAAAAAAAAAAATTATCCAGGGTCTCAGCTACCTCCACACCAAATATCATCCAAACCTAGTAATTTTTGCGTGAAAGAGTAACAAACATCTATCCATCCAAACATCCACATTTACAACATTAGTGGGGTTATGCAGATTTTTAGTTCTCGACAGCTGAGATGGATTCTCTACCTTTCTCGAGCCACTGAATCGAGTAACCTCGTCTGCGAACAGCATGAACAGCACAAGTGACAACCTTCACTTTTTACGGCACATAAACTCGTATCACAGACTCCAGCGTATATTTTTTATGAGTGAAATAACATCATATACGGGAGTGCTAGTTTATGTTTCCTCTATTTGTGCTCATATTGTTTGTCGTAATGTCATATGTGCCTTGTCTTTCATTTATTTAGTCCTTAAGTGGACAGAGGATATAAAGCTATATTTTCTCAGGGAAAGCGGGGGCAGCGTTAAGCACGTCTAATATTTTTAGAAGGAACGTAGGACCCTCATCAATCGTCGCTTTCCATCAGTAAAGATTAGGGTCATAAAGTAAGGATGGACTGCTATGTTTTAGGTTTGACCTTGAACTTTTAAAAGGAAATAGAAGAATTCAGGGGGTACGGCTGGTTTTATATTGGGCTTTGAGTTTTTTTTGTAAGCGTAATGAGACGAACAAGACGCTCTCATGATGGTAAGAGATAATGCCTGTCCATGACCATTGCAGTGGAATCCAGAACTTTGGGTAACAAAACAAAGTCCAGGGCATCGCTGCTTTGGCGCTCATTACTTTGAGACTTTCGATAGTTAGTCTCAACAGCCCAGTAATTTCGCTAGTTGCAGTACCTTTGAAACCGGAACACAGTAATGTTTAGCTAGATGGCGCTGTGTAACGCCATCTAGCCCCAAACTAAGCAAATCTTGTACTATGTGAACCACAAAAAAATAGTTTAGCATAGCAGTAGTGTGTAAACATTACTGTGTTCCGGTTTGAAGGGTACTGCAGCTAGCGAAATTACAGGGCTGTTGAGACTAACCATCGAAAGTCTCAAAGTAATAAGCGCCAAAGCAGTGATGCCCTGGACTTTGTTTTGTTACTCAGAGTTCTGTGTATCGCTGCAATGGTCATGGACAGGCGTTATCTCTTACCATCAGGAGAGGGTCTCGTTCGTCTCATTATTTTCTACATAAAGTTTTTTTTGTAAATCCATACAGAACACCCAGACAGAAGAAACATTGGTTATCGAACAAATGTTTATTCTGGTGGGAATCAATCCACGCACTGCAGCTCTTGAAGCAAATATATAAACAGAGCAGTCGTAATTTGTACATGTCTAAAAACTAGTGAGTGTCAGACATACTTACACTAGTTAAAGGTATCCTATAGTCCTTCTTTCTAAAATCTGTGTAGTAGGCACCGCCGTCTGGTTCGGAGCGGATGTCCTCCGGTAGCTTGGCGATCTTGCCGGTGGATGGTGGCCTCTGCAGACTCATGTACCCGTTCGAAACAGGCCTGCGTTCTAGAGGATAAAACATACAAATTTACAATTTTAGTACACCAGTAGTAAATGGTATAATTTGTAACGAGCAAGGAAACAAGCTGCAGTAAGGTAATTATAATCTCGATCTTCTCAAAGTCAGAATTATTTTCAATCTTTTAAGTCTACTTCATCTTCGACCACATCATCACTTGCCATCAGCACGAGTATGTGGTAACCGCAGACTTATACTAGTAATAAAAAATAAAATTAAGTTAAGTAAGTTTTATTTGTAGTATAATTTGTAAGTTTTTTCTTGGTAGTAGATCTCGTTAGCTAGAGGTCGTCTACAGAAATCCTGCCGCCAAGCAGTAGTGTGTAAACATTACTGTGTTCCGGTTTGAAGGGTACTAAGTAAATAAAGGGCAGCTAACGAAATTACAAGGTTTTTTGAGACTAACCATCAAAAGTCTCAAAGTAATGGGCGTCAAAGTAGCGATACCCTGATTTTTCTACTCAAAGTTCTGTGTATTGCTGCAATGATCATGGAAATGCGGTATCTCTTATCAGGAGAGCGTCCATATCGAAATTGGCGAAGTCAATTGGACCAAACTCTTGGGATCCCGTGAAAAACATGGTGACTTACCATAAAGGTTAGGTATGATGTCAGGGTCTGCGTCGTCAACGTCTCTTGGATCCGAGTTGAGGAGCGCTCCCCTGGCGCTCCGCTCGCGTGGCTCCGTGCTGCTGGCTCGCGACTCCACCTCCTGCTTCACAGGAGTGGGGCAGCTGGGAGCACGTTCCACGTACATGGCTTCACTATAGAAAAAAAAAAATCTGGTGTTAAAAATCATCAAACGAATAAATGAAGTGAGTTGAAATTCTGACAATGACCTTGAGCTGCCGATTAAGGAAAAAAACGCGATAAAACTATAACATGGTGGTACACTTTCTAGTACTCGGCTGGCTAGCTCCCTCAAGTTGAAAATCTCCCGCCAAGCACCAAGCGGTGTAATCCGGCAGCCTCAATTGAGTGCTAGTTCTATTCCAGGCTTGGTGTGCTTTACCATCTTCGACCACACCGCCACTAAACATCAGGTGAGCTGTGGTCAAGCATAAGATTCTCTTCCTAGTGATCTCTCAAAAAATGATAAAAATACAACAAATCAATTTCGGTGAAAATGGAAGTCCCGTTTTATTTGGTTGAGATCCTAGTCTACCTTATGTAATACTAGCTGAGCCCCGCGGTGTTACCCGCTACATGTTTTCGGGATAAAAAGTAGCTTATGTTCTAATCCAGGGTCCCAGCTACACACCAAATTTCATTTAACCCCTTTTTGTAGTTTTTGCGTGAAAGAGTAACAAACATCCATACAAACTTTCACATTTATAGTATTAAGTGGGATAGTTTAGTAATAGTTATTTTTAAGAATAAATACAGTTGAAAATTTAATTCAATTCTAGTTATAGTTTTGACAAACGTAACGTGAAACTTCGTAGCACATGGTTCATATCACCGCAAAGTACACAACGTCTTCGCAAATATTGTTCTTTTACCAGTTACAAACAACACCGAAGTTGCCATCCGCACATAAACATGAGTCCTACCACAGAGTAAATCATCTTACAGAGAAACAATTGCTCATTGCGTTGATATTAGATTTTTTAATTAAAAATCCTAGTTAAATTGTACCAGAGCCCACGACCACAATTTTTGTCTCATTGCAATACCGCCAAAACCGCATCAAACTGATAGATTCGGTTATTTTGAACTCGAAAATACCCTTATGAGAAGTTTCGCGTAGCGTTTAACCTGATCGAATTTTCAAAAATGAATACAATAAACGTCATTTTTTTGCCGTTTTTATAGATAATGGTACGGAACCCTTCGTGCGCGAGTCTGACTCGCACTTGGGCGGTTTTTTTTTAATAGTAAATAGGCTCGTTTGCATCTCGCCTCGCAAAGATGTGGTCGACGACGAAGCACGCTTGCCTAAAAGTTACCGATTTACATCGTAGATTGCATCTTCTCTTAAGATCAGGTGAGATGGGAATCAAACGCAAGTCTATTCATAAAGTCTGCATGCTACATCTTCGACCGTTAGGTGTTTTGGTCATCAAACACGGACTTATACGTGTAAAAAACTTTCACCACCTAACTCACTGGTCGATTCTAGCAAGCAAATAAAGAGGGTAGACGGAAGTTTACTCTGTTCATTTTCACTTTGGTTGTCTCCTTCGCGAGACTGTACGTGTATTGTAAACTCACTGTATACGTTGGTATAGTGTGCATGATTTATTTTGATGAAAATGATTATTTGACATAAGGTGATTTTGTAATAACAAACTTGACATTTATTTTAATATTTTTTCTCTTGACATTGAATATTTTTGACATTGTATTTCGTAATCATTATTGTTATATTTTTTTATTGATTTTATAAGATGAATGTTTGCATGCCGAAAGGCGGGATATGGCGTGCCATGTTTTAATTCCTACCAACCATACTTTACCCATATACGCAAATAAATGATTATGATTAAAAAGATGTTAGTTAAGACAGGTCCGGCTAAAGGAAGAACTTACAGTGAAGAGGTATTGAACCCCAGCTTACGAGTTTAAGCATTTTCTACTCTAAGGCTTTACCTTAAGGGCGCGTGTTTGGCTGGCAGGTGGCGATGTCGCGTGGCGTGGCGTCGGTAGAGCACGGCAAGCACGCCACACACAGCCGCGGCTAGCAGCGCAGACATGGCGGCTATTGACGCTAGGACCGGCGACATGCCCAGAGTACCACTTTCACCTGCACAACAAATATATATTTTTAAATGTTAAAGTAATGAGACGAACGATACGCTCTCCTGGTGGTAAGAGAAAACGCATGTTCATGACCATTGCAGCGACACACAGAACTTTGAGTAGCAAAACAAAGTCCGGGGCATCGCTGCTTTGGCGCTCATTACTTTGAGACTTTCGATGGTTAGTCTCAACAGCTCAGTAATTTCGCTAGCTGCAGTACCTTTCGCACAAATAGTAATAAAAATACAAGTATTTATTGTTTTAAACTAAAACGACACAATACGCTACTTACAATAGTCATTAAAAAACTCCTAATTAAAAATAACAACATAAAGTATTGCAGACGTTGAAAAAAAAGTCGTAAATATTGTTGTAAAATAAATGTATTCAATAAATAAGTAAGTAAATAATTTTCATTAAACGTAAAATTGTAGTAGAATAATTGTAAGTAATCATGTAGAAGGTTACGCGGAACGTCAGTAATAAGCTGAAGAAAATTATTTTATTTATCTTCATAAATAATTGTTTTACTTTACTTGTT
Organism: Biston betularia; assembly: GCA_905404145.2. Taxonomy (NCBI): domain Eukaryota; kingdom Metazoa; phylum Arthropoda; class Insecta; order Lepidoptera; family Geometridae; genus Biston; species Biston betularia. The sequence goes on along the minus strand of FR989879.1, from coordinate 12,715,803 downwards.
CTTTGTAAAAATTATCATTTTTTAGGGTTGGGGTTCATAGTAAAAATCAAATTTGTAATGTTCAGTACAATGTCCCACTGTTGGCTTAATATTAACGTTTCGCAAACTATAATTTGTAAATAGCTACAAAATAGGTAGTTTTGAATGTAAAAGTAATGATACGAACGAGACTTTCTCCTGATGGTAAGAGATAACGCCTGTCCATGACCATTCCAGCATTTGCAGCGATAGAACTTTGAGTAGCAAAACGAAGTCAAGCTCTGTAATTTCGCTAACTGCAGTACTTTTTTCCTCAGCTCACCTGATGTTAAGTGAAGGTGTGGTGTGGTGAAGTATCCTTCAAACCGGAACACATTAATGTTTACACACTACTGCTTGGCGGCTTGAATGTTTGGTACAGCAGTGGTACCTACCTAGACCACCTTCTACTAAGGTGATCTACCATCGAGTAAAATATTGATTTAATATTTGATCAAGTGAAAAAAAAGCAAAGTAGCTGAATCCCTGATAATTATTTTGATTTATTTGTCTAAAAGCTTTTGAGATCAAAATATTTAAAACGGCTCAAAGGTCAGACTTGGAAAACTAACTAAAAATTCAAATTCGATTCTCGAAGGAAACGGAACGATTCTAAGCCCTATTTTACTCGCCCAAAATATTCTTAAACTTTGCATATTCCGCCGATAAATTTGGACGAAGCGGCTTCAGAAGCATTTATCAAAGAAATTTTTATACTATGACCTTTATGCTACCCACCTAGGATTAGCTAGTAATCTTCTTATCCACACCTACACGAAAGTCTCGCAAAATAACAACACTTTCTCTTTAAAAATGCTTGAATCGGAACGTTTTGGTAACCAAGCGAGAAATGCTTAGTGCTGTTTTTTTTAAATATGTTATAGGTTCGCGTTTGACCACATCCTTCCTTATTTTTTTTTATAGTAAATAAATAAATATCGCAGGACTATACACACAGCGTCATCTGGCCCCAAACTAAGCAGAGCTTGTGTGATGGAAGTCGGATAACTGATAGAATACATAAATACTTTTTTTTTTTTGTAAATACATAAAGAACACCCAGACACAGAACAAACATTTGTTCATTCACAAAATGTTTTCCCTGAGTGGGAATCGAACCCACACCCTACAGCTCTCAAGGCAGATATACTACCAATGAACCAACGGGGCTGTAATAGATAGGCTTGCGTTTGACCGCCATCCCGCCTGATGTTAAGCGAAGATGCGGTCTACGGTGGAGCACGCTTGACTAGAAGAAACCGAATCACTCGCGACTTGAAGGAACCCAGAATATATTCATTGGGGAACACCCACTGATGGTTACCAACCAAAATTAGTCTAGATTATTCTTAATTTATATAGATGTGGGATGTGTTACGAAATTGTAGCTATCTGTACATTTTTTTTATGTAAAGATAGTGAGACGAAAGAGACGCTCTCCTGATGGTAAGAGATAACACCTGCCCATGACCATTCCAACCATACACAGAACTTTGAGTAGGAAAACAAAAGTCTAGGGCATCGCTGCTTTGACGCTCATTACTTTGAGACTTTTGATGGTTAGTCTCAACAGCCCAGTAATTTTGTTGCAGTATTTTTCAAACTGGAACACAGTAATGTTTACACACTACTGCTTAGCGGCGGAGTATTTGGTACAGTGGTGGTACCTACCTAGACAACTTCCTGCTACGGATATCTACCATCAAGTAAAAAGTTTATCGGCAATACGCACATGACTAAGAAAAGACAGAGGCACTTGCGTTAGGATTCGAATCCAAGACTTTGAGATGGGACGCCAAAAAGACTCCGAACTAGACAGCCGAAACTTCAAAACGAAAAGTTGCTATCAGTGAGTAAATTGCTTCCACAGTCGTATTTTAAAACACTTTGAAACTATTATCCGTGCATATGACAAATAAAACAAGTCCATTTAAAAATGATTTTACTCCACAACCCGTCATTAAAAATTCACAAGTTTGTATTAAAACGTGACTGCAACATCGCGATCTGCAAATATTGGACGAAAATAGAGATGAGGTTTTTGTAAAATTTCATTCGATAGTCCAATTTTTACAAATCTAAGTCAAAAAGTTTCCGATTTAAAAAACAAAGATATTACTGTTTCATATTAACTAGCAACTCGCCCCGGCTTTGCACGGGAAAACAAAACTCGATTAACAAAATGAATTTATCGATCCTGTAGTTTCGGAGCCTATTCAATACAAAAAAACAAAAAATTAAATCTTTCCTCTTTATTTATAAGATGTAGATGACAACTGTAATAGTTAGACATATGATATTGCGGACTTATTTGTAGCTGTAAAACGTCGCTTTAGTCTATTGTCAATAGTAATTTTTTTTATATTTAAGATTTTTTTCTAATTTTTCACAGCTTGGATTACATTATTGAATATTCTATACGCATCCCTAATTGTTTTTTAAATAGAATATATACTATGTCCATCACGGATAATGTAGCATTCTAATAATGAAAGAATTATTAAGATCAGTCCAGTAGTTTCGGAGCCTGTTCAATACAAACAAACGAACAAATCTTTCCTCTTTATATTAGTATAGATAGATAAAAATTAATGTTCTTTAAATTATTTTAATCTTTTTATAGAAGATTATCCAAAAAGCACAGAAAAAAAAAGTATTGTACAAGATTAACTGTAATCACTTACAAAGGAGACTAATAAATGCTTAAGTACTGATAATAAACTCTCTCATAGTGTAGAATTACTAATCGGTGCTCTCCATTATTTTAAATATAATGGGCTTCTTAAAAATTACGCTTGAACATTAAACATTTTAGTAGATTTTGCACACTTAAGTGATGTTTTTATTTACGATTGACAGGCTAGGTGTTGGACTATAGCTCACTTAGTGTTAAGTAGTTTTGGAATGGAACTGGGTCACTAGCGTCACACCGTTAGGATACTTTGCGGCAGATTTTCAACTTGACGAGCTAGCCAGCCGAGTACTAAAGTACCCTACCACCATGCTATGGCTTCCTCACGATGTTTTCATTCACCGGCAGCTCAAGCTCGTTGTTGGTACTTGAACCCACGCACTTCGGCGTATAAACACTAATCGCTCTATTTTTTTGGTTTAGATAGCTTTGCTTAGTTTGGGGTCAGATGGCACTGTGTGTAATGTCTTACGATATTTATTTATTTATTTTATTTATTTATTAGATAACTGATATTATACAGAAATGAAATTATATTTGTCAACTTCGCCGGTTTGACCACTTACCATTACGAGGCTGGCTTGCTTAAGGTATTATCCTATTGCGGGAGCTAGGGCCTCCAATAAGTTATGAAATAAGTGTATTTTTAATAAACTATACTTAAGTGAATTATATTTAAGTGTATGATATTTATTTATATATAAGTGTATTTTTTAATAATTATTAAGAAATGTTCTCTTTTTTTGTATACAAATATTAAATAATTATAAATCTAGTGAATCTAATGTAACTATAAATGGAATAACGCATGCACATTAGTAGAAACAAATAAATAAATTTTATTATTTTATTATTTTTTATTATTATTTTGTAAACGCTAACTCGGGACTAAATAACAATTAAAAACAATTTAGGTTTTTGTATATACAACTCTACCAAACGTTTCATTATATATACTTAACTAAATATAATTTTTGTACAATTGTACATTATTTATTTGTATTGTACGTATAGACGCGTTCATCTCTAATAGCAAGTGCTAAGCAAGTTATAAATAACGTGAGTGTTTGAACCTTCGACGTGCTGCTAAACAGTTCAAGCGAAGCACGCGATTTAAATACATTTTCGTGAAAAATACATAAATATAAGACATAATATTTTTTGCAAAAAAATAGTTATTTGTTATAAAAGAGTGCAGTGTTGCTTTTTAACCGCGTGCTCAATTTTGATGACCGAGCTGCGCTCGTGATTCAAAAATTAGAATCCTGAGCGTTAGCGAGGGAATCAAAAGAGCACGAGGTGAGAAATCTCTGCACTCGTGTGCAACACGTAACTTTTCATCCCATCTCAACGAGGAAATGACTAAATGCAAAAAAAAAAACGTATACCAAGGAGATACCGAGTCTGAGTTTTTAACAAATTAAAAAAAGTTGTATGAAAAATTCGGCGCCATGGAGTTAGAAGTAAATAGGTTTAATGATGTTTTGAATTCATAAACTTAGTGCACACGATGTTCTAAATTCAAATTTATTTTATCCTCTAGGGACTTTTACTTGGAGCAGGAGGTCGTCTAGGTAGGTACCACCGCAGTACCAGATATTCTGCCGCCAAGCAGTAGTGTGTAAGCATTACTGTGTTCCGGTTTGAAGGGTACTGCAGCTAGCGAAATTACTGGGCTGTTGAGACTAACTCTATCAAAAGTCTCAAAGTAATGAGCGCCAAAGCAGTGATGCCCTGGATTTTGTTTTGTTACTTAAAGTTTTGTGTATCGCTGTAATGGTCATAAATAGGCGTTATCTCTTACCATCAGGAGAGCGTCTCGTTCGTCTCATTACTTTTTACATTAAAAAAAAAAGGATAAAAACGACTTTTGCATTCAAAAATCGAAGAGCAAATATACTCTTTCCGAGATGGGGGGATGATAAAAAAATTAATCTTTACTCTTCAAACTCTCAAAAGCGACAACTACATCATGTCATTTGATAATGTTGCATTAAAGCCTATTTCTCTTTGTTACAACTTCATTCCATCGGCATCCGATATGCGCAATTTTATACGTCGTAATAATGGAACTGTGGACTGGAATAGTCTATAAATTTATGGAAAGTGGGGCGAAATAACAGGTTATAGTGCTGAATGTAAATCAGCAAACATAACTAGCTAAACATAGACAAAAAGAACAATCAAACGTAAAATATCTACGGATATCATAGCTCTAGTTTAAATTACAAATTTTATGTAGGTAGAAAGCAATTTGAGTCGTATGGTTAAAATATTATTCTCGCATGATGTCATGGTTGACGATAATAGCTTAGTGGTTAAAACTTTCGATGGTTAGTCTCATCATCATCATCATCAGCCTACATTAGTCCACTGCTGGACATAGGCCTCTCCTAAGACACGCCACTCAGACGGATCTTCAGCTTTTCGCTTCCATTCACCGCCAGCTGTCCTACGTATATCGTCAATCCATCGAGTCTCAGGGCGTCCTACGCAACGTTTGCCAATACGCGGTCGCCACTCTAGAACACGTGTACCCCAGCGGTTATCGGTTCTGCGACAGATAATTATGTCCAGCCCATTGCCACTTCAGCTTGCTAATACGCTGAGCTATGTCTATGACTTTAGTTCTCTGGCGAATTACTTCGTTTCGGATACGGCCCCTCAGAGAAATGCCAAGCATAGCTTTTCCATAGCTCGCTGAGCGACTTTGAACTTACGGACCATTCCCGCTGTGAGTGTCCACGTTTTAGCTCCGTAGGTCATCATGACAGGTAGAACGCACTGATTGAAGACTTTTGTCTCAACAACCCTGTAATTTCACTAGCTGCAGTACCTTTCAAACCAGAACACAGTAATATCTGGCACTACGGTGATACCTACGTAGTCGACCACCTGCTAAGGCGATCTACAACCAAGTAAACAGTGTACCAAGTGAGGTGTTAACAGCGTTTTATAAAGGCCTATGGTTTTTTTTTATCCTAAGCGACGATAGAGAGAGAGAGAGGGAGGGAGAGAGGCCTTTGCCCAGCAGTGGGACAAAGTGGGCTGAAAATAATAAGCGCATTGTGAGGAGGTTCCTCACTCTGCAGCCCTAACCACCGGCAGCTTGAGTCCTGCCCCGCTGCCGGCGGCACCCTAGTTTTTAAGTTTATTTATATTATTTATGTTTTTTTGTATGTTTAATGAAAACAAAAATCTAATAAAGGAAATAAATAACTGTTATAGTAATAATAATAAGCGATGGTAATTATTATTTGTTTAGGTAACTATAAAATTATTGCACTTAGCAAACAAGTGCGTAAAAACATTAAAAAAAAACATAATTATATTTTTTAATAAATTGCCAGATTATTTAATGTCATAATATGAAAACTAATCAAAAATAATAATGTAAGTATTAAATAATGGAAATTAAATAGTTTTCAAAATAATTTTATTGTAAAATTCATCAAATCACAGATGCACAAAAAAAGTAATGTTTACATACTACTACTTACCGACAAGTACCTACCTAGACGACCTCCTGCTATAGAGATCTACCAGCAAATTTACGAGTCCTACTTTTTAAAAATAAGACTAGCATTTGACCGCCGTCTTGCCCGATGTTAAGCGAAGATGCGGTCTACGATGGAGCAAGCTTGCCTAAAAAAACCGATTAACACGCGACTTGTAGGCACCCTGATAGTATCTATAGGGGAACACCCACTCAGGTAGAAAATTCGAAATTCCGGAAAAATAATGAAAACCCGCAATGTGCCTAGGTACTTATACGCGCATTATTCAACTCTAATAAAAACCCAGGAAAAAGAAAATGAAGTCCTAAATCAGGCAAATTGTTCCAAACTACGGTTAGGGGTATGATTTCAGTTTATTATACGCCACACCACCTCCTTCATTCTGATTGGCCCATTATAAAACGGGCCGGAAATTCGATACCTAAACTTAGCCTTAACGGCCGATTTGACGAGATTGGAATGGAATTAGGTTTCCTAAATAGGAAACTTAATAGCTACTATTATATACTATTAAAAAGTCTGATTTTGTAATGAGATCTGAGTTTTGGGCTAAAGTAATCATCATCGAAGCAAAGTTCTCGTATCTTTTAGGAAAGAAATGCAAGAATATAATAGAATAGAATAATTTATTGACATATTTAAACATATACTTAAACTATGTAGTCACTATGCTTACACAGTTATCAATACAGTTCAAACAGTACATGGGCTTTTTTTTTTGTAAAATTGTAAAAAATAAAAAAAATAAAATATGTAACTAAAGTTGACAAAGGTCACGGATCCCAGAGTCTGTGGAGCGCAAAAAAAAAAAAAAAAAACGTGCTTTTTCAGTTCACAAAATCAAATGTAATAATTAGCTGTAAAGTGGAAATAATTACTATCATCTAATTCTAAAATCACAAATAATATAATAATTAAAAAGAAAAAGAAAAAAATTACAACAATAATTCAACATTAAGTCATATTATTTATGAGTCAAATTATAACAAACGTAACAAATCGAATATGATAAATTGCTATAAATGTATACTATACCAAATATTATGTATTATAACAACTGTAGTCATTCTGCAGATATTATTTTATGATATACCATGTTCTCTCTATTAGAAAGTTAGATACTTGATGCAGATTTTCAACTTGAAGGTGGAGCTAGCCAGCTGAGTGTTTAAAAGTACCCTACCACCATGCTATAGTTTTCTCACCGGCAGCTCAAGCTCATTGTTGGGGTTTGAACCCACGCCCTTCGGCATGCAAACCGACCGTGCTAACCACTGAGCTATCATCGCATTGCTAATAAAGATGTTTTACCTTTCAACTTACCAGTTAACTTGCCCGCCTGTCCCTTGAGGGTGACAGCTTCTATAGTGGTGACGTCACTTCGTCCCTTTGCGTTGACAGCGTACAGATCTATTCTGTAGCTAACTCCAGAAGGAAGGCCGCGAATCTCGAAGTAGGGGGGAGTGCGGTTCGTAGAAACATTGTAGCGAACCTGTTAGAAGAGAAAGACTTTTAGAATAATAAAGAAAAAAACATACAGAATGGAAGTTAACAGCATGAATACGATACCCGATGATGGCATTTGTAAACAATGCTGTCTCTTTGAAATCTGTTGCTTTAAATAGAAAGTATGACAGAAATGTTTATGTAGGAAATTTAGTAATGGAAAGCGGTCATTTTAAGCTTCAAGATTAATAAGCTACTGTAGCTCTCTTAGAAAAAAATGATTAGAAGATATCTTCTGAAGTAGATGAGTTCTTTATGCTTGAGACGGACTGAAAGGTCTTCTTAAGGTTGCTGTATACAAAATTATTTGAATAGTATCCTTACATGTACCCAACTAAGTTTCTTCTAGAACAGCTAGGGTACAATTCCTTGGAAGAAGGCTACTCGACCAGCTTTTATTTTTGCTGTAAGGTTTTTAAAGGCATGTTGACTCTGTACTGCATAATTTGCTGTCCTTGTTGTTTGCCCCGGATAATCCCTGGCTAATAAACGTAGTCAATCACATCCTGTTCCATGTTGATCAAGGTCCTTCTGTTGCACGGTCTATGTCTCCATTAATTCGCGCTGACCGTCACTTCTTTCAATACCGACTGGCAGGAACAAAATATTATTATCTGCTATAAGATAGGACGAATTTATCTTGTAGGTTTCGTAACAAAGCCCAGAGTTATCCCCCTTTTTGGTGATTTGCTGATTCCATGCCCATAGTAAAAGTTGTTCACAGTGACCTCCATTAAAGATGGTACTCCTTCAACTAATTTACTATTTATTTAAGTGCCTTGTGTTCCATTGCAGGGCAAAGGTCTCCCTTCTCTTCTTCCAGACTGTCCAATCTTTTTTTTTTTTTTTTATTGGTTGACAGGCCAGGTGTTTGACCACAGCTCACCTGATGTTAAGTGAAGGTGTGGTCGAAGATGGTAAAGCACACCTAGCCTGGAATGGAACTGGCTCTCAAGTGAGGCTGCCGGAACACACAGTTAGATGCTTGGCGGCAGATTTTCAACTTGAGGGTGGTAGCTAGCCAGCCGAGTACTAGAAAGTACCCTACCACCATGCTATGGTTTCCTCACGATGTTTTCCTTCACCGGCAGCTCAAGCTCATTGTTGGGGATTGAACCCACGCCCTTCGGCATGCGAACCTACCGCACTAACCACTGAGCTATCATTGCTTTCAAATTTTTCAGCTTTTGAAGACCAGTGACTGTCGTCATTAGTTTATCATACCACCTTTGTTTGGGGTCGATTCTAATCTGGCTTTAATTTTGGGGTCCTGTAATGGTCCCAGTGGTCGGTGTGATACATGCATCATGTATGATAGATATAATCAACAACTATCTAAATAACTAATTCTATAGAAACTATGTAACATGATGAAATACCTCATACATTTATTGCTTAAGTAATCGATAGGTGCAGAGCTTTACGACACAATAAAAGTTAAAGTTATCTTGTTTATAGCAAACCAGTTGGAGGTGTTAAGTAGTGAATTTAGCAATAAATGGCAACTTTGAAGTTACCAGCGCAATATTCACGTCGTTTCATAATCTCACATTATGTGTCAGAAATTTAATGAATTGTATCTCTGTCGTGATGTTTTATGTATTATGATTTAATGTGTGCTGTTCGATGCATTTTAAAATGCTTTCAATTTTTCATGTTCTTTTTTAATATTATTTATTTCATTTATTGCATAAATTAACATGATTCATTTGCAAGTTTTTGTTTATGTAACTTGTCGTTTAGGTTAAATATTGCAAGATAATAACTTTCTTTTATCTCAGTATGGAGTTGCAATTTGGCATATTGGTTTATATAATTATGTACATCACTGGATCTTAATTAGTAATCAGTGTTCAAGTCACGAAAGTTTAAACATTTCATATTGGTTCAGTTCCCATGAAATTTCATTATCATAGTAACTATGATCCAGAATAGGCTCCAGATGAAGAAATCTTCAACTGTTAAGTTTTTTGCACATTTTAAATCATCGGGATCATCACGTTTTTTTACTTTCATTTTTTGTTTTAAATTTCGGCATACATCTCCAGTCTGTTCTTAACCTGTATCGTGTTTTCTATTCTTGGTTGCATGGAAGGCTGGCACTTTTGGCACAAGCTCATAAGATGCTTTTGTTTTCTGGTCTCTTTTTTTTTCTATTTTTGGTGTGCACAAAAAATCTTTTCTGTCTATCTAATAATTATGTCTAGATAGTCGTACAAGCAGATATAAAAAAACAGATTGTTTAGAACCTAACACTATCTAATTTCACGCAAAACTATTTAGCAATTCTAATTCACCATCAGTGCACAATCGTGTCGTCAGGCTTACAGTAAACATTGTTCCTTCTGAATAAACATACTTCATTTTAGACCGTTTCATTGCTGACATTAGACGGAATGACGACAAACCAAATTCTATTTAGACTAAAAAGCTAATGCAGAAAGTTTTGTAGGGAACGCGGAAAGAGTCGTGTCGCTCCGTTGTATTTTTATCCAAAATTAGTGTTTTTTCGAGTGTTTATGTTTTTTTTTTCATGTAGTGCCGAATGACAAGAGCGAGTGTGCGAAAATGATATAATGTGGTGAAACTTTTCGTGTTGCTTCCAAAAATCCATCGAAGCTTTATAGTAAAGTAGCCACTACTTTAAAAGCATGACTAGACTTGACTGATACGGACTGGACTTGACTAAGACTGGACTTTGACTATAACTGTTGCTACGAGGCAACTTATTTAACCTTCGAAACTTGAAAAGATAAAACACTTGACACTGGCAAATGCTCAAAACGCGACGCCAAAACCAAAGAAAAAAAAAAGCTAATGCAGGCTCTCGTTTCCTAAAAGCCAAGGCTATATATAACCCGAGTTTAATGTCTATGGCGACAACGTTATCAGAGTTTAACCACAGCGAAGTAAACTTACAGTCAATGAAGGTAGTTCCAGCAGCTCCATGAGGAAGGACTGGGGTAGGCCGCCATCGAAGTTCTCGACGCACTCCACGTACAGAGAGTCGACGCTCTGGTTCGCTACAGAGCAGTTCTGCAGGTGAAACGGACGACCTGGAATAAAAGTTACGGTTGTCTATTCTGGTATGCTGGTGATGTTCTGTACAGGGTCTATGGTAAAATTCGAAACATGCACGTTTGTAGATTCCGTGTCTGTTTCTTTATTTGTCATTCAATATTATTTATTTGTAATTATGGTTTGAGTCACTCTCTTGAGTCAACATTTTCTACAATTCACGTTTGCCTTTTTGTTCCCAATTATACTGTTTGTTCGTATTGACGAGTATTTCAAATTTAAAGATTATTGAATTACTAGTAAGTAATTATGATTTTTTGTCATGTCATTTTAATATATTGACAATATTGTTTTGGTAATGACTTATTTTTATATTGACATATTTTATATTGACAGTATTTTATATTGACAATATTTTTTTATATTGACATGTTTGGATATTGACATACCTTATTTTGACATGTAATCAGTGTTTTAAAACCCATTTGATGACATCTTTAAAATTTTGAAGTGACTTGTAACATTGGTGTTATCAATAAAGTATTTGTATTTGTATTTATTTGTCATCTCTGAAAAAATGCATTTTGTATCCAGAGTTTAAACACCATCAAAAAAACTTTAGCTACGATTTCAAATATTAATTTAAAAGTAAGTAAGTAATTTAACGCTGGCCCCATTGCCGCGTCGTATGGCAATGAGGCCAGCGAACTTTGGGAACTATTACCATTGATAGCGGCCTTTTAGATTAGTTATTGTTTTAAATGTTGCATGTCTTAGTTACGTTATTTAATTAAAAGACATAATTGTTCATCATTTTATTTCTTTCTTATTCATTATTGTAATCCTACTAATATTATAAATGTGAAAGTTTGGATGGATGTTTGTTACTCTTTCACGCAAAAACTACAGAACAGATTTGGATGAATTTTGGTATTGAGGTAGCTGATACCCTGGATTAGAACATGTAGCGGGTAACACCGCGGGCGCAGCTAGTAAATACTATATTAAAAAAATATGGATGATCTTCAGAGAGCAAATAGGCTTCTTCAAGGTGTTTTACATTAGTTAGCTCTACTCAGGCAGGGTGTGGTAGAAGTTTCAGATAGAAGTATGACGGAGACTTACCCGCGGCAACCAGTTGGAACATACACGGCACCTTCTGTTGTCCGACAGAGTTCTCTCCGAAGCACGCCAGCGTCCCGTACTCCATGTCGGTGGTGGGAGTATAGTTTAACGTCGACGTGTGCCCGTGACTACTGTATAACCTTTTAAAATTGATAAAACTATTAATGGTCATAAAATTACGATGACCATTTAACATCAGGTGAAAGTTCTAATTATATATATTTTTTTTATAGGATAGGCGTTGACCACAATTCAGCTGGTTAATGACGGCGTGGTCGAAGATGGTAAACAAATCTAGCCTGGAATGGAACTGGCTCTCAAGTGAGGCTGCCGGAACACACCGTTAGGTGCTTGGCGGCAGATTTTCAACTTGAGGGTGGTAGCTAGCCAGCCGAGTACTAGAAAGTACTCTACTACCATGCTATAGTTTCCTCACGATATTTTCCTTTACCGGCAGCTTAAGCTCATTGTTGGGGTTCGAACCCACGCTCTTTGGCATGCGAACCTACCGCGCTAACCACTGAGCTATCATCGCTACAAACACTGAGCTATCATCGCAACAAAATAAAAAAAATTAAGCCAAAAGTTCGCCAATAAATAATTGTTATTATAACTCTGTGTGTTGCAACAATAAAAGGCTACGTGTGTTTTACCATCTTCGACCACACTTTCACTTAACATCAGACGAGCTGTGGTCAAACATCTAGCCTGTCAACCTAAAAAAAAAACATTGGACTAGGCATACGTTTGGCCTCGAACGCACCTGCTAAAAGAGACGATGTGACCGAAGATTAAACTTTTAATTAAACTTTTCTAGACAAGCGTATTCTACGCTTGTCTAGAAAAGTTTAATTCACGTTTTTCTCAAAATAGATCAACCTCTTGTAGTTATTTCAGATGATATAAAAAAATACATAACACTTCCATTACGTAAATAAATACAGAATCCAAGAATAGAAAAACTCAAATCTAGAAATGCTAACCACGAAAACGCGCGATGAAATAACGAGAAATACAATCATAGTTGTCTAGTCACCATTACACTCGGAGTGCTAAGAGATTTTATTATTTGAACTTAATAACTATGAAAACGGGGCATCATCCTCAGATAATTTGGAATCTGAGAAGTCTCATCAAAGTTTTCTCAACCAAGGTCTGATAATCTGATAGCGCAGACCAGGGTGGCCGAAGGTTAAACTCAACAGTTTTGGAAATAAGCTTTTTAAATAAGTGCTAAAAACTAAACTAAACTAGACCTTATTACTCCAGAAAATCATTTTGTAAAATAGTTTGCATAATTTATCAATTTTTTTTTATGTGAAAAAAGTAGCAAACAAGCAATGGGCCACCTGATGGTAAGTGGTCACCGCCGCCTATGGACACCTGCAATACCCGGAACATTGCCAATGCGTTGCCTACCTTTAAGGACCCTATTTACCATTCGTTTGAAGCTCAAACAAAAAAAAAAGTATAGTTCAGAATGTTGACTTTTCTTCGCTATTCAGTAAACAACATTTACTTTATACTGAGGCACCGTTTTATGGTGGATATTTCATAAACTAAACGGTTCGAATCTACCTTCATTGTACGAACTGCCAAACAATTGAATTTGCTGTCTGAATGGGTGTTCCCCAATAGATACCACCTGGCACCTTCAAGTTTTTTTTTTTTTAATGGTTGACAGGCTAGGTGTTTGACCACAGCTCACCTGATGTTAAGTGAAGGTGTGGTCGAAGATGGCAAATGGTAAAGCACACCTAGTCTGGAATGGAACTGGCTCTCAAGTGAGGCTACCGGAACACACCGTTAGATGCTTGGCGGCAGATTTTCAACTTGAGGGTGGTAGCTAGCCAGCCGAGTACTAGAAAGTACCCTACCACCATGCTATGGTTTCCTCACGATGTTTTCCTTCTCCGGCAGCTCAAGCTCATTGTTGGGGTTTGAACCCACGCCCTTCGGCATGCGAACCGACCGCGCTAACCACTGAGCTATCATCGCTACAAAAAGTTGCGAGTGAATCGGTTTATTTAAAGCGAGCGTTCTCCATCGTATACCGCGTCTTTGCTTAACATCAAGCGATATATCATATTCAATTCAGAATACTTAATTATTTATTTAACGTTATAGTTGACAAAAGTCTAAATTACAAGGTATTCCACTGTATGACATAATATAAAGTTAATAGTATACAATAAAATCACATTGTTCGTTCGGTACTTCTATGCTATGCAATGGAATTTGGAATTTGCAATGGAAAAGGTCTAGTCTAGGTCTATAAGGTCACCACTGCAATAAAATTAATTACATACAAAAATAATAATAAATAAATGTGCATACATACATACATATGTATATAAAAAAATAGCTTAAGTTAAAAGTCCATACCGTGGAGGGATCTCAATTTGCTCCCCCGAGTTGTTGAAGGTCCAGTGGAAGGAGACAAGCGCGGGGTTGGCGTCCACTGAGCAGTGAAGGGAAACCGTCTCGTGCTTGAGGGCGCCGAAGAGTTCTCCATCTCTTCGATCAGCACACACTGGCGCATCTGCGACATTAATTAAGGTGGTTCGATTTCCGTACAAATATTTTTTTCCATTTATGGACAAATGGAGCATAATTTTACAGTGAAATCACAGCTACTGGCATTTATTTTAGTCTTAATTTGCGGTAAATCACAATCATAATCTACTGTTTTTATTAAAAACCCTAAAATCCATAAATCATTAATAAATTTGTCTCTGTTTGTTTGTTTTATGCTTGTCTTCGGTTGTGTTACAAGATAAAACTATTTTCTTTCTTTCGAAATGGGGAAATTTTTCATGGGAAAATCCATGGGAGTCTTAAAGTGATTGCCAATAGCAAAGGAACTATTTCCAATCAATTCTCACCACTCAGTCCTCCACCTCCGCGGTTACAAATGACACCATCATGTTTGCGGAAACGGATGGGAACCGAGTCACAGACCAATAACAGTCTCTATAAACTGAATGAGAACAGTTGCCGCCTTCTTACTGGTCTTGAATTTGATTTGTGGGTATCGATTCCTGGCCTCGGATAATAAATTGAGAGTGGATTTATCACTTTGTTTCATGTCGAGGGGGAAAGACAAAGATGTTCCTTTAAATCTTTCAGTTTTCTAAAATGTTTGGTTTTTATTGGAGCATTTATGTATTTATATGATGATAGCTAAGTGGTTAGCGCTGTCGGTTCACGCCACAGGGCGTGGGTTCAAACACCATTTACTTTAAGTGAGCTGTGGTCAAACACCTATCCTATCAACTATTTAAAAATAATTCATGATATTCGATTACATAAATCCCACCAATATTATAAATGTAAAAGTTTGGATGGATGGATGTTTGTTACTCTTTCACGCAAAAACTACTGAACGGATTTGGATGAAATTTAGTATGGAATTACCTGAGACTCTGGATTAGAACATAGGCTACTTTTTATCCCGAAAACATGTAGTCAGAATGAAGAGAAAGGCACTCGATGGATAGTCTCAACAGCCTTGTAATTTATCTTCAAACCTGAGTACAGTAATCTCTACACTCTGCTGTTTGGCGGCAAAAAATCTTCAGCTAAGAGATCTTTTATCTAGTACCGCTATTAGATATTGTCTCTATTAATACCCGTGTAATGTGATCGTGATGCTTGATTTTGTATGTAGATAAATATGTCTGTCAATTGGACTAAATCGGTTGTCACGTATTATATTAGTGTTATCGTGATGAAGTTAGAATCATTTAAAGCAACATTTATGCGTGCCTATCCAAGTTTTAATAGCCATGTTGGCTCATTGGTAGTATATGTTCTTTTAAAGCCGTACGACGTTGATTCGATTCCCACCTAAAACAAACATTTTGTGATAATTGATTGATTCAGGCGTTACTTTGCGGAAGTTCATTTTGAGTGTTCAAGGTATTTAGTTTATTTCCGCTTAACAGTCGTTTCAGTTACAACAGTGATTAGGATTTAAACGTATTTAATACGTATGACGTACATACCTTGAACACTCAAAATGAATTTCCACAAAGTCAAGAATTTCAATAAATTATCATAAAATGCTTAATTGATTCAGGTGTTTTTTTGCAGAAGTTCATTTTGAATATTTCAGGTATATATTTATTTTTTTTCCGCTTAACAATCGTTTCAGTTACAAGAGTGAAACGACTACCACAAAACCTATTTTTGACAGACAAATTTTTCAGCAAAATGAGACAGTATTTCAACTCAAAGATAACAATATTAAGTGAGATAAAGGATCATCTTTTTAATACTCTCTTTACTTTTCATCACGAGAAGCTAAAAGCTCCATTATTTGCCCGCGAGATTTAGCGGGAAACTTTTAAGATATCAATCTTACTTTGACCGATAGTTTGCTTCCGTTATTTTCAACTTACTTCCCTCTATTATCACTAAATATTTTTTTTATAAATAAATATCGTAGGACATTACACAGCGCCATCTAGCACCAAACTAAGCAAAGATTATACTATGGTAGTCAGATAACTAATAGAATACTTATATAGCTTTTTTTGTAAATACATACAGTACACTCACAGAACATACATTTGCTTATACCACAAATGTTTGTCCTGGGTGGGAATCAAACCCACGCTCTACAGCTCTTGAAGCAGACATACAACCAATGAACCAACAGGGCTGTCTTAGGGTGACTTAGTATTCGCTTTTGTTCTTTTTCGCCTCGGCACAGAAGTGCTTTAATTAAATGCAACATACTTGTATAAAATCGAGCAACTTCCCTCATTATCTTGTTATCGCCGGGACTGAAAGTAAACTAGTCCGTAAAACATACCGTCTAGAAACACTATAAACTCTCTGAATTTCTCAACAAGCAGTAAAACTAAACATTTGTCCTCGTTGCGTTATAAAACCCAAGTTTATACAAAATACTTAGAATTCATCCGCAGCGTCTGAATTCTGACACATGAGCCATCTGCTGGAATGCTTAGAACCATTGCAGTGCAAAAAGTGCAAATTACTGGGCTGTTGAGACTAACCATCTAGTCTCAAAGTAATGAGTGCTAAAGCAGCGATGTCCTGGATGTTGTTTTGTTACTCAAAGTTCTATGTAACGCTGCAATGGTCACGGACAGGCGTTATCTCTTAACATCAGGAGAGCGCCTCGATCGTCTCATTACTTTTACATAAAAATAAAAATGTGGTATAATATTTTAACAATAATAAATTAAAAACTATTTTATAGTAGGTATGTCAAATCTAAAACAATTATTTATATATTAGTTATATTTTTTTTTAAATTAACTTATCGATAATTATGTCAAATACCTTATTTACGAATACGATTTTATAGTAGTATAAGTATATTTGTTTTGTTTATTTAAATGATTTTGTTTGAATATTTAAATTATTTGGTAAAAAATTAAAATAAGTGACAAGATTTCACTCAGTTCGATAAGATCATATTTAAATTTGGTTAGGCAGGCTGCAAGGGCAGTCGATATTTCCAGCTGACTGTTTCGAACATTCAACGCATTCCCCGCGTTCCGAATAGAACGTAACGTCTAGCTCACTACGTAAAATCCCGGACCAACAACGTAACGTGTCGGACGCCACTAAAAACAGAAGTTACGGACGTTCCGGTGCTGTGTGAGTGGATGTAGAATCGCCACAGCGGAGCAAGTTGAGCCCCTAAGCAAGTTTGGATGGCTCGAATGCGCTTTCGGGACAACTAGTTTTGTTTCGAGTAATTAATTTAACTTGCTATCTCGTTTACGAACTAAAATGCTGTTAAATAGATAATGCCCTTTAGTCTCGAGTTTGGGAGCCTGACCTGATGTCGCTTTGTTTTGCGGCGCTTAAGCCTTTTTGATATGTTTGTTTTTGAATTGTAAATCTTGCCTAGATTGCGATAAATTAGAAACTAAACTTCAATTCTTATAATCCTTTTAAAACATAGTAACTTTGTCGGCGTTGACTTTAGAATTGAGCTCATAACGAAATTAAACATGCCATTGTGTAAACATAAAAACAATAGTTTCATCCGTCATAAAATCATGCGCTACTTTATTGTCTGTGTATATTTTATCAAATTCAAAATAGGTTCGCGTTCGACCATATTCTGCCTGATGTTAAGCAGTAGTCTGATCTAAGATAGAGCATGAAAATAATTATTAAGATAAAAGATTACCTTTTATACCGCATTGATTTTTACATTTATAATATTAGTTGGATAGGATTAGTAGAAATATAAATAAAAAAATAATTGTTGAGTTTAATTCCGACTCGAGTCATGTAAAGTATATGACTCTTTATTTCAAGTCTTTAATTTAATGTAAAACTTAAGGATTGATGATAAGCCACTTGATTTCTTCAGCCTCCTTTGACTCCAGTCCAAAGTAGCTTTCACCACCTGGTAGAATTTAGGAGGAGAAGTTCCTTAACTTAACTATTAACTTAAATTAAGTTGATTAGCCATCATGTTGGTGACCGGTCACGTATTCTCTTGCCTTTGATATTACCAACAACGGTTTCAATCTGCCTTCATTGTACGAACCACTAAACAATAGAATTTTCTACCCGAGTGAATGTTCTCTGATAGATACAATCTGGG
Organism: Biston betularia; assembly: GCA_905404145.2. NCBI lineage: Eukaryota > Metazoa > Arthropoda > Insecta > Lepidoptera > Geometridae > Biston > Biston betularia. The sequence continues at coordinate 12,697,328 of FR989879.1, read as the reverse complement.
TGAAGTCACGAATAAATCGGTTTCTTCTAGACGAGCGTGTTCCACAGTAGACCGCAGCTTCGCTTAACATAAGACGAGTTGACGGTCAAACGCAAGCCTATATATAAAAAAGCAATGACCAGCTTTTCAAGGCCGTCATCCCTCCTCGTATGACTCCACCTGATTTCTTCTCAATTCATGAAATGCCTTCACTGAGGCGTTCACTAGCTGCTTCCACGCGACCCTGTCTTCGGATTCTCTCAGGGCAGTAGTGACGGAGAGTCCCATAAAAGCCTTTACCTGATCAGACCAACGAGCAGGTAGATCGACCGCGCAGTCTTTTGCCTTCAATCTTTCCCACAATGTTTATACACTTTTATCTATACTATCCGATTGTCGGGCAATATGACCAAAGTAGCCAAGAACTCTCGGGTACCCACTGTGGCCCACTTGATTTAATTAGACTCAAAATGAGATGCCAAAAAAGACATCAAGGTCATACTCACATCTGACAAGTAAAGAGACAGGGTTGCTGGTGCCTTTCCCCTCGCTGTTGGCGGCCATGCAGGTGTAATCCCCGGCAGCAGCACGAGTGACACTCTGCAGCACCAGACTCTGCGCGCTTAAGATCACGCCCAGAGCGTCGTTGTGCTGAATCTCGATGTTCTAGAAGGAACAAAATAAGTTGAATGGCCGATACTTACTTACTCTGAAGTGGTTGAAAGCAATTGTATGTATGTGTGTTTCGTAGCAAACTCAGATTTAGTTTTTTTTTATCCTTGACAGGCTAGGTGTTTGACCACAGCTCAGCCAGTTTCATTCCAGGCAAGGTGTGTTTGCCATTTTCGACCACACCATCACTAAGTATCTGGGTCATACACCTAGCTTGCCAACCATAAAAGAAAATATTTTATATTGTTATTTATTTATTTTTTACCAAATGACTGTGCTGTTTGGTTAAAAAGGTACTGCGAAACGGTGCAAGAATCTTAATGGCATCTGTATTTTTTTTTAGCACTATTTTTGAACGCATCCTATTTCGTGGGGTAGTAGAATAAGTTGTAGCCTTACATATTAATCACATCAGCTTCACTACAAAATGTTCAGTCAAACAAAATGTCTGAAATACCTAGTAGGTATAGGATTAAAAAAAAACTTACATTATGGAACCAAAGCAATCGATGAGTTTTTGGATTGGCTTTTACGGTGCATTCGAAGTATACATCGTCTCCTTCTTTGATTTCTTCAGGGTTGAGATTGGATCCCATCTTCAAATCTACTATAGGAACGTCTGTCAACAAAAAGTAAAAAAAAAGTATTAAAAATAGTAGAAATTCTTGCTGACAAGCAGTTGCTAGGCGACAATTTTTCGGGATAAAAAGTTGCCTATGTAGGGTCTCAGCTACCTCCATCATCATCATCAGCCTACACTAGTCCACTGCTGGACATAGGCCTCTCCCAAGACACGCCACTCAGCCCGATCTTCGGCTTTTCGCTTCCATCCACCGCCAGCTGTCCTACGTATATCATCACTCGTCCATTAAACGTAGCCAGTGTCAGTGGGGTTTGGCGGCCTACTGCGGTAACCCGGGGATTTATTTATTGAGATAAAAACGACAATAATAAAATCAATTACATCTATCTCACAAGCCAAAATAAAAAAAAATATACAAATGTCAATATAAGGTAAATATAAATGTCAATGAAATAAAATTATACAAATATCAAAAAAATAAATAATAATAATTACTCAAGTGTCAGGAAAGTCTTAATGTCAAAGTAATAAAATTATAAAAATGTCAAAACAAATTATACAAGTCAATATCAGGAAAATAAAAATGTCAAGAGCAAATTATCAAATACATAAAAATATTTTAATGTCACAATCAGTTATCTTTAAATGTTAGAATCGTAACATCATCGTTCAGAATCGTTCATCCAAATCCGTAGAGTAGGTTTTGAGTTAAAGGGTAACAAACATCCATCCATCCATCCACCCGTCCAAACTTTCACATTTATAATATATGTGGAATTAAAAATACAAACATATTTTACCGGCTCTGGTAAATAATTACACTAAACACCTGCCCACAGAACATAACCCAACCTCTAAAACTTAATTGAAGAGATTATCTCTCCGGGAAATATCTCCCCATTTAACAAAAAAAAACTTTTTAATAACAGCAGTTCATTCAAACTTTGCTACATAAACAATGGATTAAATCAAAGTTACCCAATTAGAAGTTGCGTTGTTTAAATTACGATAACGTAGCGATCCTTCAAATTAAATTGACAAGGCGTCAAATTAATATGACAAGTTGTCCCATTAAGGGGACGGCGCCGCGACACGTGACCGACTTTCGACAGTTCCGTACAAGGAGGTTTAATAAAAACGACCAATAAGTGTAGAACATAAAATCTAATCTAGATTGGAGAAAAATTATGCTCTTTTATTAAAATTCACATTTATGGAAACTGACGTGGTTTTGACACGTTTTTGTTTTACTCGTGCGGAATTACTCACGTTTCATTACATTGGAAACTAAAACATACTATACATAAAAAGCTTAAATAAAATTAGGTGCTCAACAACAGTATCTCCATTAAATTTACATAGTTAATAAACACAAGTCTTTGTACATTTGCTAAAATTTACACAAATTCATATGCACGTGTGCTTTTTACAATTTACATAAAATTTGCACATGGTTTGCTTTGTTACATTCTAAATAAAAACATAACATAATATTCTGAAATCAGTATCTAATAAAAATGATATAACGTGGTTATATCAGCCCCGTTGGCTCATTGGTAGTATATCTGCCTTGAGAGCTGTAGGGCGTGGGTTCGATTCCTATAGTAAAAGCTTTGTACAATGTTGAGTACCTTTAGGCTTAGTTGGGGTATACTGTAGGTATACTGTAGGTATATTGGGGCTTTTAATGCTGTAATATCACGTTTTCATTATAAAGTGTTTTTTTTTATCACAGCTTGTATGCTAAAATATGCAAAAATATTTTAAAAAAAATATGCCGCATATATTCGAAATATATATACCTTTACACAACTTTCACAATGAATATTATCCGAACCCGTTCTGTCGTAGCAAAAACTTATAGGTAGTTTTATAAATAATTTATCATTTTGTTTTACGGATTTTTTCCGATTTCCATAGATTTTTTTTTCCATTTATGGACAAATGGAGCATAATTTTACAGTGAAGTCACAGCTACTGGCATTTATTTTGGTTTTTATTTGCGGTAAATCACAATTGCTTGAATATTACAGTAGATTATGCTAATAATAAAAAAACTTAAATTCATAAATTTGATTTTATGCTCATAATCTACTGTTTTATTCAAGCTATTGTGATTTACCGCAGATAAAACCAAAATAAATGCCAGTAGCTGTGATTTCACTGTAAAATTATGCTCCATTTGTCCATAAATAGAAAAAAAATTGTTTGTATGGAAATCGAACCACATTAAGCGGAATTACTCACGTTTAGTTTTATCGGAAACTCTGACTATAATTTCGGCCACATCCTATGATCTTCATCATAGAGACAAAGCGCGCGCGCCCGGATATGGCCGAAACTGTAACCGGAGTATCCAATATCATAAAACGTGAGTAATTTCGCATAAGTAAAACCAAAACGTGTTAAAACCACGTCAGTTTCCATAGTAAATTAGTATACATAATATATGTACTTACAGTGCACGTTTAATTTCCACCTGTCTTCGATGGCGGAGTCCTGTATGTGCTTATTCTCTGCGCGGCATATGAGGTACTTTCCATCGTCCTCTACAGCTGGGATGAGCGTCAGCACACTCAAGGTCTCGTTGTTCTCTGAGAACTAAGAAAAAATATGATAAAATCAATGTCCAAACACAAACTAAAGTATTTTGTATGTTTGTATTAATAAATGGTGTGGTCGAAGACAGCTAACATGGACAATATATAAATTAACATTAAAAAACCGACTCCATGACTCTTAGGCCAACTAAACACACAGCTCCAATGAAACATTTGTAGCGATGATAGCTCAGTGGTTAGCGCGGTAGGTTCGCATGCCGAAGGGCGTGGGTTCAAACCCCAACAATGAGCTTGAGCTGCCGGTGAAGGAAGAACATCGTGAGGAAACCATAACATGGTGGTAGGGTACTTTAGTACTCGGCTGGTTAGCTACCACCCTCAAGTTGAAAATCTACCGCCAAGCATCTAACGGTGTGTTCCGACAGCCTCACTTGAGAGCCAGTTCCATTCCAGGCTAGGTGTGATTTACCATCTTCGACCACACCGTCACTTGAGCTGTGGTCAAACACCTAGGCTGTCAAACAAAAAAAAACTGACACGTTCACAAAATCACAATTCTTTGTTTACATTAATTGCCATGAATTAATTAACCCGGAGTAAAAGTACCTATTTTTTATTTAAAAACGAATATCGAAGCAAAGTTTGCCAGTAATGTATGTACCTATATACAAAATTAGCTCTCTGCCGACGTGAGTCGATCGTTATAGAATTTTGTACAACTAAAAGTTTTGTACCGCTAAAAGCGGCAAAATCTAACACAGATCTTCCATTTGCACTTGATGAAGAGTGACAATGCTGCTAGGAACCTGGATATAGGTTCTGTACGTGTATTCTTTTAGACGATAATATTATAAAAAGAAAAGAAAGAAAAACATTTTTTTTTCCATACAAAACACTAGACAAAACAACAGATAACAGCCCTGTTGGTTCATTGGTAGTGTGTCTGCTCCAAGAGCTGAAGAGCGTGGGTTCGATTCCCACCCAGGACAAGCATTTTGTGATATAAACAAATGTTTGTTCTGTGTCTGGGTGTACTGTATGTATTTACAACAAAAAAAGTATTTAAGTATTCTATCAGTTATCTGATTTCCATAGTGCAAGCTTTGCTTAGTTTGGGGTCAGATGGCGCTGTGTGTAATGTCCTACGATATTTATTTATTTACAACAACAGACAAGATAAGATTATGTACATTTATGATTATTCTTGCTGTATCAAAGCCTTGCAAAGCGTACCACGGGACGCATGCAATTTTATAATTTACTAGCTAGGTGTTTGACCACAGCTTTTTAGATATACCTAATATGGAACTGGCTTTCAAGTGAGGCTGTTAAAACACACCGTTAGATGCTGTGATAGCTGGCTAGTAGAGTACTAGAAATAACTATTTTACTTGGTGGTAGATTTCCTTAGCAGGAAGTTGTCTAGGTAGGTACCACCGCAGTACCAGATATTTTGCCGCTAAGCAGTAGTGTGTAAACATTACTGTGTTCCAGTTTGAAGGGTGCTGCAGCTAGCGAAATTACTGGGCTGTTGAGACTAACCATCGAAAGTCTCAAAGTAATGAGTGCCAAAGCAGCGATGCCCTGGACTTTATTTTGTTACTCAAAGTTCTGTGTATCGCTGCAATGGTCATGGACATGCGTTATCTCTTACCATTAGGAGAGCGCATCGTTCGTCTCATTACTTTTACATTTAAAAAAAACTCTAGCACTACGCTATGGTTTCCTCACGATGTTTTCCTTGACCGGCAGATCAAGCTCATTGTTAAAGTTTCATTTCCATTCCAGGCTAGGTGTGTTGACTATCTTCGATCACACCTTCGATTAATATCAGTGTGAGCTGTGGACAAACACCTAGCCTTATAAAAATTATGACTGTTGCATTTCTTTTCTCATGTTATTTTGCGCATTTGCAGTTGCAATTTGCATTTGGAATACATAGACAAAAAACTAATATAATATGTATATTATTTATTTATTTTATTTTACATGGAAAACAAACAGCTGCTAACTTTATAAATAAATAGAAGATAAATGAACATTCAAAAGCCTATTATTTTAGTAAATAAATTTGTTTTATTATAGAAGGTTTTGTATAATTTATGTACCAAAGAAACCATAGCACTACCATATTTCGTATACAAATACGTAAAACATTGTCAATTATAACTTATTCTCTAAACAAAGCGTCACCACAATTTTCCACAACACAAAAATACTGTTGCCACAAAAGAATCGCAATTCCAATGACCATAACAATGATAAACTCGAAAAAAAAAACAACTGAAAAGAATCTATTAATTAAAGGACAATGGGCCAGTATGAATAGGACAAAAGTCTGTGAAAACGAGGGGGACTTGGACGCTGTATAAAATACAGCAGAATATTAACTCACACCAAACACAAATTATATTATCAACAGTTTAAACATTAAACAATTTACATCTAATTTTGTTGATCTTTTTATATTAAAGTACATAACATCAGGTGAGCTGTGGTCAAATAGCTAGCATGTCAACCATAAAACAAACCCATTTGCTTAAATGTGTACATTTACAACATTTGGAAAAAAAATCTTCAGTCTATTTAAATACTTATTAGGAACAACCATAAACGAATTGCTAGAAACTATAACCAAAGCAGCGCTGGTTCCTATCATTTGTTAGGCAAGGATGGAAATACGGACAATGAAGGTTCTTTGACAGCTGGATCATAAGTCTTTTTTTTCTTTGGTTTTGGCGTCGCATCTTGAGCATTTGCCAGTGTCAAGTGTTTCATATTTTCAAGTTTTAAAAATTAAATAAGTTGCCTCGTAGCTATAGTTATAGTCAAAGTCTAGTCTTTGTCAAGTACAGCCCATGTCAGTCCAGTCCAGTCATGCTTTAGTAAAGTAGTGGCGACTGAACTATAAAGCTTCGATGGAGTTTTGGAAGCAACACGAAAAGTCATGTTTCACCGCATTATATCATTTTCCCACATTCGCGCTTGTGATTCGACACTTTATGAATAAAACATCACCATTTTTATGCCTAAACACGCCACAAAACACTAGATTTGGAAAAAATACAACGGGGCGACACGACTCTTTCCGCGTTCCCGCCAAAACGCCTTCCTATCATTTGTTTGGCAAGGAAACACGGACAATGAAGGTGAAGACGAATACGTATCTCAAAAAGTTCTTTGATAGCTGGTTCGTAAGCCTTTCTTTTTTCTTTTGGCTAGGCTAGGTGTGCTACCATCTTCGACCACACCTTCACTTAGCATCAGATGAGCTGTGGTCAAACACCTAGCTAGTCAACAATAAAAAAAAAACCCAACAATGTTATAAAATATCAATACGTAAATAACAGCAGTTATAGTGTTGTGTGAGTAAGTCCCGCATTTTAAAAGAATACAAATTGAACATAGGCTACTGTTTCAAATGTTATGTGCCCCAATGTAGGTAACTTACGTTCTTCGCCATCCGTTTCAGCTGCCTATTGTTCTTCCACCAAGTGACGTATGCCTCTGGCCGCGAGCCGGTGGTCTTGCATTCCACTTCGTAACGCTTGTCCGCAGATACTTGTTTCTCTTTTGTTAATATGTTCACTGTTATTGGTTTCACTGTGGATAAATACAACGACAATGAAATTAATGTTTCGATTAAGATTTACCTTTAAGATATATATATTGTGATTTCAAGGTTTATTCATGGTAAACTTTGTTCATAATGGTAAGGATATTCCCCCTTCCGTTTTTCTGTTCCCAAAGCTTGTATTCCTGTATATTATAAAGCTAGTCAATTTCTTTTAACTTTTCTAGATTTAGTGTTTTTTATTTTCCTCTCTGATCCGTGTCAGACTTGTTTTCATACACTATCCCACAGCTGGGCGCAGATTTCTTCTCATTATTATAAGGCTAAGGCTGTGGCAGACTCCATATATCTTTAAGAACTTTCATTTTAAAGTCTCAAACAAGATAGTTCCTTCACGATATTATTCTTTCCCGTTTGAAGTTATCAGCAATACGCACATAACTTAAAAAAGATAGAGGCCGTGAGATTCAAACCCAGGAACTCCAGATTGGAAGCCAGATGGTCTCCCAACTAAACTGATTAACCCAGAATTCGAGGAGGCCAAGATTCTATATAGGTTGACAGAAATCGGCCAGAATAAATAAATAATAAATAATGTAATTATATTAAGAGTTTTATGTATAGTGTATTACAAGGCGATGTGGTCGCTAAGCGACAAAGCCCTTAAAAAAACTAAGTTGGCGAAACTTTCTCGTTGATACTTACAATTTATATCCAAAATGAGAACTTTGGTCTCAGCCGGCGCCAGGTTAGTATTTGACGCTTGGCAGACCAGCCTGGCGTTCAGGTGCTGTCTGCCGACGTTGGGGAAGGTCAGTGCGTTGAAGGATATCCCATCACTGCGTTCCTCGCATGAATCGTCTATGACGACGTTTTCTAGATACCACGTCACCCGTGGCTTAGGTTTACCTGCGAAATTACAAAAAAAATGATACTCCAAAATGTACGTTTGACGTCTGACACGCTTCTGGTCTGATACATTTTTTGGCAACTCTGGCGATAACTCGCTTTTACGTTCATCATCATCATCATCAGCCGTAGGACGTCCAGTACTGAACATAGGCCTCCCCCGTTGACTTCCACAAAGACCGGTTGGAAGCGGCTCGCATCCAGCGCATTCCTGCGGTGTATATATATAAAGTACATAACCTAAAGTACATGTTGTGTACTTGTATCTATAGAAATTGTTTTTAGTCAGTTATCAGTTTCCCATTAGTCTATATTCTTAGACACCATGGTAGCTCAGTAGTTGATGCACTTGGATCGGACGCAGTTAGGAGTTCAAAGCTCAATAATAAACTTAAATTATCAGTGAAGTAAAACATAGTCACAAAACCATTGATTAACGATAAGATACGTTTCCATTCTCCATTGGCTAGTCAGTCATCTAAAATATATAATGTCGCTTAATTTATGTAGGTTTCAACAATTCTAAAATTAATCATCTTCATAAAATTAATTACGTGATCATTTACAAACAAAATCAACCCATACAAACCAATCACAATAAAAAATTTAAATAAATAATAATACAGCGTGATCAAATTAAACCATAAAATAATTTCAACAAAACACAATGGCTGTTAAGTCAATTATAGTTAATAATGATACCCAAAAGTGTTGGACAATAAAACACTCGGGGTTGTTCCGTGAATCCTAAATTGTTCAAATTGACCGCCGGGACAATAACCGGAACGTAAATGATAAACAAACAAAACGCGTGGGCAGGAGCGTAACGATGGAATGGAGCGCTCAATAATAAATCCAATGGTCATGTCCTTGGAAAATGTACATAACAAAGATTACTTTACAAGGTCAAGAAATGGTGCTATAGTCTGAGGCCCACGGGTCTAAATATAAACTCTCACAGTCATGTTATGTGATGTTGACAAATGTTATAATTATCTAGTAGTAGTCAGAGTCGTAGTCTCTTTTTTTTTTGATGTTATTTTAAAATTTGGATTTCAAATGATTCTTCACTCAAAATTCTAAGATTTTTATACACATTTCTCGTCTGTGTCACCTTTATGTCCCAGTAAATACATTTACCAACATTTTCCATTCATTGTATTTTTTATAATTATCTTTTTGTATTGAATGAAAAGCTGTGTTACACGGACATGGCAGAACTATAAGGAGCTCCTTGCCACAATATCTTAAAAACGGAACCGTATGACAAACCTCCGCTTATCTATACGACAATTTGTCAATAAGATTAATGGGTGGAACCTCAGACAAAACGGAATTCTTTTATGGAAAACTAGGAATTATAATATGAAAAATGATTTCAATGTTCTTTTGTGTCTTTTCTATTTTCGTGATTTGGAAATACTTTGTCGCTTATGTGGGACAAATTGATGATCAATTTTCGTCGATAAAAGTAATTTGTCTTGACAATTTTAATGGTATATTATCTAACAGTTCTTTCTGTCGCATACATTGATTGAATAGTCGCGTGACATCATAATTTATATCTGTTCTGCCTACTGTACAGGATTTTATTCGCCTTTTTATTTTGTTTTTGATCATCTAACTTGTAGTGCATGGTGGTAGGGTACTTTCTAGTACTCGGCTGGCTAGCTACCACCCTCAAGTTGAAAATCTGCCGCCAAGCATCTAACGGTGTATTCCGGCAGCTTCACTTGAGTCAGTTCCATTCCAGGCTAGGTGTGCTTTACCATCTTCGACCACATCGTCACTTAACATCAGGTGAGCTGTGGTCAAACACCTAGCCTGTTAAGCATAAAAAAAAGTCTTAATACTATTTTGGTGTTTTGAGGTATCTTTATTGCCTGTTTCTTGAAATATGATGCTAATTAATTTACCTACATTTGAAGACGAAATGAGAGGCGTCTTATAAGCATGTTTGTCACTGTAAATAATTTTATATCAGTTAGTATCGAAATACATTTACTCTATCCGATCTATTGCATGCTATTAAGAAAACTCTTTTTTTTGTAATCGAATGTTCTAAATTAAAGTCGATAATGCAAATCACTAATATTTATCTGCCGACAAGTAAGTTAATTAAAAAAAAAACTTAAGGTGGAGTAATGAAATTAAAATTAAGTAATGAAAAAGTAATTGAAAGAAAGAAAGAAAGAAAATAATTTTTATATTGTAACAGAACAAACAAACAAAATATCAACAAATAGAGACAAACAGTTAGAAAATTGGACTGCTAAGTTCTGGAGTGGAGACCACGGACCGGCACTATATTATTCTAGCACTCTGCCAAACATAAAAAAACTGGCAAATGGTTACTGCAGCGAGAAGAGGATATAAAGACTTGTGGTTATTTTACTTTAATTTGTATTTTAAGATAATGACAAATTTTAGTTTAAGATATTAAGTAAAGCTTCCTTAACTGAAGTAATAGTAGCTAAACTAATCGAAGAAGCTGACCTCCTTCCACCTCGCAGATGAGCATCACATCGGAGCCTTCGTTGTAAGGTTCCACCAGCTTCGTCCTATCCCGTCTCTGCCCGTCGTATATCGTCGGACGACTCGGTGGAACTAGAAACAATATTTGATTAAGTAATAATTGACTGGCTAGATGTTTGACTACAGTTCACGTGGTGTAGTCGAAGATGATAAGCAGAGCTAGCCTGGAATGGAACTGGCTCTTAAGGTGGTTCGATTTCCAAACAAGTATTTTTTTTCTATTTATGGACAAATGGAGCATAATTTTACAGTGAAATCACAGCTACTGGCATTTATTTTGGTCTTTATTTAATTTAATTAATTTAAATTCATAGATTTGATTGTATGCTAATAAAATCTACTGTTTTATTCAAGCATTGTGATTTACCGCAAATAAAGACCAAAATAAATGCCAGTAGCTGTGATTTCACTGTAAAATTATGCTCCATTTGTTCATAAATGGAAAAAAATTGTTTGTATGGAAATCGAACCACCTTAAGTGAGGCTGCCGGAACAAACCATTAAGTGCTTTTTGTTAAATGATTTTCGACTTGAGGGTGGTAGCTAGTCAGCTGAGTATTCTGCTCCAGCTGAGTTTTCACATAGTAGGTACAGCTGGTAGTGGATGGAAGCGAAAAGTTGAAGATTGGGCTGAGTGGCGTGTCTTGAGAACAGCCTATGCCCAGCAGTGGGCTACGATAGGCTGATGATAACGATGATGAAATATTACCACACCATTTAAGTCACCTATATAACAATACAAGCCAAGAAAATCTACAAAAATAAAATCTAGCGAGAAAATTGGCTCCATTTTTCATCTGCTAGAATTTATAACGTTTCCAAGACAAAAGATCTTACGTTTTCTACGCTCCTGGTATAGTGTAATTTGACCTGACACAAATAATGGTCCCCGGGCGAGAATCCGACTTCAACTATAAACGAGGTCACTTTAAAAATCATCTCCATTAATTTGGAGAGCACAGTTTAAAGAATAATAGTCTATACTGTTAGTACTTTATCATCAGCCTTTAGTTGTTCACTACTGATCGTAGGCGTTTTTGATGCTATTTAATTTCCTAAACTGAGCTCAGTCGACAGCTTTCATTAGCATAGGTTCTTACTATTGGTACTTAAAGAACCCCCCCCCCCATAAATTACGTCACAGTTTAAGGGGGCGGGAGGAGGTCAACGAAGTGTAACATTGTGCGACAAGGGGCGGGGAGGGGCCCCAAATTTTGTGACATCACATCTTTTCAAAATACATAAAATATTTTATTTCTAATTTCATAAATTTCTAAATGTAAAACTGCAAAATATGCGACATAAGGGGGGGGTCTCACAAATGTGACCGGCTGTTGACCAAGGACGGGGAGGGGTAAAAAATCATGAAATTCGTGTGACGCCCCCTAATTAAAAACGTGATTAAAAACTGATGGCCCTTAATTAAAAACGTGGTTTAAAGTTACGTCCTGTGTCAAGTTCAAGTCACACTAGAATTGTACTTACTTATAACAGTGAAATTAACTTTCAAGTTCCTGGTAGGGGAGTTTTTGAAGTCCACCCTGCAGCGGTATACTCCCGCGTCGGCTGCGATGACATTGTCCACCATCAGCACTGCTGGCGTGGCGCTGCCGCGGAAGAACGCGCGGTTCGCGAACACTGTCGGGGACGACCACAGCTTGGGCTGATTGGCGGACCGACCACGGATGTCATAGCTGTTGGTAACAATAAATAATTAACAAAACACTGATGCCCAGTTATCTATCTAGATCTAGTTATTTTGGTTTAAAAATAAACTACGGAACCGATCTTGATCTTTCTATGTGACCAATCAAAAAATAAACCCGAATAGGTTTATTTTGTTTAAATATCAAATCGATAACCTCCACACGTTCCCGATAGAAAGACGGACAACAAAGTGATCCTATAAGGGGGTTTCACCTTTTGAGGTGCAGAAAGCTAAAAAAAATATCAACCGAATTAAGAACCTCTTTTTTATTAAACGGTTTTATTTAGCTTGCCCTGTATGTTGTTATTATTTTTGGGTCAAATTTAGTAATTAACATTGGACCCTCTTTCTTTTAACAGATTTATCTGATATTTCACAGCCCCGTTGGCTCATTGGTAGTATATCTGCCTTGAGAGCTGTAGGGCGTGGGTTCGATTCCCACTCAGGGCAAACATTTTGTGATAAAACAAATGTTTGTTCTGTGTCTGGGTGTTCTGTATGTATTATAAGTATGTATTTACAAAAAAAAAAGTATTTATGTATTCTATCAGTTATCTGACTTCCATCACACAAGCTCTGCTTAGTTTGGGGTCAGATGGCGCTGTGTGTATAGTTTTACGATATTTATTTATTATTTTATTATTTATTTAGTACACAATTTTAGTTCTGATAACAATACATTAATTTCAATCAAATTGTTTAACTTAAAAAAAAAATTAACTTATTTATTAGGCTGTCGAAAAACACGGCGTTGGAAAATAATACATGATTTCTCAAAAGTTCCCACCAAAATCCATGTTTTCTCCTTGGTTTAGGCCACTTTACATAACCCACATTGTTTCGACATGTCTCTGCATTGCGGCCCATTCGTACATCGCTATCTATTGAGTCGCGTGACTCGTCCAATCGCTTTTCAAGTGCTCTGATTGTCCTCTTTATGATGCTCATTTATATACGCGCGCGGGGCGCTTCCGTTCTATATACGTATATATCGAGCTGTAAGGGCATGTGACCTATACATCGATAGATAGTACATTTCTATTTTATTTTTTTATGTAAAAGTAATGAGATGAACGATGCGCTCTCCTGATGGTAAGAGATAACGCATGCCCATGACTATTGCAGCGACACACAGAACTTTGAGTAGTAAAACAAATTGCGATGCAACGCTGTTTTGGTGCTAATTACTTTGAGACTTAGATGGTTAGTCTAAACAGTTCAGAAAATTGGAATCTTTACGCTCATCTCAATATTTAATATACTAGACAATAAATATGAAGATGAGCGTAAAGTTTTATTTTTAATCAATGTTTAGTTAGTGTTTTTTTTATGATGATAAGAGATAACGCCTGTCCATGAACATTACAGCAATACACAGTTCTTTGAGTAACAAAACAAAGTCCAGGGCATCACTGCTTTGGCGCTCATTACTTTGAGACTTTCGATGGTTAGTCTCAACAGCCCAGTAATTTCGCTAGCTGCTAGCACTGGTACCCTTGAAGTATCCTTCACACCGGAACACAGTAATGTTTATACACTACTGCTTAACGGCAGAGGTACTGCGGTGGTACCTAACTAGACGACCTCCTAAGGAGATCTACCACCAAGTATATGTGTAGCGTGACGTAAGTGTATGTGTAGCGATGATAGCCAAGTGGATAGCGCAGTCGTTTCGCATGCTCAAGGGCGTGGGTTCAAACCCCAACAATGAGCTTGAGCTGTCGGTGAAGGAAAACATCGTGAGGAAACCATAGTATGAACTAGGTAGGGTATTTTCTAGTGCTCGGCTGGCTAGCTACCACATTCAAGTTGAGAATCTGCCGCCACCCATCTAACGGTGTGTTCCGGCAGCCTCACTTGAGAACCAGTTCTAGGCTAGGTGTGCTTTACATTTGTGAATTGGCTTGAGTTACCTGTAAAGCGGCTGGTCTCCGTCAGACTCCTTGAACCACAGCACCATGACAACGTCGTCGTCAGAGTGCAGGGGCTGTATGTCGCACGGCAGCGACGCTTTCTTCCCCAGCACGCCTTGGACGTCTGAAGTCGGCACTGCGGACAAAGAAATACACACTGTAAGAAAATCTGCTACGATCATGGTATAAACTCACACATTTGAAAACAGTTATGGAACAGCTGGCTTTTGACGTGCCTGAACATGGCTTCTAACACTTTGGGGTCGAAACAAACAACTTCGTATTTTTTTTTTCGACACATAAAACAAATTACAATCAACAAAAACTATTCTAGAGGATTGCTGGATCTGAACGGGATTGCAACTCAGACCATGTATTGTGTTCAATATTGGTTTAGTGTTTACAAGCTTTTAATGTATAATTTACCTAGCCTTACAGTTTATAAAAATAGTGTAACAATAAAACAAATGAGCTTAACAATTGATTAATTCAGGCGTTACTTTGCGGAAGTTCATTTTGAATATTCAAAGTATATATTTCCGCTTAACAGACGTTATAACAGTGATGAGGACTTAACTAATTTGACGACAATTTATTAATTAAATACTTAATCTTAACTAATATCTAGAACTAATTTGACATAAACTTTAAAAATATAATTTAACAAAAATCTTTTTTTTTATGGTTGACAGGCTAGGTGTTTGACCACAGCTCACCTGATGTTAAGTGACGGTGTGGTCGAAGATGGTAACGCACATCTAGCCTGGAATGGAACTGGCTCTCAAGTGAGGCTGCCGGAACACACCGTTAGGTGTTTGGCGACAGATTTTCATTTTGGGGGTGGTAGCTAGCCAGCCGAGTACTAGAAATCTTCTTAATTTAATTAAAAATAGTTGTTTTTTTAATAAAGAACCACAAGTATTTATATCCTCTTCTCGCTGCAGTAACCAGTTGCCGACACGTGTTTCGCCTCTACACGAGGCGTCCTCAGGACGTGTTCACTCTTCGAGCGCTTGGTCGTTTCGTTCTTTACATTCAAAACACTTTAAAAAAAGCTCAAGTTAGTCTTCATGAAAAGGTAATATAGACAATAGACAATAGACAACACTTTATTTTATTTTGACAGCCCCGTTGGCTCATTGGTAGTATATCTGCATTGAGAGCTGTAGGGCGTGGGTTCGATTCCCACTCAGGGCAATCATTTTGTGAATAAACAAATGCTTGTTCTATGTCTGGGTGTTCTGTATGTATTATAAGTATGTATTTACAACAAAAAAAAGTATTTATGTATTCTATCAGTTATCTGACTTCCATCATACAAGCGCTGCTTAGTTTGGGGCCAGATGGCGCTGTGCGTATAGTCCTACGGTATTTATTATTTATTTATTATTATTTATTTATGACATAAAACACATTTCAACATAATTTACAATACATACATTCAAAAAAATAAACAATAAACATAAAACAGAAAAAAAACTTAAAACTTATCGAATGAGAATTCAATAATGTGTAGAAATTTGTAAAAAGCTTTCTTTATTATATCACCAACATAATGGTTTTGATAAAATTGAATATATTTTCTTTCATAACTCGATAATGAACAGGAGTTGCCGTAGTTACAAAATAATGTGAAATCAACAAGAAATTCCTCATTGCGTCGTGACATATTAGATTCCTAAAGCAATTTCTGTGAACGATTGTAAAATAAATATGGCAATTGGGTACTATAGAGGCTTTATGTTTGTCACTCAAGGAAAATGTCTTTTACTTATATGAGTGGGGATTTTAGCACTTACTTGTCAAACGTTTCAAGTGTTATAAGTAAAAAAAAAAAAAAAAATATCGTAGGACTATACACACAACGCCATCTGGCCCCAAACTAAGTAAAGCTTGTGTGATGGAAGTCAGATAACTGATAGAATACATACATACTTTTTTTTTTTTTGTAAATACATACTTATAATACATACAGAACACCCAGACACAGAACAAACATTTGTTTATTCACAAAATGTTTGCCCTGAGTGGGAATCGAACCCACGCCCTACAGCTCTCAAGGCAGATATATTACCAATGAGCCAACGGGGCTGTCCAAAGTTCTATTGAATATCATAACAGATACAGGTACTGCGTAAGATTTTTAAATAGAAGTAAAATGGGTTTTAGAGGACATTTCACACAGCGCCAACCAGCCTCAAACTGAGCAAAGCTTGGACCCAGATAAGTTATAGATTTTTTATGTAGCGAGCTTTTAATTATATTATCTTTTGTTGCGATGATAGCTCAGTGGTTAGCGCGGTAGGTTCGCATGCCGAAGGGCATGGGTTCAACAATGAACTTGAGCCGGTGCAGGAAAACATCGTGAGAAAACCATAGCATGGTGGTAGGGTACTTTTTTTTTATTTCTTTTTTAAATGTGAAAAGTAGTGATACGAACGAGACGCTCTCCTGATGGTAAGAGATAACGCCTGTCCATGACCATTGCAGCGATACACAGAACTTTAAGTAACAAAACAAAGTTCAGGGCATCGCTGCTTTGGCGCTCATTACTTTAAGACTTTCGATGGTTAGTCTCGACAGCCCTGTCTTTTCGCTAGCTGCAGTACCCTTCAAACCGGAACACAGTAATGTTTACACACTACTGCTTAGCGGCAGAATAACTGGTACTGCGGTGGTACCTACCTAGACGACATTCTGCTAAAGAATTCTACCACCAAGTCGTCTTTCTAGTACTCGGCTGGCTAGCTACCACACTCAAGTTGAAAATCTGCCGCCAAGCATCTAACGGTGTATTCCGGCAGCCTCATTTGAGAGCCAGTTCCATTCTAGGCTAGGTGTGCTTTACCATCTTCGACCACAGCTTCACTTAACATCAGGTTAGCTGTGGTCAAACACCTAGCCTGTCAACCATTAAAAAAAATAGATCATATTATGTTTCCATATTGTGTGAGAGTTTTATTCCATCATAACTTTTAAATTCCTGAATATATTTTGATGTGTTTGGTTTCGTTAGAATCCCAACATCATCTCAAGTGACACAGGTTAAAGACAATGTTGTAAACACATTTATTTATAAGTACTTGTTTGTATTGTTTACTTTACTTTACTTTTTTTCTCATCTTCGACCACATCGTCGCTTACCATCAGGCGAGTTGGTGGTCAAACGCGGACATCATATTTAAAAAAAAACTTGTTTATTACCACTTTTTTAGTTCTATCATTAGTACATAAAAACGTCTAATTTATCATGATTCTATTGTTGACTTCAAAATGTTACGAAACATAATATCCATTTTATCTTATTTCTAAACATACTTTAACATCCCACTGTATACCGTTAAGACCCAAAAATACATCGCGTGGAACATAACCCCATTATAAAAAAACACCTAAATTATAAAAATGCGATAAGGAGGCGATAAATTATCGCAGTTCGGCCCTGTCGAATTACATCGCACAATGTATTTAACTATAAGCATGTATTATATTGTATATAGTACAATGTGATACAGGCTGTCATTTTGTTAATAAACAACGAAATACAGTAAAATAATAAACTTTATTTCAGATCAATGATCCATAGGTATATGATAAAATATTAATAATTTTATTTAAAGAAAAAACGTTTAATTCTGTAACAAGCACAAAAACAAACAAACGACACACAAAAGTTACAAAATAGGGGCTCGCCTCAGCATAATACTGGTCATACTAAGTGGTATGACCAGCGCTGGTCTTCCGGTGAGCCCCTAAACCAAAAAAAAGATATATATATGTACGATATAACAATATCATAGTTTAGGCGGCAATTTCCACCCAGCGTCTATACGTATTTTAAAAACTTTTCTTGGTTTAAATGTCGGTGTGGTAAGGTTTTAAATATCTTGAGATGAGGTTTACTTTTAACATAGAAAACAAAGGAAAAAAGCACAAATTATACGTATAATATAAATTGAAATATATGTGTTGTGTGTGTGTGTGTGTGTGTGTGTGTGTGTGTGTGAGTGTGTGTGTGTTTGTGTGAGTGTGTGTGTGAGTGAGTGTAAAGCCAACAACTTACGAGTTGATTTAGCTAAATCAATTTTTTTGTCACTAGCAGCCGAAGTAAAGTAATTCCAATATTTTTTAATGTAAAACTAATCAGGCAAATTGAGACCATAAAAGAGACATCAAAAACACCTCGCATTAGCTTGCCTGTGACACGAACCTATAAGTTTGCCTCTACCAAAAAAAACATACAAAGAGACTAAATAAGTTTTCACTAAAAATATAATTATAGAAAATGGTTTACATGATTTATACAAATTTTTAGATTAGATTAGACTAAATTTATCGATAAAGATCTTTGGTTTGGAAGATTTGGTCTCCGAGATGGATCACGATGTGTCTGGTGTTCGGATCGTCATCGTTGCGGGGTGAGCTTGGGCTCCCCGAGACGGGTCCGCGAGGACAAGCGCTGTCGAGGCCGCGGTAGAGTGCGAAAGCGTGCCCGCAGCCTCGACACAAAGCGCCGAGGTGGAACACTCCAGGGTTTTTAGTGGGTAGGCCGTCATTAGGACGGAGAGTCCCACATAACCACCGTGCCCGCCCCAGGGCCGGTGGTATACACAAAGTATTTTCCCTGGACAAAAAAAAAGTTACTAATACAAAAAAACTAAATTTATCGATAAAGTTTTTTCTCTCATATTCCAATTTAAATTTAGCCATTTAGTTCATCAGTTTACAAATGAAGCTTATTGCTGCTACTTCCTACGTTAAACATTTTCTAAAATTAATTTCCTTTCTATTGACGAAAACTTGTAATTGATCCAGTTTATTAATCAAGCTTGTTACTTGTTTTATTAGGCTTGAAGATTTCCTACAAATATAAAATAATCACAATGAAAAATAAACTAAGTTTGTACATAAATGTTTCGGGACTTGAAGTTTCCGCAGCCTAGTTAGGAAACGGTCTGGGTTCAAATGTGAAGGTCCTAGTTCGAATCCCACGGCACGCACCTCTGTTTGTATAACTTACTAGCTGCGCCCTGCGGTGTTACCCGCTACATGTTTTCGGGTTAAACATCTATGTGTTAATCCAAGGTCTCAGCTACCTCCATACCAAATTTCATCCAAATCCGTTCAGTAGTTTTTGCGTGAAAGAGTAATTAACATCAATTCATCCATCCACCCAAGCTTTCACATTTATAATGTCAGTGGGATATATTTATGTACAATACGATTTAGTTATGACATTTTATATATTTTTTGACTGAACAATTGACTAATTAATTATTATTATTTAATCTACGCGCTATGGAGAGGGCTATGCTCGGAGTTTCCCTACGAGATCGAATCAGGAATGAGGAGATCCGTAGACGAACCAAAGTTACCGACATAGCCCAACGGATTAGCAAGTTGAAGTGGCAGTGGGCAGGGCACATAGCACGCAGAACTGATGGCCGGTGGGGCTGCAAAGTTCTGGAGTGGAGACCACGGACCGGCAAGCGCAGCGTAGGACGTCCACCCACAAGGTGGACAGACGACCTAGTAAAGACCGCAGGAACGCGCTGGATGCGAGCCGCTTCCAACCGGTCTTTATGGAAGTCAATGGGGGAGGCCTATGTCCAGCAGTGGACGTCCTACGGCTGAAATGATGATGATGATTTAATTTAATTTATAATTATAATTTCTTAAATCCTAATTATTATCTAAAGACTTTTAAAAAATGTAACTGTAATGCACCTAGACATGCATAGCATAGTTTTGGAATGCGATACAGATCAAAAAATTGTGTAGGTATTTGTATTGTTGTGAATATTCTGATTGTTTTTTTTTTATTTAAAAAGTAATGAGACGAACGAGACGCTCCCCTGATGGTAAGAGATAACGCCTATCCACGACCACTGCAGCGATACACAGAACGTTGAGTAACAAAACAAAGTCCAGGGCATCGCTGCTTTGGCGCTCATTACTTTGAGACTTTGTATGTTATGAAATAAATAAAATAAAAAATGAACATTATTATACTCTATTTAGTTCTAGTTGGTCTTGCTTGTAGATTACAATATGATGTTGGAACACCTTGTATACTAAATAGTGTGGTCCACATCACATCACGTAAGAATGAACGTATGTATAAAAATACAGTTCGTGGCCAATTTTCGTTCACTGCTCATTTCCTTCGATGCGAATCGGGGGCGGGAAGTCGTGACACACTACGCGACATTACAGCTATTTCTCATTTTTTTTGTAAATTGGCCTGGCAAGTTTTACGCAAAGCACATTTTCTATTTTCGACTAGGCATGTTACTGATATCAAGTATGGGTTTGTGTTTGATTTTTTTTAATGCTGAGGTTAGTCTCTATTTTGTAACTGTTTGTCTCTGTTTGCTGTTTCTTTGGTGTTACAGAATAAAAATCATTTTCTTTCTTTCTTTCTTTCAAATATCAAGTCTTAGAAAAACTCAAGTTTTGAACCAGGTATATATTATATTCAGAAAAACGACGAAGCTCTTGGAGGTAAGGTAGGTAGTGCCTTCGCTTGGCTCGTCTTGGCGGGGTACCATCGTGCCCCAGTTATTATGAGTGCATACATTTCATTTTTTTAAGCTATCGGATAATTACATCCTAACATACAAACTACAGTGTTTCTAAAACCAAAGAGGAGCAAAAATAAACTAATCTAACAGACCGTTGACTTATAGAGTAATAGAAACTTTATAATAAATATCAACGCCATCTATCGCTAAAATTAAGAAAACTAGACAACAAAAACCAATAAATTACAAATTCACATTTATTATGATATTTAAGTATGAGTGAGAAGAAAGAATTCATAAATAAATAAAAGTTTATGTATGTACCTACACAATTATATCTATTGATCTTTTTACCACTTGTACCAAAATAAAATTCTAATTAATTTTAACTAGAATTTTATCATGACAGGACAAACTGCTTCACTGACTGATCGATCAACGCCCAGCTGAAACCACTGGGGTTAGAAGCATGAAATTTTGCGCAAATGTTCCTTAGGTGACGTAGGTGTGCACTAAGAAAGTATTTTTTTAATTCCACCCCTAAAAGTGCAAAGAGGTTAGAAATTTATATGAAACTTCGTGATATGAAATTTTGGTAGTAGCGTTTTCAAACTCTCAGTGAATACTCTTTATTAAAAGTAATAAAAAACGTTACAAATTTTTCAAAGCAGAATAAATAATTTTAATACATTGACGTCCCTGTAGGTTCATTGGTAGAATGTCTGCTTCAAGAGCTGAAGGGTTTCGATTCCCACCCAGAACAAACTTTGTGATACAAAAAAATGTTCGTTCTGTGTCTGGGTGTACTGTATGTATTATAAGTATGTGTTTAAAGTATTTGAGTATTCTATCAGTTATCTGACTTCCATAGTGGAGAGGCCGGGAAATACCTGTTTGTAGTTTCCGTCGATAGCAGAAGCAATGGTGCTGGTCGGTACGACCCGGTTCCTGCTCAGTGCGTTCACACAAGACGCACATTGATTTGTGATGTAGAAGCACTCGCGTCATACTCGCGATGAGAATTTAGTTTTTTAAGCGCACCGATGATAATTGTGTAAAAGTGTATTGCGTACGATTCAACCGCCAGTTCGCGACTACTTGACACTGGCAGGTATTATAAGGAAGGTGAGGGTAGGAAGGTGTGTTTTGTGTGCGTTTATGAGGGTAGATAAAATACTTATTATATAATAAACGAATACGAGAAAATATATTATATGTGGCGCAGCCACATAGTATAAGCTTTGCTTAGTTTGGGGTCAGATGGCGCTGTGTGTAATGTCCTGCAACATTTATTTAATTTAAAAAAATATAACATTTATATAGTAAAAAGCGCAAAATGAAAACATTAAATCGGTCTCTTGTAAAGTAGATGTTTTGTACTTATGGTATTTAACGCAGAACGCACAAACGACAACTCACTGATACCGTATCGTTTCAAATGTGGATCACGTAATCGTTTTGTTCGATCATTAGTAATTTTTATGAGCGCAAATGCTTTTATTATTCTATCTCGGTTGTCTATTTCGTGTTTTTTGTGTTTCGTGCGTTTTCTGCTGAAATAGGTGGAATGGAACTTGGAGCACGGTTGGATTATTTTTATGGATATAAAAATAAACCTGTACAAACTGTTTTTATCGTTGTATTACTTTTGAAATTAAAAGCTATGAGACGAACGAGACGCTCTCCTGATGGTAAGAGATGACGCCTGTCCATGACCATTGCAGCGATACACAGAACCTTGAGTAGCAAAACAAAGTCCGGGCATCGCTGCTTTGGCGCTCATTACTGTGAGACTTTCGATGGTTAGTCTCGACAGCCCTGTAATTTCGCTAGCTGCAGTTTCCTTCAAACCGGAACAGAGTAATTTTTACACACTACTGCTTGACGGCAGAATATCTTGCACGCGGTGGTATCTACCTAGACGACCTGCTAAGGGGATCTATCACCAAGTACACATTACAAAGGATGTGGTCAAATGCGAATCTATTTGAGCATCGACAGCCGCGTTCGCTCATTGTTAGTATATCTGCCTTAAGAGTGGGTTCGATTCCCACTCAGGGCAAACATTTTGTGAATAAACAAATGTTTGTTCTGTGTCTGGGTGTTCTGTATGTATTATAAGTATGTATTTATTAAAAAAAAAAGGATTTGTTTATCCTATCAGTTATCTGACTTCCATCACATAAGCTCTGCTTAGTTTCGGACCATATGGCGCTGTGTGTATTGCCCTACGATATTTATTATATTTATATTTTTATGAATAATTTCTTCTAGATCAACGTACTCCATCCTCGACCAACCATCGCATTCCATCAGGAAAATTGATGGCCAAGCGTAGATTCATTTCATATATTAAAGAATTTAACGAGAAATTAGTATGTTTATAAGATGTTTTACCAGTTTGTTCACCTTTCAAACAAAAAAACAAAATAGGTTTATCCGTTCGGGAGATGCCATACACAGACACGGCAAACTTAAAACAAAAACCGTCTTAAAAACAAAAAACTTAAAACCCGTCGTTTTAGCGTCAGAGGTTAAAAATATGACAGATTTCCGATCAAAACAATTTTCCAGAAATCACATAGTGTGTACACGCAAGCGCCCCCGTAAACAATCTAGGTCAACAGTTTGGTTCAGCTTACCGATGTTTCTTGCACGAAAACTGACTTCTGTTGTAATCAAAATCACAATATAAGCATACGAGCTTCTATTCGACCCTTCAGTCGATATTAGCCAGGGGCATATAGTCTGTAACGGCTTTCTTATGAGGCGATGTACTGTCCGCCTTGTTGCGTTTGAATATATACATAAAAAATATATTGTAGGACATTACACACAGCGCCATCTATTTTTTTTAATGTAAAAAGTAATGAGACGAACGAGACGCTCTCCTGATGGTAAGAGATAACGCCTGCCCATGACCATCGCAGTGATACACAGAACTTTAAGTAACAAAACAAAGTCCAGGGCATCACTGCTTTGGCGCTCATTACTTTGAGACTTTTGATAGAGTTAGTTTCAACAGCCCAGTAATTTCGCTAGCTGAAGTACCCTTCAAACCGGAACACAGTAATGCTTACACACTACTGCTTAGCGGCAGAATAACTGGTACTGTGGTGTTACCTACCTAGACGACCTCCTGCTAAGGAGATCTACCACCAAGTATGCTTAGCGGCAGAATATCTGGTACTGCGGTGGTAAGTGGCGTAAAATTAAGGGTAACATGCATCATCATCATCAATCTGTCGTAGCCCACTACTGAGCATAGGTCACTCCCAAGACACCAGTCCGGTCCAGACCACTCAGTCCGATCTTCAGTTTTTCGCTTTCAGCCACTGCCAGCCATCCTAAGTATATCCTCACTCCACCTAGTCTCATGGCTTCCTACACTACATTCGCAGATTCGCGGTCTTTACTCTCGAACACGTCTACCCCAACGGTTCTCGGTTTTGCGGCAAATAGGACCAGCCCATTGCCACTTCAACTTCCTTATACGCTAAGATATTATTTATTTATTGAGAAAGAATACGGTAAACCAATTACATCCAATCTCACAAAATTTTGACATTCCACAAAAACAAAAATATAAAATACAATTACAAAAATTAAAAAAATGAAGATTGCAAAGTACAAAAAACAAAGTAATAATAGTATTTAAAAAAAACTAATTACAAAATGTCATAAGATTTAAAAACTAAATGTCTGGATTAGTATTATTGCATCGGTCCCACTGGTCTGTTAAATTTTCACAGTATATTCGGAAAGATGCAATAATTGACCTCCAGTTGTCAAATACAATTGTCGATAAATTATGTCGGTGACTTTAGTTCTCTGACGAATTACTTCGTAACTTTCATAACATAGATTAATTTTAAGCCACAATTAAAATCAAAGTTTAATATATTTTTGAGCGAGTAAAACAATGGATATAATCTTCCCTATTTAGGTATACTCATAATAATGAATAACATGATCCGTAAAACAACAACTAACTCAACAAACTCTAAGCATCATTTAGTCAATTCTCTATAGGTTAGCTAAAACTGAACTAACTTACTCAACCGCGCAAAATAATCAGCCAACCTTCAATAAAATATTTGCTTTAACTTTTCGGACAAGTTCTCAAGTTTCAGTAATTGTGTTACGGGCGGGCCTGGAGCTGATTTAACAATGATTATGTTGCTCTTTCGCATTGGCATCTTTGTATCTTAGCGGACGTCTCCACGGAGGATTGTTTGTCGCAGGAATTCTGCAATAATTGCCTAAAAGTATCGCTCTTGGTTCAGCAAGTTGAAGTGGGCAAAGCACATAGCACGCAGAACTGATGGCCGATGGGGCTGCAAAGTTCTGGAATGGAGACCACGGACCGGCAAGCGCAGCGTAGGACGTCCACCCACAAGGTGGACAGACGACTTAATGAAGACCGCAGGAACGCGCTGGATGCGAGCTGCTTCCAACCGGTCTTTATGGAAGTCAATAAACGGCCAGCAGTGGACGTCCTACGGCGGAAATGATGATGATGATGATGATAATCGCTCTGCGTTAATGACAAATAAATAAGATATCAATGCCAGATGTTAGTTGAATTTTTTTTTATGTTCTATATAAATCCGATATGTCCTTAATATGTATGTAACAGGAGTTGTCTAGGTAATGGATATCATGGATACCACTCAAACGTCCAGGCGACTATAGTCGCCCAAACGTTCTTGGAGTTAAACGTTATGGCGACAATGGCAGCCTCGCCGACTTCGACTCTGTAAGTCTGATTTATCTACGACAAAGTTTAAAAAGCTTCATGAATGTTACACTAGATGGTTCTGTATTAAATTTCGTGTCTATGGGTCGGTAAAACAGCATACTGGGATACAACAAACTATGGGAAAAATACGTTTACTAGTACTTCAAAACACTTCAAACTTTGTGAAGTGTTTTGAAGTACTAGTTTTGGTAGATAAGTAAAAAATGCCAATGTGGGTTAAAAAAAAGTTTTTGATTCTATGTAGCCGATATTTTTTAGATAGCAGGAGGTTGTCTAGATAGGTACCACTGCAGTACGAGATATTCTGGCACCAAGCAGTAGTGTGTAAACATTCTTCTTCGTTTTTGGCATCACAATTTGTCAATTTGCCAGTTTTTGACACAGCAAATTTTAGACATTTTCACGAATATGATAAAACACCACTACTTTTTTTACATCAACACTCGAAAAAAAGTTTTTGGAAAAAGAAAATATTGATTTATAGAAATACAATAGAGCGACACAAGTTTTTCGCTGTTCCCGCCAAAACTATTACATTTATTTTATGCGTATCACGCGTATAAATAATAATCAGGATGTCACCAACTGTCATCTATCAGTTTTAATACGAAAGCCCTCCCGGGAACATAACCAGGAAATAATTGAAAGGTCCAGCTTCCTGTTACCCTATTGTGTAAGTTTGAATCCAATCGCTGATTTTAGAGGCTCTTGTAAACCCTTTGTTAACTGATCATTAAGTAAATCCTCAGGAGCGTTGATGAAAATAACATGATGTTTAAAGGTTGGAATTGAATACAAAACGGTTTGAGTGAATACATTATTTATTTATTTATTTAATTATATTTAATTATATTACACAAAACAGGATACAGTCTCAATAATTAACAGAGGTGAATAGATTTTGGTTTATTTTTACTTGTTGGTAGATTTTCTTAGCAGGAGATCGTCTAGGTAGGTACCGCCGCAGTACTAAATACTGTGCTGCCACACAGTAGTGTGTAAACATGAATCTCTAATGATGTAGCTAGCGAAATTACTGTGCTATTGAGATTTGAGAGTAACCATCAAAATATTATGTAACAGTAATGAGCGCCAAAGACAAAATGAGACAAGTCCAAATGAGAAATGAGACAATCCATGCTTTCAACCTGTCATAACCTATCCACCCAAAACGTCGGCACTCACGATAAAAAGAATGAAGGAAAAATGAAGAATGGTTCACAAGTTCAAACTTGCTCAGCGAGCTATGAAAAGAGTTTCTGGAACGAAATAATTACCCAGAAAACTAGTCACAGACATAGCTCAACGTGTTAGCAAGCTGAAGTAGTAGTGAGCTGGACATTTCTGTCACAGAACCGATAACGGCTGGGGTAGATGTGTTCTAGAGTGGAGGCGAGGAATCGGCAAACGTAGCGTAGGATACCCAGAAATTCAATCAAGTAACGATATCCGTACGACAGCTGGCTGTAGATGAAAGCAAAAAGCTGAAGATCGAGCTGAGCGGCGTGTCTTGGGAGAGGCCTATGTTCAGCAGTGGAATTGGACAGGCTCTGATGATGATGATGATGAATAAGCACCAAAACAGCGATGCTCTGAATTTGTTTTGTTATTCAAAGTTCTGTGTATCCCTCTAATGGTCATGTACTCTTATCATCAGGAGAGAGCCTCTTCCACCGTATTACTTTTAAATAACATAAAAAATGTATTCAACAGAAAAGTTTAACAGATCAATCAAAGGTACATTATAGGTAGGCATCAGAGCAACCATTAATATCATCTCTATTATTGTAGGCCGGATATAAGTCGTATTTCCAAAAACCTACGGTGATGCGGGTCTTACAGCGTACAGTACAATACACTTGTGCAGTAGATCAAAACAAGCAATAATAAATTATCAGTTTTTTTTTATGAAATAGGCTTATGTTTGACCGCTATCTCACCTGATAATGCGGTTTACGATGGAGCATGCTTGCCTAGTAGATACCAATTCACTCTAGACTTGAAGTCACCCAGATTATATCTAACGGGGAACACCCACGCAGGCAACGTATTCCACTCACTGTCTAGCAGACCGCACAATGAACGTAGATCAAATCGTTCGAGAGTTCGAGAAAAAAAAATGTAATGAAAGTGACAATGCCACGGACCCCGGTGTCTGTGGAGCGTATAAATTTAAATGAAACAAAATGTTCGAGTTCGAGTTTTTGGAGTATTGACCATGTTGACAGTTGCCCACAGCTCACCTGATGTTAAGTGACGGTGTGGTCGAAGATAGTAAACAAATCTAGCCTGGAATGGTACTGGCTGGCAAGTGAGGCTGCCGGAACACATCGTTAGATGTTTGGCGGCAGATTTTCAACTTGAGGGTGGTAGCTAGCCAGCCGAGTACTAAAAAGTACCGTAGCACCAACTTACGTCATTTTAAAAAAATACTAAAATATCTTAAAAAGAAACTAAATAGTAAAAGTATCAGGTGAATTTCTATCTGTCATATTTTTAGCTTGTCGATAGAAAGAAACGTGTTTGAAAAATAACATGTTTTAGTTTTACAACGATCTTAATTATGGCTCATTTAAAATCTCATGACAAAATTTATTTTTAATCGTATTAAAGCAAGAATCTATTCATATTCGAAAACTTGTTACGTACCGGCACTGGTTATACATCCATATCTGTCTATATTATGACAAACTATCAACACTTTTAACACGTCGTAGCTAAGTCAAGTCTATTACATCGACTTGACTTACTGCGTTTCATCTGTAAGGTGTCGTGAGTTACCATTAAGAATAATATCATGTAGGTGTCATTATGTCCCGTTCGCCTACATTCGTTCCGCCATTTCTAAGATTTATCGTGAGAATAATAGAAAAAGTTATTCAATGGAAGACATAAATGGTTGGATGTATTACAGCCTCCGCTACATTTTTCGCGGTTTAGATGTGGTTTACATGTATCACATAAAGCATTGCATACACTGACACGGCTCGCTGCAGCGGTCGTGTCCGTATCCACTAATACAGTACTTATGTATTCGCTAACACAGGCTGTACGTGACAGAGTTTGAATTAGTCTGTCATCATCATCATCTTTGTCAGCTGTTGACACAATATTTATCATTACATTGACATTTTCATCATGTTGACATAAGTTCTGATTTTGTCATTTTAAAATATGAATGCAAAAATGACTGGTAACTTTGTTATCAATGTGTTATCAATAAAATATTTGTATCTACTTGCTGTATCTGGGAGAAACCCGACAAACCACTGTGCGATGATGATCAAGGCTTTGAACTCCTTTTCCGTACAGACATTGCTGATGAGTTTCTTAGCACGTGTCTCGATAGAGTCCAAAGCTTTAAAACTGGTACTTGGCTGATTCGTCCCATAGTTAAGAACGTGAAACGTGGTACTCCATGTGTGATTAGTTAAGTAAAAAACCATGGCAGAGGGGGCGTTGACTTGTATGGGTGGGTGAGCAAGTTGGCATCCTTCCACCTCTTCACCACCCAGCAGAATACTGGTGCAGAAGCTGAGGCAGCGGCTGAAAGCAATGGAGTCGACGTATGACTTGGTACCGCTTGCCGTTGAGACGGCAGAACTGTAATGCTCCGAAGCGCGGATGTTCGTGTCGAATTGGGACGGCATTTCAGTGAAAAAGAGCGTGTAAGGGTACCTTTGCGTGGGACAATTTTGAATAGACAATTCATGCGCGTCAACAAATCCCTTATGCTTGTAAAAAAAAGAAGTAAAAAGCAAAATTAAAAATATTTGACTCAAAAATAACAACAACAAATTAGGGTTTTCCACAAAAGTCTAAGCTAATTACCAAGTACAGATTGAGTTTCAAACTTATTAAAGTCAAGTTTGAGGGTTAGAAATTGTGACCCCCAACTTTTCAGACGTTGAACCATTTTAACTTTTTGAGTGCTTTGCAATTATTATTTTATCGAACCATTGTAGATGAAGAAGTTATAAATATAAGTTTTATGGAACTAAATAAATATTTTAAGACGATTGTTTTCTTTTAAAACAGATTATACAAAAACTTTTTGACTGTTTTATTGGTTGACAGGCTAGGCTGTTTGACCACAGACGAAACCTGATGTTAAGTAACGGTGTAGTCGAAGATGGCAAACACACCTACCCTGGAATGGAATATCAAAATAAAACTTCAACTTTCAACACAATCATGTTTGTTCTGTGTCTGGGTGTTCTGTATGTATTATAAGTATGTATTTACAAAAAAAAAGTACTTATGTATTCTATCAGTTATCTGACTTCCAACACACAAGCTTTGCTTAGTTTGGGGTCAGATGGCGCTGTGTGTATAGTCCCACGATATTTATTTATTTATTTATTTATTAGTTATACAAAGTCTATCAATACCTTTATTGCGTATCGCTCACCAGGCTAACGCTGCTTCGACGCTTCTTACTTTGAGACATAAGATGGCTAATCTCAACAGCCCCGTAACTACACTAGCTACCCTTCAAACCGGAACACAGTAATGTTTACACACTACTGCTTGGCGGAAGAACATCTGGTACTACGGTGGTAGCAGTTGCATTTTATCTATTAACAAACTAATCCTTACAAAGGAACGTATTTAATGAAATTGATCTAAACAATGTCGCAAACGTTTCTCGGATCACAGATCAAAAGTTTCCGCAACTAGTATCTAGTATTCACGTACAGTCGTACATGTATCTAGTACGCAGGACTGCACTTGGATGGGTTTAGTACGCATCCGGAGCGCAGTCAGACGCTCTTTCCGGTACTAAATCTCTGATCTTTAATTGAAACAGTATGGTTATTTAAACGACTTTAAATGAGCGGCTGTATGTTTGTTACATATGAATTCCGTCATTTATATACCGAAATTGAAACATATTTTTTAATTGAAATAATATTAACAATTCAAATAGTTGAATTAATTTTTGAATGTATCAACAACAAATACTATTTCCTTTCTAAATCTCGCTTCATTTTCAGCAAATTCTTCGAGTACATTACAGTTTATTAACGTTCACTCTCAAGTGGTTGCGTCTGACATGTGTGACGTCATAACGAACAAGCGACACGAGAAAATCTGAGCGAAACCTGAGAATTGGTGCAGACTTAGAGGAACATAGAACGGATTTGAAAAAATTAGCATCTGTATTTAAGCTCGTAAGGTATACGTTAATTCTCCAACTTTTAGCATTTAAATTTGAATTTTGATCTGCCCACTTAAATATTTTTTTTGTTTTTTTTTTGTGCTAAAGTAATCGAATGAGACTAACGAGACGCTCTACTGATAGTAAGAGACAACGCATGCCCATGACCATTGCAGTGATACATAGAACAGTACAATCTAGGTGTCTTCAAGTCAAGCGTGCTCCATCGTAGATCGTATCTTAACTTAATATCAGGTGAGATAGTGACCAAAAACTAGCCTGATCATCATTCAATAAAAATTGAGTACACAGTACACAGTACACACAGTACACAGTCTATTCTATACCGCTTGAGACTCTTTATTAAGCAATCCGAAAATTTAAAAATAACGGAAAATAAAAGAGTTTTATGAGCAAATGACACAAGTGAAGCTGAAGATTTGCTTACGAAATTTGCTGTTACATTGATCGGCTAATTTGAAAATCTTGACCAAATGTATTTTAATATTGTTTCCCATTTGTACAGAACCCAGACATATTAATAAATATGTGAAATGATTCAGAGCGAGATAGAGAATGTCACGTATTATATTATAATTCATAAAATATATAAAATAGACAACAAGATAGTTTAAATCGGTAAACAAAACGAAAGCGCGTTTTAACGGCGATCAACGCCATCTAGGTTAATTTTAACAAACTAAATGGCGTTAATCTGTATTTAGCGACAAACTATTCAACAATTGAATACAAATTTACTTCTATTTACAGTGCAATTGCATGTATTTCTTTCCGTAACATATTTCAATTAATTTTTAACAAATAATTTAAATATTCAAACAAAATCATTTAAATAAACAAAAGAAATAAATATTTAATTGTATTTTTTTTTTGTTATTTACAGTGTAGTTAAGATGATTGACAATCTACTCTAAATTCCTGTGTTGATACAATATCATTATATCTCTATTACCATTCTATCAAATTGCACACCTTCGACCTCATACGAAGAAACTCGAGATTCTTTAAGGTTATTGTTGAGGCTCCATAAGACCCCAGAACGTCCCTAAAAGGCCCCTAAACAAGTATTAACATGGTGTACGCAGGCTTATTAAGCCCTTTCAAGGATTTACATTTCATTTGAACGGATTTAACTCGAGACTGTTGAATTTTTAATGAGACGGTTTGAATTTAACGGGAAATGTGGTCTGTTTGTTGTTAGGAGTAAATCGTACGTAATGGTATTGAATATTCAATTTACAGAAAATGTGATTCAACAGTTATCTAATAGTAAAACAAGGTCCGCTCGCGTCTGTCTGTATGTCCGCTTACTACTTCTAAAACTCGTACAGACATTTAAATTGAAATATGTACAGAATACAGTAGAACTTTATGCGCTTGTGTGTGTTCGCCAGAGAACTAAAGTCACAGACATAGCTCAGCGTATTAGCAAGCCGAAGTGGCAATGGGCTGGACATAAGTGTCACAGAACCGATAACCGCTGGGGTAGACGTAAACTGGAGCGGAGACCGCGAATTGGCAACGTAGCGTAAGACGCCCTGAGACTCGATGGAGTGACGATATATGTAGGGCAGCTGGCGGATAATGGAAGCGAAATTCGAAGATCGCTGGATGCGAGCTGTTTCCATGGTCATTATAGAAATCAATGGGGGAGGCATATGTCCAGCAGTGGACGTCCTACGGCTGAGATGATGATAAAACAATGTTGTCTCCACTGGTTGGGTGTACATTGGTAATTACTCATTGTTTCCCAAATTAAAAATGAATAAGCGTCAATTTATAGAATGATAGATGACTAAACTGAAGGTACCTCTCTGATGTTCTCAGTTCACACCGTTGAATTCAGATTTTTTGTGATTTAACCCGATGACCATATTTTTTTTAACTGAGCTCATAATGTTTATGACTAACATCCGTTCGCATTCCACCATGACTTCACTATTCTTATAATCTGATAAAATAATTACTATTGCAAGCAAAAAAGCAAATTAAATCATTCAAGTCGGCTTGTGTGTCATTGAATGATTTATTGTAAAGTGTTTGTGCGGAGCGGTAATTTTTTTTTCTTTCATATGACGTCATTTAGTTGCTCCATTGAGGATGTGAAGAGATGATGCTAGTTTAGTAATGACTTCATCGATTTCAAAGAAACAGTTCGAGTCTAAATTTTTACTTGAAACCAACCAATCATAGCATGGCAGTAGAATATTTTCTAGTACTCAGCTGGCTAGCTACCACAATCAAGTTGAAATCTGCCGCCAAGCATCTAACTGTGTGTTTCAGTAGCCTCACATGAGATCCAGTTCCATTCCAGACTAGGTGTGCTTTACCATCTTCGACCACACCATCTCTTAACATCTGGTGAGCTGTGGTCAAACACTTAGACTGTCAACAAAAAAAAACAACACCAACCAGCTTTAGTTCTACTCGTATTCCAGGCTAGGTGTCCAGTGTTTATCATCTTCACTCAATATCGGGTGAGGTGGTCATAAACCTTACAAACCAACGTTTTAAAAGTTATTGTCACCTATCTAAGATAATGAACCTATGAAACCCGAACCCACAACTGAAAACTGCATCAAAATCGGACTAGAAGTTTTGGATAAAAATAGCAACATGGATTTGCACAAAAAATGTTTGCTGCAGCGCCCCCTGGTGAGTTGTCACCGTAACACTTATTTAAGAACATGCACCAATCAAACCCGAACCCATAACTGAAAACTGCATCAAAATCGGATTAGTAGTTTTGGAGAAAAATGCCAACATGTATTTTCACAAACAAACATCCTCTCACCCCAAACGCATATACCGTCTCCGTTCCGTCGTGGGTAAAAAAGTGCACGACAAAAATAAAGAAACTACAGAATACACAGCACAATTTTAATAAATCGGTTCCCGTACAAACACAAATGGCTCTATTAAAAACTCTCTAAAAGCGTTCTTTGTTACCAAACCGACTTATAATCCCATTTTCTAACTCTCAGTAATTGTCATAAATGACCCAATCTATACCTGTCTTATTAAACTTTAATCCATAGTTCCTCCGAACGATGGTAATGTATAGTAATCTGATTAAATTGATAGTGAATTGGTTCACGTTGTATTATATTATTACCGGCTTAATTTAATTGTAGGTATAGAACAGTATCGATATTTCTCTATTATCTTATCGATACTGCTCATGTTCTATAAATTTCATATCTTTGAATGTCGTACATATCAAATATATAATCTACTAGCTTACGCCCGCAACTTTGTCCGCTTTAACTTTATAATTAGGTTCAGGGAGAAATGAAACTAAATGCAAATAACAAAGATATACATATAGGAGAATATAGGATAACAACATAAAGATACATTCCAATAGTAACATATCCTTATACTTAACTGGTTGGTTATGGTTGTAATATAATAATAATAATAAATATCGTAGGACATTACACACAGCGCCGTCTGACCCCAAACTGAGCAAAGCTTGTACTATGGAAGTCAGATAACTGATAGAATACTTAAATACTTTTTTTTTGGTAAATACACACAATACAGAACACCCAGACACAGAACAAACATTTGTTTATACCACAAGGTTTGTCCTGAGCGGGAATCGAACCCACGCCCTTCAGGTTTTGAAGCAGACATTCTACCAATGAACCAACAGGGCTATCATATAAAAATATATTTGAGACTTTGTATGTACAAAAAAATAAGTATTTCCGAATTCTATCGGCTATTTCGTTCCAACAGTGCAAGCATTGCTTAGTTTGGCGCTAGTGGGCGCTGTATAAAAAATGTCCAAGGTACAAAATTTTTTTATAACACAGCGTTTTAAAATGACATCCTAAAAACTTAATAAATCAATCAGCTGTATTAATTTTATCAGTGATACTAATACTTGAAATTATCGTTGAAAATAACTTATCGATATTGTCGAAACACCCCATCTCTAAGTCACACATAATGCGATCGCATTGAAATGGGTAACGAGCGAATAATTGATCAGCCAAGCAATCTGTCGACGGAATGAGCACTCGCAATTATAATGGGCCACTTCCGGTCAACACCACCAGGAGGAAGGGGAGGGAAGGGATTGTTTAGAATAATACTATAATTTATGGTATTAATGAATTTAATACCTACTATTTTACATGATTATAGTCAGGAAAGTTTTTATTCTCTCATAGTTAATAAGGCTTTTTTATTCAAAATAGTTTCGCGTTTGACCACACTCTGCCTGATGTTAAGCAGTAGTCTGGTCTAAGATGGAGCACGCTTTAACGGGCTTACTGCTGTAGGCATTTTCTGATAGATACAATCTGGGTGCCTACAAGTCGCGAGTGGATCAGTTTCTTCCAGACGAGTGTTCTGAGAGATGATGTTTTTTTTAATGTAAGTCTGATTTCCATTCATAGTGCTTTATTTGAAGAACATTATTACTGTGTTAACATGTTTGTCAGTTTAAATTTGGTTTAGACTTGTTTAGTATCTGACACTTAAGTATCCGACATGGGTATTTCTGCAGGTTATATTTTGTTCACTGAATATTGGTTGAAAAGCAGCAAATGGCTATATTAGACCGCATCTTGGCTTAACATCAGGCGAGTTAAAAAAAAAAAGGAAAACACTTCCAACCCTTCAAAGTACTTACTGCCTACTAATTTCAAAACAATTTAAAGTCGACAAGGTCCTTCAACTTTGACCAGAGAAATTCTTACAAAACAAAAGCGATATCTTAAGAATATAAAGTTCACCTGAAGGTTAATTAAACCTATTGGACACCAGCTCGACATAACTCGAATTAATTGCAGCCGAGAAATTTATATGGAGCGATTCTTCTTCCCGAGTGACAGGCATTAGTCCCTGGGAGTGGAATAAGCGATAAGCGACTGACAGGTTTTTTATACAGAGATTTTTAGGATCGGCGTTTGGAAACACCTTACTTGGTGGTAGATCTTCATAGCGGATGGTTTAGGTGGGTACCACCGCAGTACCAGATATCAGTGCAGCAGTACAGCGCTTTGTTCATGTAATTACACGCACACACTTACATACACACACGCACACATACACACATTTAAATGTTTATATATTCTATAGCCTAATATTCAAGTAATTCTTTAAAAAAAATATTTAGTTTTTAGCTCCGTTTATGGTATTTTGTTCTTGAGCAAGATATCCCACTAACATTATAAATGTGAAAGTTTGGAAGGATGGATGTTTGTTACTCTTGCACACAAAAACTACTGAACAGATTTGGATGAAATTTGTTATGAATGTAGCTGACGCCCTGCATTAGAACGAAATGATAGATGATATCATTTCGTTCTAATCGTCATCGATAGGCTACTTTTGAACAACACCGCGGGGTGCAGCTTGTGGAAAAATATATGAACCAGTGGGTTTTCAAAAATTGGTTTTCTACCTCTTTTGGTGTTGGTTTCCGAAATACAGTTATCACTAGTCCAGATCCAATGGGTTCATTATGATTTAATAAAATGTATGACAAAAAAAATTGATTGTGATTTTTTTGAATTACTTTTAAACCTTTGATATCTTGTCATATAGAGTCAACCCCAAGATATTGAACGCCAAAACCTCCTGTCAGCGTTGTACGATAAACCGGTGGAGTAATGGCCGCGAGTGGGTGACTTGATACAAAATTAGATGTGTATTAACTTTAGTGGTTGAAAAATTTGACGATAAATTTAAAAGCCCTCGAGTGAGATACGCCACCGCCGGGGTTTGAAACGTGCGCTATGGGTTAAGATAGATAAATATAAACTCTTTGTTGTACACCAGAACGTTTCAAACCAGAAATAAGTGAATATCACACTATACTTTTCGTGGTCGATTTTTGTTATGATTTGATAAGGCGACATTGTGAAAAAAAATATCAGAAACAAAATTACTTGGTGGTAGCACTCCTTAGCAAGATGTCGTCTAGATACCACCGCAGTACCACATATTCTGTCGCCAAGTAGTAGTGTGTAAAAATTACTGTTTCGGTTTTACTGTAGTTAGCGAAATAAATGATGACGATAACGATAAATGTATATTGTTAAATGTAAAAAATAAAAAATTATAAGGTTCTTCAAATATAAGTCAGATAGAAAATACATTAAAAAGTATAAAAAAAAGGGGATTCATACAGGATTAACAAACAAAAAGAAAGTAATATATATTTATGGTATATATATAGTTTTCAACCACACAAACAACAAGCCTGTCATCCATTAAAAAAACATTATTTTTGTAAAAAAAGTCCTATATTTATACAGTCATATATAAATAACATAATTTTCATTCCATGTGTGAATCCGCGGGGCACAGACAGTAGATAACAAATTTCCCCACTAAAAATTATAAACTCCAATTTTAGCTGCTCCATTAAAGGTGTAAATTTGATGGAAGAAAGTAATCAATCCTTTACTTAATGAATTTAATCTTTCAACGCATTCATTACAGCGTACCTAATCTGGAATCACTGCTTTAACACTACCCCGCAGTAACGAATGCGAACGATTACTCAACGACTAATTTATAAGGGTCAGTACCACCAGGCCCCGGGGCAGCTGGGAAACAAAATAAAAGAACATTTTTCTATTGACGATCTGGTTTATTTGATTCCGTACACAAGTTAACAGAATTTTTGTGTCAACAAGTTTACTTCAGAAAATTAAAAAAAAAACTAAGATTTTATTATTCATGTATGATAATTTTTTTTAAGGTAATTAAGTAAGTAGGTAATTATGTTTTTTTATCATGTTATTTTTTCATTTTGACAATATTTTGTCGTTTTTTCTAGTTTGTCTGGAAGAAATTGCTCTAGGCGATAAGACCGCCCTTATACATCAAATATCTATTATATTGTTTTGTTATGTTATATCTCTTCGCCTTTTTTATTTTCATGTTTCATATTTGTATGTTGTTGTGATTTCTTTTGGTATAATAAAGTTATATTCTATTCTATATTTTTTGTATTGACATATTTCTATATTGGCATTGTTTTTGTATTGGCATGTTTGTATTTTGACATTTTTAAATTCAATTCATAATTTTTCAATAAATTAATTTAATTTATTTATTTCAGATATAAAGTCCATATTACAAACAATAAAACAACGAATGAGAAAACATAAGAAAAAAATATGTAAAAAAAATTTATTAAAATAATGGAATTATAAAGTAAAATAAATAAAAAGCATGCTACTGACGTTTTAACCATTAAAGCCGCCTATTTTGGTTATCTTTTAAAAATATATTATTATTATAAGTAATGAGACGAACGAGACCCTCTCCTGATGGTAAGAGATAACGCCTGTCCATGACCATTGCAGCGACACACAAACCTTTGAGTAGCAAAACAAAGTCCAGGGCATCACCGCTTTGGTGCTCATTACTTTGAGACTTTCGATGTTTAGTTTCAACAGCCCAGTAATTTCGCTAGCTGCAGTACCCTTCAAACCGGAACACAGTAATGTTTACACACTACTGCTTGGCGGCAGAATATCTGGTACTGCGGTGGTACCTACCTAGACGACCTCCTGCTAAGGAGATCTACCACCAACTGAACGCGAACCTATAAAAAAACTGTACCCCCTATCTTGTTATCAGTTTTCTCAATAAAATTGCCTCCCAGTATGAAATCAAATATAAAGACGTATTCACATCAAGAAATAAACAAAGACCTTCATTCATTCAACTAGAAACCTCTTTCTAAATAAAAGTATGACAATGGTGCCGTAAATACCATTCCAGTCAAATCAACAACCATCAACCAGTTGAAACGTCACTACACCCATTCAAACCTAGATATATGAATGTAAACAGAAGCGTGGGGCGTGTTGACGCGCCGTCGCGTGCTGTGTGGGTGGTCGACTTGAGGCGCAGCAGCTACGAACGACCATGCGTGGTATAAGTTGACGTATAGTGTGGGTTAGCAGTTATTTTTAGCCATTTTCAAATCATTAATTATTAAATTGACAGCCTTATCACACACAAACACATGAAGGGTACTGCAGCTAGCGAAATTACTGGGCTGTTGAGGCTAACTATCGAAAGTCTCAAAGTAATGAGCGCCAAAGCAGCGATGCCCTAGATTTTGTTTTGCTTCTCAAAGTTCTGTGTTTTGCTGCAATGGTCATGGGCATGCGTTACCTCTTACCATCAAGAGAGCGTATCGTTCGTCTCATTAGTTTTACATTAAAAAAACTGCTTTAAGAACTGCAGGGTGTGGTTTCGATTCCCGCCCAGGACAAACACTTTCTGGTTAAAACGAAACGAATGTTTGTTCTGTCTGGGTGTATTTACAAAAATAAGTATTGACATCTACTCTGATACTCTGGCTGTTAAGTTTCGGCTATCTCATCAAATTTAACATACAAAAAAACTATTTATATAGCAGAATTTCCCCAGAATTCCTTCTGTAGAGCAGTTTAAAGAGATGTCATGTAAGTTCCACGTACTTGAAAGAAATATTTTTTTCTTATAGGCCATAAAATGGCGCTTCCCATGGCTTACGCTGTACTCGCCTGTGTAAATGGCGCTCATGTAAAAAGGACGACTTTTATGACAGTAATCTCCTAAAACGTAACCTTTATAAAAACCTACACGAAGTACTATGTCAGGCAAGTGTGAGATAAGGCTTTTGAGAAAGAAATACTAAAGAGAAGTGCTGTGGCGTGATGTTACAGGCCGTTAGATTCTTATCGTATTTCGAAGGATACAAAAAATTTGATCAATTTTCGTTCAGAAAAAAGGAGAAATTTTTTGTAGCTGTTATGTAAATTTTAGAGATGAAATAAATAGCAGTAGGGCATAGCGTAGCATAGCAATAGCGTACTTCACGTTCTATATATAAATAAATAAATGAACATCGTAGGACAATACACACAGCGCCATCTGACCCCAAACTAACTTAAAATACTTTTTTTTGTAAATACATACAGTGCAAACACAGAACAAACATTTGTTTATACCACAAAATGCTTGGCCTGTGTGGGAATCGAACCCACGCCCTTCAGCCTACATTACAGAGCTGTCATACTGTATGTACCTACATTAACAATAATAAAGCTGATAATATATAAGTACTATATACATATAAATAAACTTAAATTATACGCAATAGATAGATAGATTGAAACTCTTTAACCACCACCAGAGAACACCAGAAACAGCAAAAAGTACAGATAACAAAATAATCTTATGAGCTTGTGCCACAAGTGGCGAGAAACAAGGAGAAGTAAAGTTATCTAGTACTAATTTGTGTGTATACCGCGGCAGAGCAGCGACCCGCAAGCAACACTTGATCAAGAGTATGACGAATGTGCCAGCCATCGCCCTCCTCGATTATACCTGAGGGAGGAGAGCGCCCGACACTCGACGCCGCCGACTCTGATATCGCTTTTATGACATAAGATTTGTTTACTTCATCTCATGAATTGTAAAAACCGAGGACGTGACAAAATGGCTTTACAGTATTAGCCTGCCCGATGGGGCAAATTGAAAAAAAAAACTTGTCAGTTCTGTTGTCAAAGTTAAATGTGTCAAATGTATTTGTATACTTTTTTGTTTTATATGGCAAAGGCATATTCTATATATTCAACCTACGTCATGATGTCATAACTATAAAAAAATTTGAAAACGTATTAAAAATAAACTACCGCATGGAAAGTCAAAATATTCAAATTAATTTCATAAAATAAAGTTTACTATCAGTGAGAAATATAAAATAAATACAAAAAAAACTTTGCATACCGAATTGGATGAGCGACAAAGCAGCGATGCCCTGGACTTTGTTTCAAAGTTCTGTGTATCACTGCAAAGTTTACGGACATGCACTATCTCCTACAATCGTTTCATCGTTTGCCTGAATACTATTACATAAAATAAAAATTTTAGCATTCTACTAACTAACTAACGATAGCAAAATCACCGAAACAAAACAGTTCCACTGAATTCAATACCTACTTAAGAAGCGCAGGATCTCTAATCAACGAAGCTACTCCACAGGCTTGGCCGTAAAAGCGGCTCGTTATGCACAAAAGCGGCCCAAGCGGCTCCGGGCCGTATCTAACTCGATCGGCAAATTGGCGAAGAGCCCATCATTTGAAATGCAGCGTAATAAGACGGTAGATAACTTTATGATCATTGGAAGATGCTTGCATGATTCTGTGTGACGAAACGTTAAAGAGTATGTACTTAAGGTGGTTCGATTTCCATACAAACAAATTTTTGCCATTTATGGACAAATGGAGCATAATTTTACAGTGAAATAACAGTTACTGGCATTTATTTTGGTCTTTATTTGCGGTAAATCACAATTGCTTGAATAAAACATTACATTATTTCCACTTATGTCATTGAAGTTGTCTTTAGGAGTATACGAGTATATCCTAGTAAAATTATACTTTGATTCAAAATAAGATATCGTATCTAATCTCGGATGCAGTCTTGTTATTGAATGTTGTTCGTAGTTTCAGCAAACCGCCTCGAGCCTTACGTTGTTTCCGAGAAGTTCTCGGAATCAGACTTGAAAGTCTTCAGGGAAATAACTTAGTAATACCATA
This sequence comes from Biston betularia, assembly GCA_905404145.2. Classification (NCBI taxonomy): domain Eukaryota; kingdom Metazoa; phylum Arthropoda; class Insecta; order Lepidoptera; family Geometridae; genus Biston; species Biston betularia. Next base: position 12,655,858 of record FR989879.1, on the reverse strand, counting down.
AGACTTTAGATAAATAGATACATATATAGATAGAAACTCTTCATTGTGCACGCCAAAAAATAGAAAACAAGTACAGATTTTTCTCATGAGCTAGTGCCACAAGTAGCGGCCTTATCGCTAAGAGCGATCTCTTCCACGCAATTGAGAATGGAAAACATGATACAAAATAAAAACAGACTGGAGATGTTGTAACATTAAAATGTTAAAAAATGATTAAAAAAATTAAAATACATAGAAATATAGTATAGTTAGATACATTTTTATTTTATATAATTTTGATTTTGACATTTGTAATTTATTTACTTAATTTTTTTTTTTATTAGATAATAGTTTATTTAAGAATAAATATATACTACATATTCCACATTGAAATAAAACGAAATAATTAAAATATATTTTTTTGTAATTATTTGTAGACTATAACGCGCGCAAAATCCATCAAATTTTTTTAAAAACCACCCTCTTACAATACTTGGGTTTTTAAGACAAATCTAACGATACTTTAACTGTCGTAATCCATTAGGCCGTATGTAAAATAAGAGGTATCTAATAAAGCAATAGATGTACAAGACGTACATGTACAAGATACGCGCCTTCCTTACCAGCCGGGTAAAAAGGATTCGGACATAATACGACAAGTGAATGTCAGAACTAGCTTCTAAGGATCTAGCCTTCCTAAGATATTGGGTCGGACGCTTAGGAGCTGAGTTCAGTGACCTTTTCAATATCAATACCATCGTGATTACGTGATCCCTTTCGAAAAACCGAGGTCTTATTACGGAGACGTCGTGTCGGGGATCGTGATCAATCTATGCGAGCGCTCGTTCATCATGTTACGGTTTGTGTGGGTAGTGTGTCATACGTTGAATTCTTGGGTAATTTGTGTAATGGGAATTATAAACGCTTCGCTAGTTTTCTTTTTTAATGCAAAAGTAAAAAAATGTCGCACTTGTATTTGCCGCCTTGCCGAACGCAAAACAATCAGTCTATACCGGAAACTACGCGCCAGCTGTTGATGGCTATCACCGTAACGGAAACCGAGGCACTTTCGCTTCTCTTCGTTCGTGACGGTCCGACCGCTTGCAGTCACTTGGCTCCTAGTCGTCTTCGAGAACACACCTGCCCGAGCTTGGCTGTCTGGTGTTATTAAATGTGAATCATGATAAAGTGGACTGTATATTCAAAGGCTCTTGATGGGTTGTTCTTCTTTATTACTCCGGATCTGAGTGGTTCTCGCTGAATGTTTCTTGACTCCTTCTGACTATTGACAGCCCCGTTGGCTCATTGGTAGTATATCTGCCTTGAGAGCTGTAGGGCGTGGGTTCGATTCCCACTCAGGGCAAACATTTTGTGAATAAACAAATGTTTGTTCTGTGTCTGGGTGTTCTGTATGTATTATAAGTATGTATTTACAAAAAAAAAGTATTTATGTATTCTATCAGTTATCTGACTTCCATCACACAAGCTCTGCTTAGTTTGGGGGTCAGATGGCGCTGTGTGTATAGTCCTACGATATTTGTTTATTTATTTTTATTTATTGACTACTGCTACTGACTACTGCTGACCACCGTTCGTACGCCGGATCGCGGCGTTTATGTACGAATTATAGGTGTATATGTCTAAATTTGTGTATATAAACAGTGTCTTGCATCTAGCAATGAATGTATATACAGTTGATCCTAACCTGTGTCGCTTTTAATAACGATCTACTGATAGTAAGTAGCAGGAAGTCGTCTAGGTAGATAACACCGCAGTATCACATATTTTTCTGCCAAAAAGTGTGCTGTGTGTAAAAAAAACTTATTTTGTTCCGGTTTGTAGTGCTAGCAAAATTACTGGGCTACTAATACAATTTCAAATATTTTATTGCTAACACCAATGTTACAAGTCAAATTTTAGTAAAATCATTTTGAATTATGTGTATCATTATTTTGTAGCGATGATAGCTCAGTGGTTAGCGCGGTAGGTTCGCATGCCGAAGGGCGTGGGTTCAAACCCCAACAATGAGCTTGAGCTGCCGGTGATGGAAAACATCGTGAGGAAACCATAGCATGGTGGTAGGGTACTTTCTAGTACTCGGCTGGCTAGCTACCACCCTCAAGTTGAAAATCTGCCGCCAAGCATCTAACGGTGTGTTCCGGCAGCCTCACTTGAGAGCCAGTTCCATTCCAGGCTAGGTGTGCTTTACCATCTTCGACCACGCCTTCACTTAACATCAAGTGAGCTGTGGCCAAACACCTAGCCTGTCAAACATTAAAAAAAAAAAAAAACTTTAAAAAACGTTATATAGCACTAATTACATGTCAATGAATAAAAATTAGCTATTCAATACAAACAAAAAATCAAATCTTTCCTCAAAGATTAGCGGATGCCTCGTGGTTTCACCCACGTAGTTCCCGTTCCCGTGGGAATACAGGGATACAAAGTAGCCTATGTTACTCGGGGATAGTGTAGCTTCCAAACGGTGACAGAGTTTTTGAAATCGGTCTAGTAGTTTCGGAGCCTATTCAATACAATCAAACAAACAATCAAATCATTCTCGTTTAATAGTATAGATAGATAGATATAAATAGATAGATAGATATAGATATATCTATATAGATAAATAGATAGATATAGATATATAGATATAGATAGATCTATATAGATAGATAGATAGATATATATAGATAGATAGATAGATAGAAGATATAGATAGATAGATCGATCTCATAAATAAATGTGTCGTAAGAAACTAGAGTGAGAAACACTCGCAGCCTAAAGACACCAGTTTAAATAAATTGACAGCCTGTGTTATGAAACTTACTAAATAGATAATATCAGTTTCTAATTACCATAATCCTACACAAATTCGGCGCTTGATTTATTAGCTGGATACAATTTAAAAGTCTTAATTAGATGATCAGACTTAATTATACAGCATGACTGGTGAGACACCTACGATACTGAAGGAGAGTACTACTCGGTGCTCGATTCTCATAATAATTATGTAATAAAATTAGGTACTTAATTTTTGGCCAAATTTCTTTATAAATAAATGAAGCGTGATTATAGTACCGTCGCTGATAACGATGTTTTGATCACGCGACAAGTACGTGCTTTTTCCGCCTACCCGTCGTCGGCGCGAGCGTCCTCACAACGTCCAGCTTGTGCGTTCGCGCGGTGCCCATGCGTTGCGTAATTGATTACATAACTTTCGGTTATGTTTACCTCGTAGTCAGTTAATATTTATTTATAATGTTATGTTTTTCTTCGTATATGATCGCCAAATATCACGTCCTCGAGTATCGTAGGTGTCTCACCAGTCATCCTGAATATTTTAATGAAAAAATTGCTAAGAACGTTTTCTCAGTACTTCTTTCATCTTTTAAGATAATGTTTTCACTAATTGGCTTAGTACATTATTTCACTTTAAAAGTATAATTTATTTTTATGAATGGTTTTTCTTGTTTTAGTCCTTTAAGAAACAGTATCTGGCAAATATACGAATAAGACGTTCTCAAAGTTTTGGCGGGAATACAAAAAATTCGTGTCACCACATTGTATTCTTTTACAAAACATTTTTTTTATAAGATACTTAATAAAGTTATTTCTCTTCTATTGTTTATACCATAAAACATAAAGCATTGATAACAGAAACAGCTTTAAAATAGTGCAACAACTAGCGGATATTTTTATACTTGATAGGCTAGGTGTTTGACCAGAGCTATTTCGATGTTAATTGAAGGTGTGGTAAAAGATGGTAAACATTTAGCCTGGAATGGAGCTGGCTCTCCAGGCTGCTGGAATACGTCGTTAGGTCTTGGTGGCAGATTTTCAACGAGAGGGTGGTAGCTAGCCAGCCGAGTACTATAAAATACTCTACCACCATGCTATGGTTGTCCCACGATGTTTTCCTTCAGAAGCAGCTCAAGCTCATTTTTTGGGTTTGAATCTTCGCTCTTCGGCATGTGATCCGACAACACTAACCACTAAGCAATCATCGTTACATACTACAAACAAAACTTGTGTTTCTTCTAGGCACGCGTGCTGCGCCATCGACCGCATCTTCTCTTAACATCAGGCGATATGGCGGCCAAACGCAAGCCTATCTACAATAAAAAATATATATTGATGAAATTCTATTTATAAGATTTGTTAACAAAGCCACAAGAAAGCTAACAAAGTAAGTATATAGATTCTTTGTCTTAATTTAGAAATTGCGAGTTAAATTTCTGAGTAAAAAAACATTGCCTTCCAAACTTTGACGCTTCGATCTCCAGGACAACCGACCCTTCTTCATCTGACGTAAATAATTCACCGCCGGAATCGATTTTCCCGTCAAACTTACGGGGTACGACCCACTTTACTTCTTAAAAATTGACGTCACAACACCTGTACCGAATCGTTGAAACTTCCGAAATGCGGTCTTGTTTTCTCCAGAAAAAAAAACTGCCATGCCTAAGTGCAGGTCGTATTCGCCAATCGATGACGGTTCCTGACAATAAAAGTATATTTTTTGGTCAAAATAAAAAAAATGTGAATGTTTGGATGGAAGGATGTTTGTTACTCTTTCACGCAAAAAACACCGAACGGATTTAGATAAAATTTGGTATGGAGATTTTGTTCAGAATTTCAAAACTATGTCCATAATAAAAAAATGTCTATAACAATGACTAGTAACTCCCTTCCAGTACCTACACTAAGCTTATAACCTTGTATAGTTTTCCGGAATAAAAAATACCTTTCTTTATCATTGTAAACATCAAGACTTTCACATCTATAGTACTAGTAACTAATACTATAAAAATGTGAAAGTTTTGATAGAAAGATGGATGTATGTTTGTTACTCTACGCAAAAAATACTGAACGGATTTTGATGAGCTAGGCTACTTTTTATCCCGAAAACATGTAGCGGGTAACACCGCAGGGCGCAGCTAGTAGCCTTAGCAAAAAGGTTTCACTACACTTACCGGCACTGATCCCTAAAAAGTAAAAAAAAAGAGTATAATAGCCAATCGGGAAGTTTCGAATAGACTCATCCGAAAGCTCTTCGTGAGATAAACGATTCAAAAGGTAGTAAAATGTGGGGAATCTCGTTGGGAAGTTTAGGGGAACGGCCGCCAGGTGGCGTGGAAGGCACCCGAAACTTCGCGCAGCCGGCTGAGTTTTGACGGGAGTTATTTTTATGAGGTACGTTTTTGCGAATGAAAAATGTGTTTTTTATGTTTGCCTTTCCTCTACGGGGCCGACGGTTTACAATAACAGTGGGATTCAATTTAATTTATTTCGGAGCGAGGTCACGCTACAAATTTCTCAGTACGTGTGTATTTGATAGAATCCTGTTTTGTTTCTATGCAAAAACTTTCTTTACAGTTTTTTACGTTAAAGTATGAGACGATCTATACGATGTCCTGATGGTAAGAGATATAGTTGCAATCGTCATGCATGCCCATGGCACAGAACTTTGAGTAGCAAAACAAAGTCCGGGGCATCGCTGCTTTGGCGCTCATTACTTTGAGACTTTCGATGGTTAGTCTCAACAGCCCAGTAATTTTGCTAGCAGCAGTACCTTTCAAGCCGAAACGCAGTAATATTTTCACACTACTGCTTGGCGGCAGAATATCTACTACTTTGGAGGTACCTACCCAGACTACCTGCTAAGGAGATCTACCACCAAAAAAACGTAATTATTACCAGGCCAATAAGATAAAACAATAATTTACATTTGACATAATGTGTCAAATATAAATTGACATTATCATATTGGCATGTGTTATGATTATGACATTTTTGATGTTATTTGTAAAATAATATGAATTGAAAAATGACCTGTAACTTTGCTGTTATCCAGACATGCTAAGTGTTTGATTCTCATCCGATGTTAAGTGACGGTATAGTCGAAGATGGTAAACACACCTAATTTGGAATGCAAATGGTACACAAGCGAAGCTCCGAAACACACCGTTAGATGCTTGGCGGCAAATTTTTAACATGAGGCTAGCTAGCCAGTCAAGTATTAGTACCCTACCACCACGCTATGATTTCCTCACAGTATTTTCCTTCACCAGCACTTCAAGCTCATTGTTGATATTTGAACCCGCGACCTTCAGCGTGTGGACTGACTACTGAGCAATCATCGCTTAATTAATTAAGCTTTGAACGAAACTAATTACGTATTTGCAAATCGGATGCGACTAATGACTTGACAACAAATGATCTCTCCCAAAGCGACTTTGTTTCTCTGAATTATACAATAACCTACCACTGTACTGCGCTCGTCCGTCCTTCAATCACCCGAAACATTTAAAACAATCCCCCGAACAAGTATCGTCTATCAAAGCAGGATGTTTAATCACCACCACGAATAAAAAAAACAAAAACTTTTTTCTTTTTTTCAGGCAGCTGCAAAAGAATGGTTGTCAGTGAGACAGCGATCTGTTTATTGTAACTGGTGCGGTAAGTAGGACGCATACAGACACAATTAAAGCGCGGTAGCGGTAGCGGTCGGACTACACTTCTACACGATTATTTTTTACCCTAAGTAACCCTAAATAAAAGTTTAATCGCCAAGGAATTCTTCGCGCGTATGTATGTATTGTATGTATGTAATTTTTTTTATTACCGAGTTTCTTCCAAACGGTCTAATGGATTACGACAATTAAGGTTTCGTTATATTTTTTTTTTTGGTTGTTTAAACTTCAAGAGCTGACTATGCCCAGCATTATGCTGAGGTGAGCCCCTATTTTGTATGTCTCTGTTTGTTTGTTTTTGTTTTTATGCTTGTTACAAAATTAAACGTTATTCTTTCTTTTCGTTAATTCGTCTCGATAAGTCCACTTGACTTATCGAGACTCAAACTACAGAGATCAAAGGTATTAGAAAAAAAAACAAAATGGCGGAATTTTGGCGCGAAATACGTTAATAAAAAAACCTATCAAGTACCCACGGTATCTAATCAAAAGAAATTAAAAGTGAATTAAAAAAGTATATTAAAATGTTTAAATTTCATTAAAAACAATAAATTAGTTTTAAAAGTTTTTGTTCCCGTTTGATTATAGCTTATTTATTCGCAGTCAAGTTATAGAGGTTTCTAAACTCTTCAGTTTGTTTTATGAAAAAAAAAATAAGATGAACGAGGCATCATAATTAAAAAAAAAAACAGAATCAATTTATTCTGTCAGAAATCTGGGTCCCATAGAACTTGCAAGCTTTTCTTGGTTCGGGGCTAGATGGCGCTGTGTGAAATCTCCTAGGATTATTATTATTTTTCTTACTTTAGTTCTTTGGCAAATTACTTTGTTCCGGATACGATCCCTTACAAAAACTAGTTAGTAAAAACGCCTAATAACCACGACCGCGTTCGCTGACTCGACTGTGTCAGTTTGCGTTTCACCCTATCAGAACATGTGTGCAGTGTTTACATTGGTGCAGTGGTGTTTACACTGGTCGGTTGCGACTGGAACCGTCTGTTGTGACCCTTATGTTTGTTCTGTGAATTTGATATAAATTACACGTTGATTTATAGATTATATGTTTGCGATTAACGTGATGGGAACCAGAGTTTTGTGAACTCATACAAAAGTGTTGGTTAATTTGAAAAACCCTTTTTAAGAAATTTCAATTTGCTCGAATGAAAAAACACCATTTGTGGTAATAGGTATTCGCCTAGTTAACTACTACTTTCAAGTTGAAAATTTGTCGCCAAGCACTTAACGATATATTCCGGCGGTTTCACTTGAGAGTCAGTTCCATTCTAGGTTGGGAGTGCTTAGCATCTTCGATCACACCGTAACTTAACATCAGATGAGCTGTAGTCAAAGACCTAGTCTGTCAACCATAAAAAAGTAGGCAGTTCTTTAAGAAACATCATCAGTTGAGTTGCTAAAACTGAGGTGGTTTGTTAATTTTGGTCACATTCAGTGGCCTTCTTCAAGGAGGCAAAAAAGAGTACATTGCGCGCGCAGCCTGTCTTGGTTGCCTGTTGTCACGGATCTGAAGATGACGCAGCGAGTTCTGCGTGCTGGAATATTCCTGTCACCGTAGAGGTGGACTCCGGTGAGGACGGGCTCCAGTAGGCATCTGCACATATCGGCACACTACCCGCTCCTACCCCCGCGCCCGCACCAGCAGTTGTTTTCACATGCGAGACGCGCAGTGGCACGTAGTACGAAGAAAGACCAGGCCGCGCGCGCGACGTCCTCAGTTTTGTCTCCATGAAGAAGGCCACCGAATGTGACCGAATTAAACCCGAGTAACCCGCATAAATAAAACGAAAATATCTTTATTACTAAAAAACACACACAAGTTATGAAATATAACATAAAAGTTTAATGTACGATTACATGCGTAAATATTTTATTTATGGCATCATAAAGCTATTTTGTCACTGTAATAAATTTAAATTAGTAAGCAATTTCGCCTTGCATTACCATCTCAAAAAGATTTTATTAATTGAGTTATAAACTTTAAACAGCCTGATAATTATACACCAAACAGCAATCTCCGGTGGTCCAGCAAACTCATAAACGGCTAATCAAAAACATCTCAAACGAAACTTGAAAGCGAACTTGAAAGGATACTTGAACACGCAAGTGGAACACATCAAACGAGGCCGGCGACGACTGCTTGTGTGCATGTCTTCAGTCTAAACAAACTACTTCTCAGATCTATCTCACTAACATAAATCCCCTACCCTAATCCTACCCTACCCTATCCTACTAATATTATAAATGCGAAAGTTTGTGAGTATGGATGTTTGTTACTCTTTCACGCAAAAACTACTGAACGGATTTGGATAAAATTTGGCACACATATAGTTTATAGTTTGAATTAATATCTAGGATACATTTTATACTGCACACTGAAAATACTTTTTGTTAAATTCCGCGCGGACACAGTCGTGGGTAACCGCTAGTATACAATAACGAACGTCTTTGCACCTGCAAAAATACTTTCTTCAAGAAATTCCCCAAATCGTAGTAAAAACCATGTAAAATTTCATAGTTTATAAGAAGTAAACGAACAAACAGACACGGTGAAATGGGATTTTTTTTTAACCGACTTAAAAAAACGATTATTTTTGCGACGCAATTCAGAAATTAAACATTGTATCAAACCAACTAGTTTTCGAAAGCATATAAGGACATTAAAAAAAACTGAAAACTTCATCAAGAAAAATGCCTGCGTAAAATTAAAATTCAAATTGGTGAAAATCGAGGAAACGTTCAAAAATATCGGTTCACTGGCCACTAACAAAAATAGGCCGGATTTGGCGTGGCCGCTTACACAAACAGCGCGGGAGAAACGGAAAAAAAAAACAAAATAGAACAGATGCATTCGATTTTCAAACAACGTTACTGGCCACGGATAAATAAAACAAGCGCGTGATTTACATTTGATTTATTTATTACTATCTAGCGTCCATAACGATAAATGTGACTCTAAGAAAAAAACCTATTGTGGCTCCTCCGAAATATGCTGCCAGTGGTAATGGTGGTAGTGATACCAATTTTTCTAGAACGCTCTAGAAAAATTGGTATTGTATTGTGTTGTTTTTTAATTTCGTATCGAGTTTTCGTTTAATGAACTACCTTTCTTTGGTAGTTCATTTGTCGTAAACACAACTAAAAAGTCACAGGAAAGCAAAATACGTAATTTCATTTGCCTGGGTGACATTAATAATGTTGTCTAGTTATTTTGCTTTAAAAATGAAATTACTCAACCGATTTTTTTTATGTGAGCAATCGGAAATTGTATCCTTTCAAAGAATGTAGTATTTTTTTAAAATAGATTTATAGAATAAAAATGACGGAATTCCAAAGTAAAAAAATGAACTGAATTGAGAACTTTATTCAAAGTAAAAAGAATCCCCCTTTTTTTCAAAGTAAAAAAAAGTCGTATTTCACGTGTCTGTTTGTTCGTTTAGGTACTTCTTATAAAAAAAAACTATGTAAAAATCCTTATCTAGTTAAGGATTTTTACATAGTTTTTATTACAATTTAGGGAAATTCTTCCAGAAAAGTGTATCTGTTCGTGCGAAGTCGTTAGTTATTATATAGTAGCGGTTACCTGCGACTTCGTCCGCGTAGAATTTAAGAAACATTTTTTTCAGTTTGCAGTGTAAAAAGTATCCTATATATTAATTCAAGTCATAAACTATATGTGTGTCAAATTTTATCCAAATCCGTTAAGTAGTAACTAAAACGTATTCATAACTATTCATCCCAACGATGTACCTTCCGGCCAAAATTTCCGGCAAAATTAGAAGCCACTACATTACTATGTGTGCGACATTCCTTCCTCAAAGTCTATGGGAGCATCTATGGGAGTAAAACTAGTAAAATTCAAATAAACAGACAGACAAAAACGTCGTAAGACGTTAACAGGCTGCTGTGCGCAGCGCTGAATAGGTAGTTGGGTCGTGTAAATTGTCTTGTTGCTTCTTGCAACATGAGATATAAACTTCTCTGGGTATCCTCCATAAAAATATGTCTTATAATGTTACGAGCGAGTTTAAATTGTTGTGAATTGCATCTAGTGTCAAAATTTTGAAGTACATCCTGCAGTTATGATGAATAATGATTTCTTGAAAAAAAACCAGTTGATATTTGAATTTGATTAATATTGATATTTGATTGAATTAGTATCAATTGTATCCCTACGAGATCGAATCAGAATGAGGAGATCCATAGACGAACCAAATTTACCGACATAGCCCAACGGATTAGCAAGTCGAAGTGGCAGTGGGCAGGGCACATAGCACGCAGAACTGATGGCCGATGGGGCTGCAAAGTTCTGGAGTGGAGACCACGGACCGGCAAGCGCAGCGTAGGATGTCCCCCCACAAGGTGGACAGACGACTTAGTAAAAACTGCAGGAACGCGCTGGATGCGGGCCGCTTCCAACCGGTCTTTATGGAAGTCAATGGGGAAGGCCTATGTCCGGCAGTGGACGTCCTACGGCTGAAATGATGATGATGATGATGAGTATCAATTGATCGAAGTTGACATAAATTTAAAAATCCCGGACACCAGTAATACTCATATTACCAAATTTCGAATCGATCAGTGGTAAAAAGTCACATAGATACATAAAAGCTGTTTACCTTCAAACAACTGAATAGACTTTCTTTCGACCAAGTCACATAAAAAAAATATGTAATTCGCTATTTTGTGGCGGCGGCCATCTTGGATTTTCATCAAACATAGCTAAGAACACTCCCGACTAATTCACATTTCAAACAAAAAAATAATTATAATTGTTTCTTCCGTTCGGGACTGTTATGCCACAGACAAACACACACACAGACACGTCAAACTTAGAGCTCCCGGTCGTTTTTGCGTCGGAGTGAAAAAAAAAGTTTGCTTTGGACTTACTATTAAACTTACTAATTTCAACATTTAAAATTCGTGATTAAAGAGATGATTTTGTGATGACGAACATGACAACCTAATTTCCCTTTTTTAATCTAGATTTATTAAATTTAATTTTAACTAACTTTTTGCTAAATAACGTAGCGATGATAGCTCAGTGGTTAGCACGGTAGGTTCGCATGCCGAAGGGCGTGGGTTCAAACCCCAACAATGAGCTTGAGCTGCCGGTGAAGGAAAACATCGTGAGGAAACCATAGCATGGTGGTAGGGTACTTCCTAGTACTCGGCTGGCTAGCTACCACCCTCAAGTTGAAAATCTGCCGCCAAGCATCTAACGGTGTGTTCCGGCAGCCTCACTTGAGAGCCAATTCCATTCCAGACTAGGTGTGCTTAACCATCTTCGACCACGCCTTCACTTAACATCAGGTGAGCTGTGGTCAAAAACCTAGCCTGTCAACCTTTAATAAATATATATATATATATATATATATATATAATAATAAGAAAACACTTCTGTAGGTTTTGAGATCTACATAAGCTAAGTTAACGATGGTATTGACAGATTAAGCCAATCTCACACGTGAAAAGAGAACTAAATTTCAATAAAAAATCTATTAAAATGTTTAATATCCAATTCCCAGTGTAACCCTTTAGTAAATCATTGTGGTCGTAAACCAATATCACGTCATGATGAAAGTTTACACCTACGTCATGTGATGTCTTTTCAGTTCACCCTTTTGTGATGCGGTCTAAGTTTGGGGCAAAGGCGATTTTTGACGTCAATACTTGTAAATGTGTTACCACTCATTGTTTTGTTTGTTGTTGTTGTTTTATTTTAGCTACATATCAACCAAACAACCAAAATGTAATTGCCAAATTAATTAAATGTAATTGTAGTTTGTAAACCAGCGCTGTGAGAACTAAATTCTTACAGCATAAAGCTGATTTTGTCCTTTTGACAATAAACATCAATTTGTATAATTATGTGTATTTTTTCCTTGTATTTATTTGTCAATAAAGTTTTTCATATTCTTATTCTAAATTACTCCACTCAACAGCTACAGAATCAGTAAAAAATTCGCGTTGAGTGGGAGTTTGAAACATACCTATTGAAATGTACCTATTGATTGTAATACTCACTTGTCTCATGTTTATTGTAATTGTTAATTTAAATTGTACCTAATACTCTGTTGGTGAAGAAATAAAAAGTATATTATTATTATTATTATTCATCGTTATTTATTTTTCATCTCATTTTTTAAATTTTTTACATTAAATATTTAAAAAAAACATATATAATATAAAAAACTTAAAAAACTAGGGTGCCGCCGGCAGCGGGGCAGGGCTCAAGCTGCCGGTGGTTAGGGCTGCAGAGTGAGGAACCTCCTCACAATGCGCGCCGTGTCAAGGATCACTGCCTTTTGAAGCTGACCCTTGACCCAACCGTCTAGCGAGAGTCTCTTGAGATGTTGGTCGAGACTCTTCGCTATAAGACCGTTTACCGTGACAACTATCGGGACAATGATCGTCGAATCAACATCCCACATGGCGGTTATCTCGTGAGCCAAGTCAAGGTACTTGCTGAGCTTGTCCTTCTCGGCCTTCACGAGATTCTCGTCATGTGGGATGGTGATGTCAACGAGCACTGCCCGGCGTTGGGCTCGGTCGACCACCACGATATCAGGCTTATTGGCGACAATAGTCCTGTCCGTGATGATAGACCGGTCCCAATAGAGCAAAGCACGACCATTTTCGAGAACTGGCGCTGGTGCGTACTTATAGTACGGCACCTCAGACTCGACAAGGCCGTATTGAAGAGCAAGCTGCTGATGGATGATCCTGGCTACTTGGTTGTGCCTGTGCAAATACTCGCCGTTAGCAAGATGCGAACAACCGGAAATAATATGTCGGAGCGATTCTCCGGGACGGTGGCATGCCCGACAGATGTCGACCGTACCGTCCTTCATGATATATTTCCGATAATTGTTGAACAAGTTATTATTTCAATTGTTTATTATTATTATTATTATATAAGCCTGAAGGACTTCTTGGTTTTGAAAAATGTACGCGTGTGTCAAGTACTAACTTTTATAACTTAAGTCGTAAAAATACCGCCAACTCGCTTGCTATTAAGCGTAGATGTTACTTACGATAGAACACGCTTACCTAGAATAAACTGATTCACTCGCAACTTGAAAGTACTCTAATTGTAACTAACTACCTTTTCTAACTTATATTTTAACATACTGAAAAGTGTTAACTTCTTTTTTCGGTCTCAAAGTATTTATAACTACCAAATAAGTCGTAAAATACCGCCAATTTGCTTGTTATTAATCGTAGATGCAGCTTACGATAGAACACGCTTACCTAGAATAGACTGATTCACTCGCAACTTGAAAGTACTCTGATTGTAACTAACTACCTTTTCTAACTTATATTTTAACATACTGAAAAGTGTTAACTTCTTTTTTCGCTCTGAAAGCATCCCTAACTACCAAATAAGACATAAAAATACCGCCAATTTGCTTGTTATTAAGCGTAGATGCAGCTTCCGATAGAACACGCTTACCTAGAATAGACTGATTCACTCGCAACTTGAAAGTGCTCCGATTGTAACTAACTTTTCTAACTTATGTTTTCTATCATACTGAAAAGTTTTAACCTCTTTTTTCGCTCGCGAATCATCCCTTACACCCAACAAGTCGTAAAGATAACGCCACAGTTAAGGCCATAGTACTTGTATCACACCCCAGTGTGTGCGTAAGGAAATTTGAGTGATAATAAAAAGCCAAGTGCGAGATATTACGAGTGCGACAGTAATACTGGCATAATGGAATATTACTTCACATTATAATGTTTAATATGCCTTTTGGGGTTACGCCGATCATATATTTTGATATTTGGTCGATGTAGTTTCGTATGGCACGTCACCATTCGAGTTGATTCCACGAATATCGGATGTATTCCCGGAAGATTATCGCTTATTTCTGCCGTATTTGTGATTGCCCTGTTGGCACATTTTGAAGAGTAACTACTTCAAGCGCTGTGAGGGCGTGGGTTCTCTGTTCCCACTTAGGGTAAATATTTGTGTGAACGAAAATAAATGTTTGTTCTGTGTCTGGGCGTTCTGTATGTACTATAAGTACGTTTTTAAAAAAAAAGTATTATAAGTATTCTATCAGTTATCTGGTTCCCATAGTTTGCTTAGCTTGGGGCTAAACGGCGTTGTATGAAATGCCTTACTATAGTAAGACATTTCATACAACGCCATCCAGCCTGAAGTATTTAGAAATTAGAGAAGAGATAATACATAACTAAGTATACTACTTACTATTATAGTAAGTAGTAAAGTTAGTAGGCTATTGTTGGCAGACTACATACAACATCGAAAACAAAAAGAACTTTTAGATACTAAGGTTTCATTAGGTGTTCCCCAATGAATATAGTCTGGGTACCTTCAAGTCGCGAGTGAATCGGTTTCTTTTAGGCGAGCGTGCTCCACCGTAGACCGCATCTTCGCTTAACATCAGGCGGGATGGCGGTCAAACGCAAGCCTATCTACTAAAAAAAAAAAAAATTAGGATGTTTTTTTTAAAATTCAAAATAGGTTCGCGTTTGACCACACTATCTACTAAAAAAAAAAAAAAATTAGGATGTTTTTTAAAATTCAAAATAGGTTCGCGTTTGACCACACTCTGCCTGATGTTGAACAGTAGTGTGGTCTAAGATGGAGCACGCTTACCTAGAAGAAACCTATTTACTCTAGATTTGAAGACGCCAATATTGTATCTAACAGGGAACACAGACTCCGGCAGAGAGTTCCACAACCTCGCTGTGCGAATGAAAAATGTGGAATCAAAACGCTTTGTGCGTACACGGGGAACATCCGCCATGTACGGATGACGTTTTGGTCTCGTTTGTCTGGCCGTCCGGTAAAAGAAAGGTGCAGGGGAACCAAATTGTGCAGCTCAAGCGCACACTCTCCGAAATGTATCCGGTAGAAAACTGACAGGCTGGCAATACTACGACGATATTTTCCTTCGCCGTTTGAAACTAGCGGTTAACAATAAGTGTATAACTTGGAAAAGAATGAGGTTGGAACCGCTGAGCTTAAATATCTTCATATCATAGGACACTACACACAGCGCCATCTGACCCCAAACTAAGCAAAGCTTGTGCTATAGGAAGACAGATAACTGGTAGAACACTTAAATACAGTGTAAACTCTTTATAACGAAACTCAAGGGACCGAGCATTTTTTATCGTTATAGACAGTTACCGTTATATGGAGTGAAGAAAGAAAAACAACCAAATTAACATTTATTTTCTTTTTAACGCTTAAATTAACGCTTTTCTTTTACTGGCCATGTTAACAGTTTCAAAGTTGGTTCACGACTGATAATACGATAGGTAGGAGTTTAGTTCGAGATCATCCTTTCAAGCAAACCAAGCACGTGTTCAAGGCAATTAACAATAACAAAAGCAAGACAGCTGTTTACGACCTCAGAAGTTTCGGGGCCTCAAAGGTTTAGTCGGCATCTTTTCTAACCTGATAAGATAACATAAACAATAACACCGTGACGATTTTCTGTGTCTAAATATGAACACATTTCTTCGTAATAGAGAATGGCTGCTGCGCTATAAAGAGTGTATCAATGTGTGGGTTTAAGGTAAACCAACCAAATTGTGATCTTTTCTATGTTATAGAGAGTTTATCGTTATAAAAAATGATGTTATAAAGAGTTTACACTGTAGTTTTTTTTTTCAGAACAAACATTTGTTTATATCACAAAATGCTTGTCCTGCGTGGGAATCAACCCCACGCCCTTCGGCTCTTGGAGCAGACATACTATCAACTACAACTACAAGGGTTCACCGGAAGACCAGCGCTGGTCATACCGCTTAGTATGACCAGCATTATGCTGAGGTGAGCCCCTATTTTGTAACTTTTGCCTGTCTCTGTTTGTTTGTTTTTGTTTTTGTGCTTGTTACAAAATGAAACGTCTTTCTTTCTTTCTTTCAATGAACCAACAGGGCTGTCGACGCCGCTTACGTCGTGACATTGGTTCGCTCAGTCTGTTCTACAGGTACTATTGGGAATGTTCCGATGAACTTTAGACTTATCCCTCTATCTCGGTTCTACTACCGTACCGGCCGCCATCGCCAAAAGTGCTACCCACATATAATAGATGCGTGGAAGTCTTTTTTTTTTAATGATGTATAGGCTTGCGTTTGATTGCCATCTCACCTGATGTTAAGTGAAGATGCGATCTACGACGGAGCACGCTCGCCCAGAAGATACCGATTCACTCTCGACTTGAAGACACCCAGATTGTATCTATCAGGGGACACCCACTCGGTTAGCGTATTGCACGCTTTAGCCGTTCGAACAATGAAAGTAGATTCAAATCGTTCGAGCTTTTGGCCGTTCGACAGAAAAAAGTCTCGTCCCGCTCAGTTTAATCAACTGTTTCTTCCGCGCACCTGTCTTATGTGGAATGGCTTACCACCTTCGGGTTTTCCACCGATTTTTTATCTACGTAGCTTCAAATGGCAATGCACCGGGTATTGCAGGTGTCCATAGGCGGCGATGACCACTTACCATTAGGTGAGCCGTCGCTTGTTGAAAAAAGTTGCGCGCTTTGCATTTCAATCCCTCTAGATTGAAAGCCTAGTTTTCGTACCTAGACTGTGGAATACTTTATTAATCTAATGTAGATTTAGCCATCTTACTTTCTGCTTTAAGTTGTGAACACAAACACCGCATACCTGTAATATAACCATTATTCATTAGTAAAATTTATCTGGCGCCGGGTAAAAAAATTGTTTTAATGGCTTATCAATAACTCTACGGGGTGTCTAGTCGGAGGGATGGCTCATATTAAAGGACATACCATATTATGTAAATTAGTTTTATAGTGTTCTATTTGTTGAAGTTTTCATTTTTAGACAGCCCCGTTGGCTCATTGGTAGTATATCTGCCTTGAGAGCTGTAGGGCGTGGGTTCGATTCCCACTCAGGGCAAACATTTTGTGATTAAACAAATGTTTGTTCTGTTTCTGGGTGTTCTGTATGTATTATAAGTATATATTTACAAAAAAAAAGTATTTATGTATTCTATCAGTTATCTGACTTCCATCACACAAGCTCTGGTTAGTTTTGGGGCCAGATGGCGCTGTGTGTAATGTCCTACGATATTTATTATTTATTTTGTTATTGGTTATTTGGTTTAGTTATTAATTTTGACTTAATTTGTTGCTTTTGACTGAATATTTGACATCTCCCATCTGTTCTTATTATATTCTTGGATGCTTGGAAGAGATCGTTCTTAGCGATAAAGCTGCCACTTGTGGCACTAGCTCATAAGATTATTTTGTTCTCTGTACTTATTTTCTGTTTTTTTGGTGTGCACAAGAAAAGATTTCTATCTATTTGATTATAATGCACCCTTTGTTGCTGTGACACTTCACTTGACATTTTATCTTAATTTAGTTATTAATGTATTGGTGTACACTCTATTGGCGGACTTTACAAATAAATAAATAACTGTTTTAAGAATAAGGGGGTCGGTTCGATTCCCAAACATTTTTGTGTTTTGTGTTTTTTTTTGTTTTGTGACTATAAATGTTTGTTTTGTGTTCCGTATATATATTAAGTACCTAATTATTTATAAAAAAAAGGATAGAGATATTTCTGGTTCCCATAGTACAAGCTTTGGTTAGTTTGGAGCTAATGTTACCTACTATGTCAAATGTCCAATAGTATTTTTTTATTAAGTAATTTTTGAAATCGGTCCAGTAGTTTCCGAAACTATTCAATCCAAACAAATAAACAATCAAATCTTTTCTCTTTATAATAGTATAGATATATAGAATAGATAGAAATTATTGTTAAAGTTATTTCAAATACTATTATTATTGTATAATATTATTTTAAATACTGTATCGGTATGTTGACGTATAATTTGTATTTGTTATCAAATAAAAAACTGAAACTGAAACTAACAAAAAACCCAGAAAAAATATTATTTTTTATAGAACCAAGACCCACCAACAAAATTAATACAGCGTGATTTACTCAACCACCCTTAAAGAAACACTCACCCTTAACAGAAGCGCCCCAAATTGCCCAAGGGCGATAAACGTAATTTATCAAGGATCGCTTCACACGGGCCGTTTAAAAACTCTCGCCGGGGTAAATACATCAGATCGACGTGGGCTCAAAATTTATCGCCCCCTGTAGATACACTCGGACAGGTATAAACGAGTGGCTGTATGTACGGAAGTGCTGTACGGTTCACCAGGGCCGTACCAAGGATTACATCCACCCGGGGAAATATTTCATCTAGCTATGGAGCGCCAAGATTTAAAACTATGCTTAATTTCGCTTTTTTTTAATGCTTTTTTTGCTTTCTTTTTTGTCAGTTATTTGTAGTGCTTTTTTGTTGTTGTTGTGTTGTGTGTGTCAAAATAAATGTTTCCTTTCTTTCTTTCTTTCAATTTGATAAAATAAATCAAAGTAGGTTACTAGGTAGAGTGTCACAACGATCATGATCAAAATATGCACGAACGAAGCGGTTGCAAAAATTGCAAGTTATTTATAGCATTCAAACTTAGTCTTACAGATTCGATTAATTGCTTTTTTTGATGTTTGTTTATACATATAAACCTTCCTCTTGAATCATACTATCTATTGCTGAAACTCGCATGATAATCCGTTCAGTAGTTTTTAAGTTTATCGCGAACAGATAGACAGACGACTTTGTTTTATAATATGTAGTGATTTTGAAGTAATTAATAGATTGGAAAATTATGTAAAACAGCAACATGATTATGCTCCATTTGTCCTTAAATGGCAAAAAATTATTTGTATGGAAATCGAACCACCTTATATTAATCTGTGTTGCATTCAATTTTATTCTCCAATCATGGAGTTATGGTCCTATACGTAATTTATTTCCTCCCAGAACTTTGCATATCCCATCTCTATTAGATACAGTTCGTGCCTCATTCCTGAAACTCGCAATCTATTTTAAGTGAACAAAACACCACTAAAACCTTCTTGCATAATACAGAGAAGTTTACCGTCGAATATGCTTATGAACGTTTGGTCTAAGTTTTAAGCGTTCTTTCATGAAAGTGTTACGGGGTGGTTAAAACTTCACCGCACAGAATTACTACATATTTTTGCTCTGGGAATTGGTAGAGAAAAAACTTTAAGCTGTATTAACTAGCGGACGCCTCGCGGTTCCACCCGCGTAGTTCCCGGTCCCGTGGGAATTCAGGGATAAAAAGTAAGCATATGTCACCCGGAGATAGTGTAGCTTCCCAACGGTGAAAGAGTTTTGGAAATCGGTCCAGTAGTTCGGAGCCTATTTAATACAAACAAACAATCAAATCTTTCCTCTTTATAGTTCACGTATGACCACCATCGCACCTGTTACCAAAAGATAAGTTGTGATCTAGGATGTAATACGCTTGCCTAGGGGAACTCGATTCATGAAACTAGCAATAACATTACATATCACTAGTTTCATGAATCAGAGCTTCCTAGGACTTCTGATGAGCAATCAGGAATTTGATAAACTACTGCTTGGCGACAGTATGATAATGCGGTGATAACTACCCAGAATGAAAATATTAATTCATCCAGAAACATCCACGATTTCTAATGTTAATCTAGCTAGAGATCACCTCAGTTATAAACTTGGGCCAAAGCTAACAGAAATACAATGGCGCAAACATACCGTAGAATTCTCGAATTCTCTTCGCTGTGTAGACCTCTAAACGGTGTGGATTATATAACTATGATAATGGGTATCTGGTATGGATATCTTTTGTTTTTTGTAATGCTATAATAACAATACAAGCTGGTGCTGCCGCATCTAAAGCTGAAAACCTCAAACGGCACAAATATAGTTATTTGGATAGAATGTATCTTTTTGTGCCGTTTGGGGTTGAAACTTTAGGTCCGTGGGGGCCGGCCGCTCTCGAACTGTATCGGGACCTGGCCAAACGTCTAGAGGAGGCTTCAGGTGACCAGAATGCTGGTATCTACTTTGGTCAAAAGCTAAGCATTGCCATCCAGCGTGGCAATGTTGCCAGCATTCTGGCCACATATCCCTCCTCTGACGGTTTTTTAGACTAAGTTTTTTTGTATACATTTTGTAAATAGTACAATTTAAGGTATTTTTTTATTTTGTTTAATAAATGTTCTTATAAAGACGATTTGCTATTCGAATACAAAGCAAAGTACGTGCGAGATCTCATGTTTTCTTACAACATTTTCTCATTTCCCGCCAACCTTTTGGTATTTGTTTTCGCGTAAAATCTGTACGTATTCACTACTTACTGCGGCATAGCTTTTAGCCTCACTTAACACCATTCGTTTTCCTCGGCTATTAGAAACATTTATTTGCAAAGCTGAAGGTATAAAAGGAATGGATATAAAGAGTGCCTGTTAACTAAACTCGAGTTATCAACTATAACTGAGTGGCTTGTTCTTCTATACATTTTTTTCAATGTGTGTAAGTATCATTAAGCACCCACACACAGTACACACAATACACATATATTTGACTTGGTGGTAGATCTCCTTAGCAGGAGGTCGTCTCGGTAGGTAGCACCGCAGTACCAGTTATTCTGCCGCTAAGTAGTAGTGTGTTCTGGTTTGAAGGGTACTGTAGCTAGCGAAATTACTGGGCTGTTGAGACTAACCATCGAAAGTGTCAAAGTAATGAGCGCCAAAGCAGCAATGCCCTGGACTTTGTTTTGTTACTCAAAGTTCTGTGTATCGCTGCAATGGTTGTGGACAGGCGTTATCTCTTACCATCAGGAGAGCGTCTCTTTCGTCTCATTACTTTTTAAATAAAAAAAATACACACACAGTGACAGCCCCGTTGGTTCATTTGTAGCACATCTGCCTTGAGAGCTGTAGGGCATGGGTTCGATTCCCACTCAGGCCAAACATTTTGTGAATAAACAAATGGTTGTTCTGTGTCTGGGTGTTCTGTATGTATTATAAGTATGTATTTACAACAACAAAAAAAGTATTTATGTATTCTATCAGTTATCTGACTTGCATCACACAAGCTCTGCTTAGTTTGGGGCCAGATGGCGCTGTGTGTATAGTCCTACGATATTTATTTATTTACACTCTACGTGACAATGTTACTACTAGTGTTGTTACACTATTAATAAGCTGTTTCTGTTATATTTTACTAGTTGCGCCCCACGGTGTTACCCGCTACGTCATGATTTTTGGATAAAAAGTAGCCTATGTGTTAATACCTTCATACCAAATTTCATTCAAATCCGTTCAGTAGTTTTTTCGTGAAAGAGTAACAAACATCTATCCATCCAAACTTTTACATTTATAATATTAGTGGGATATCTAAAACTAAAATAAGCACAAGTATTTATATCCTCTTCTCGCTGCAGTAACCAGTTGTCGACACGTGTTTTGCCTCTACACGAGGCATCTTCAGGACTTGTTGACTCTTCGAGCTTGACCGAAATAACATTTCGGATAAATATTAAAAATTGTATACAAATTAATTATTCCTTATCACCTTTGTAAGGTCCAATCAATTAATAAGTTGTTGTCAAATTAGTTAAATTTAAGTACTCATCACTGTTGTAACTGGAATGACTGTTAAGCGGAAATAAACTAAATATATACCTTGAATATTCATACAAAAATCCAAAAACACAAATATTTCCTCTTTGTAATATTAGTTTAGACAAAGCTAAAATTTGTGTTGATCACACCGGTATAAGTGAACACGTATAAATCTAGATTTTGGTTAAAAAGAGATTTCTATTTGGATGTCCTTAAACATGACATTATTTCAAATGAAATGTCTCCCTACTTCTGCTATGAGGAATTCCTATAAAATATATTTTTGTAAAATTTCAACAATATTATATTACACATAAGTTGTTTGCTCGTTCACCTGTAATTCATACCTTGTATGAAAATCTTATGAAGAATCCGAATAAAAAAAATCTTCGGTACATTATTAGCTCAAATAAAAAACATGTAACCCCGTTTGATGTTTTCAAAAAATTGGTATAATTCGGAAATGGGAAAAATGCTTTTTGTTCAATATGTTTGTTAGGGATGTGCGTAAGGTGCATGTTTTCCGGCAACTTTTAAAATTACATTTATAATTACCTGACCATAGTTTTTTTTATGGTTGACTTGCTGGGTGTTTTGACCATAGCTCACTTGATGTAAAGTGCTGGTGTGATCAAAGATGGTTAAGCATTAAGTATGCTTAATCTTTGGAATGGACAGTATTCCGTTGTTACCAACAACAAAATGTTTAATTTGTAACAGGTGTACTTGGTGTCGTTTTCATTAACAATAAAATTTATTGAACATATCAGATTTGTGAAGAATAATATATTTTTGTTGAACTGTTACTGAAATACGGGGAAATTTATTAAAATTAAAACATTTAAATAAAATTCCCCACTAAAATTAATTCTGAATCAGCCGTTTTTTATAAACTGTCCCTGCTAGACGCGGGTCATTTCATTCGGTGTCAGAAGGGTATCGTCGTAGTCCACCACGCTGGTCAAGTGCGGGTTGGTAGACTTTACATAATTATCATCGAGAACTATTTTTTTAAGTACTCTCGGGCATAAAGGTTTTCGCTACCGTTTAAAGTCAGCGGCAATAACTTAGAAAAGATATAATTATAGATAGAAAGCCGTGAGATTCGAACCCAGGACCTCCAGATTGGGACCCTGAAGGTCTCCCAACTAGGCTACCAAAACTTCGTGCACAAATAATTGCTTAAAAACACAGGAACAAATAGCACCAGACGACTTAACAAAGTTTTTTAATCTCGCAAGTGTTGAATGCCGTCCGGCGTCCGGCTTTTCTATCCGGCCACTGATTTATACTACATCTCTAATCTCTTTCTTTGATCTCGGAAGGATTATAATTCCACCGATACGCTCGTGTTTCCACATATTTCCCGTTCAGGGATTATGTCGGTTTCTTTTGGAAATAAATACGTGGTATTGGATCAATTTCCGCAAGACTATGTTCAGGTGAGTCGTCACTTTGAAAGCGGTGATCTTGAATCACCATATCGTCATGAGTAATAGGGGTTTTAACGTGACCACTTTTTTTCAGACGAAATAGGTTTCTGTTTGATCTCGCCCTGCCTAATGTTAAGGATGCAGTCTAAGATGAAGCACGCTTATATCAAATAGCCTGCTGTAGCTTCAAAACACAAACATATTCGTAATAATATTATAAATGTGAACGTTTTTTTTATGGTTAACAGGCTAGGTGTTTGACCACAGCTCACCTGATGTTAAGTGACGGTGTGGTCGAAGATGTTAAAGCACACGTAGCCTGGAATGGAACTGGCTTTTAAGTGAGGCTGCCGGAACACACCGTTTGTTAGATGCTTGGCGGCAGATTTTCAACTTGAGAGTGGTAGCTAGCCAGCCGAGTACTAGAAAGTACCCTACCACCATGCTAAGGTTTACTTACGATATTTTCTTTCACTGGTAACTCAAGCTCATTGCTGGGAGTTGAACCCACGCCCTTTGGCATGCGAAACGACCGCGCTAACCACTGAGCTATCATCGCTACAAAATTTGTGAGTATGTTTGTTACTCTTTCACGCAAAAACTACCAAATGGATTTTGATGAAATTTGGTATGGAGGTAGCTGAGACCCTGTATTAGAACATTGGTTACTTTTTATCTCATAAACATGTAGCGGGTTGCACTGCGGGTCGCAGCTAGTTCTAGAATGAACACAAATTTTGGAAAATAATACAATATAGCGATTTGATTTTTTCGAATTCCCATCAAAATTCTCTTTGCAAATATAAATGAGAGCATTTTCAACACAATTCAAAGGTTCATAGTACGAGCAAACATGAGCAAGGTTTGCTCACGATCAACGCATCGATATCCACGGACTTGATGGTCCTTCACTCTAGTGTTTACACTTTCAGTTAAGCGTCTAGCCATCCGTAGTTCTTTTAACTCACGTTTTAGTGTTATAAAATGGGTACTAAACCATAATAATGCACATCGATGTTTTGTTTCATTTAAATGTTAGCATATTGACAGCCCCGTTGGCTCATTGGTAGTATATCTGCTTTGAGAGCTAAAAGGCGTGGGTTCGATTCCCACTCAGGGCGAACATTTTGTGAATAAACAAATATATGTTCTGTGTCTGGTGTTCTCTATGTATCTATTATAAGTATGTATTTACAAAAAAAAAAGTATTTATGTATTCTATCAGTTATCTGACTTCCATCACACAAACTCTGCCTAGTTTGGGGCCAGATGGCGCTGTGTGTATAGTCCTACGATATTTATTTATTTATATCGACGATTTCATACTCATACTCAATACTTTATTGCAACATATGTACAGGTCCACAACATCCAAAGCCATGAAGCCATGAACCATGAGCCGTGGTCATGAGGCTTCGTTGTTTTGAGGAACCATGGTCCATTCGATATCTGTCTTAATAAATTGTTCTGCGCCATTTTCATAATCAATAGGTTGTCACTGGCAGCGCCTAGTGTTGCATGCATTAATTTAAAAGTCATTAAACAAACGAGACGCTCTCTTGTTGATAAGAGATAACGCGTGTACATGACCAGTGCAGTGATAAACAGAACTTTGAGTAGCAAGACAAAATCCAGGGCATCGCTCCTTTGGCGCTCATTACTTTGAGACCTTCGATGGCAGTTCTTTTTATATACCTTTCAAACTGGAACACAGTAGTGAAGCGCCAAGTGTGTTTATGGGGAGCGTCCACCATGTACGCATGACGTTTTGGTCTGGTTTTCTCATCTGGTAATCAAAAGGAGTGAGCGGAACCAAGTCGTGTAACTACGAGGCACAATCTCCGAATATATCCAGTAGAAAGCATATCCAGAAGACCTTACGACGATGCTCTGTTTTGTAACTGTTTGTTTGTTTTTGTTATAAAATAAAATCTTTTTCTTTTAAGACTTTTTAGCCCACGAGATTTTTCAACCATTTTTCTCGTGGGGCATCCTTCATCATCAACCCCTTAGCGTGCCTCTAGACTGACTCCAGTGCCTCATACCGGGGCTAGATGGCTCTGTATGAAATGCCTTCCGATATTTATTTAAGGTTACCATTTCTTCAGGTCACTCCGTGTCGTAAATAAAAGTTACACGCATTTCTTACACAGCAATACCCTGACCTCCTTTTCATCAATTTGAGAGAGAGCTTAAACGCATTTGGCGGTACGTGCCAACATTTCCTCAGTTGGTTATATTTTGCGCGGTCGGTTATATTTTTTGCTGAGCCTGTAGTTGGTCCCGTAAGTAATTTTCGACACCACACGAGCGAGAGCGATGATCGATGACGTCACGTGACGAGGGCGTAAGGCACGAGTGAACGCAATAGCGATAAAACTAGGTAAACGTTTCCTTTAAACGTGATTTTTTTTCCTTTGTCTGACATGCTGTGTTTGATCACAGCTCAGATATTAAGTGACGGTGTGTGGTCCCGTTTTACCCTTTGGGTACGGGAACCTAAAAACAACATCTGAGAATTAAAATTGCTGAAGTTTTTTCCGAGTTTATACCAGGCAATATGGCTGTATGTAAACTCCTGAACATACTGCGGCTAAAGTTTCGCGACACTATGTACGTTTTTTACTTTTATCCATGCAGCAACTTTAGCTGAATGAATTCACTGAATACCGTTAAAAGAGTAACATAATATATAAAGAAACAATTCCTAAAGCGCTAGCATCGAATGGAATAGAGGCGCTTTAAGGTTAGTAACTTTAGTTGTCAACAGCCCTGTAATTTCGCTAGCTGCAGTACCTTTCAAACCGGAACACAGTATGTCTACTTAGCGGCAGAATATCTGGTGGTAAGATACCTATACGACCTACAGCTAAGGAGACCTACAATTATTTTTAATTAAGTAATTTATTTATTGAAGTTGATGAAGTTTTAATCGATATTTTTTGAAAAAAAAAATGTTATATAATTGGTTGTCTTGTTAAACAAAGCCTGGTGATACACACTTATATTTCTAATTACAATATAAAAAGTTTGATACATTAACATCGCCAGCAAGAGAAATGTTGGACAGTTTTATTATAAAACTAGCTACGCTCGCGGTTTTACACGCATGGTGATGAATGATGATGATAAAAAGTATCCTATGTTTTATTCCAGGGCCTGAAGTACTTACATGCAAAATTTCACCCAAATCCGTTGAGTAGTATACGCGGGAAAGCGTAACAGACAAACTAACCCACATTCGCATTTATAAAACGTTAAAAAAACGTTTCTAACTCTCTGTTTAGTACCTTTGCACGCTTAAACAGCTCATTTGATTTTAAAATAATTTAATAAGGAGATAGTTTGTACCGTGATGATTTACGTAGGTTACTTTTTTGTAATTTTATTAATATAATTATAGATAGATAGATAGATATAACTCTTTATTGTGCACACCATTATTATTATTATTTAGCCCACTATGTCCCACCGCTGGGCAAAGGCCTCTCTCCCTCCCTTCCACTGGCATTGGCTCCGCTGGCATTCGGCAGACGTGTCCAGCCCAGTCCTACTTCGGCATGGCAGCATTTTGAGTCACGTCAATGATCTGAGTTTTGGAGCGCAGTGCCGAGTATTTTTATGCGGTCTAATAACCTTACGCCCAGTATGCTGCGCTCCATCGCTCGTTGACAAACCGCGAGTGTGGACCTTTGCTCGATTGTCAAAGACCAAGTTTGAGCGCCGTATATGAGGATGGGAAGAATACACATAAACAGAAAAAAAAGTACAGAGAACAAAAGAACCTTATGAACTAGTGCCACAAGTGACGGCTTTTACCTCATCGCGCTAATAGCGATCTCTTCCAGGCAACCAAGAAAAGAAAAACACGATAGATAATATAAGAAACAGACAGAGATGTAACACTAATGCGAAAAAAAATAACACATTTAGTAAGTAGGTATATAAAAATAATTATAATAAAAAGCAAAATTAAAAATTTTGAAAAAACCCACGACGGTTTAAAAGTAATTGAAAAAGGATAAAATATGCAAAAAAATGTTTGCTGCAGCGCCACCTGGTGACTTGTCACCATAACACCTATCTAAGAACATGCACCAATCAAACTGAAAACTGCATCAAAATCGGACTAGTGGTTTTGGAGAAAAATGGCAACATGTATTTGTACAAATAAACATCCTCTCACCCCAAACGCATATACCGTCTCCGTTCCGTCGCGGGTAAAAAATAATGTATTTAAATAAAACGAAATAATCAATTAAAAAAAAAATACTAAAAATAAACAAAATATAAAATTTCGAACAATTTCAATTCCCAAAACAAAACCGACTAGCTCAGTGGTTTTAATTCATACGAACAAAGTTCTGGTATAGAGTAAACGCCCACTCACCGAGCTAGATAAATTAAAAAGTGAAAAGAGGAAAAAAACACCAACGAAATTCGGGAAGCGTTTTATGTACGGAACCCAGTTTATACCCGTCTGCCGCGACCCACGTGCTCGTAAATTACGAAGCGTTGCCCAGTTTTGGCATCCATTTTTTTCGGTGCCCTGTATGGACAGGGTTTTTTTAGATAAGGAACGAGTTTATGAAATGTTGATAAGGAACTCTGACCAACGGCTACAGATGGAAGGGACTTTTATATAATATGTAAACGTTGTGCAGCGATGAAAGCTTAGTGGTTAGCGCGGTCGGCTCACTCGCCAAATGGTGTGGGTTCAAGCACCAACAACTTGAGCTGCTAGTGAAGGAAACAATTGCGAGGAAACCATGGCACGGCATGGTATGTTGTGGTAGGATATTTTCAGTACTACTCAGCTGAATAGCTACCACTCTCAAGTTGAAATCTTTCGCCAAGCGCCTAACGGTGAGTTCCAGCAGCCTTACTTGAGACCTAGTTCCCATTCCACGCTTGGTGTGTTAACCATCTTTGACCAAAGTGTCAGTTAACAAGTAAGATGTTGTGAAAATAGGTTTGGCTACCATAAGGAAAGTTTGACATATGGTGGGACATTACACACAGCGCCATCTGGTGGTAGATCTTCTTAGCAGGAGGTCGTCTAGGTAGGTACCACCGCAGTACCAGTTATTCTGCCGCTAAGTAGTAGTGTGTTCTGGTTTGAAGGGTACTGCAGCTAGCGAAATTACTGGGCTGTTGAGACTAACCATCGAAATTGTCAAAGTAATGAGCGCCAAAGCAGCAATGCCCTGGACTTTGTTTTGTTACTCAAAGTTCTGTGTATCGCTGCAATGGTCGTGGACAGGCGTTATCTCTTACCATCAGGAGAGCGTCTCTTTCGTCTCATTACTATTTTACATATAAAAAAAAAATACAGAACACCCAGACACAGAACAAACATTTTTTATACCACAAAATGTTTGTCCTGAGTGTGAATCGAACCCACGCCCTTCAGCTCTAGGAGCAGACATACTACCAATGAACCAACAGGACTGTTTATAGTTCTGTGCATTATAAAAAGTTTCAATCAATCTTTCTATAATAACGCTACTTTTAGATAAAAGAAAGGAATCGTTAGAGCGGTCATCTTCACGACATAAATTAAAACGTTGCATTTTAATTCCAAATGACCAATTAAGTTTTTAACACATAATTTAAAGCAACGTTATTAATACAGAAGCTTAACATTATCCCGGATTAACACGGATTGATAATAAGCGCTTAGACGGGGTGTTCCCAAATGACTATGAATAGTTCTAAAGGTCTTATTAAAATTTGATGCAAGTTTAGTTAGTTAATAGTAGTACCTACATTAATTTATATATAATATATTTTATGATTGACAGGCTAGGTGTATGACCACAGCTCACCTGATGTTAAGTGACGGTGATTTCATTTGGTATTCTCTGTACGACCGTATATTTGGTTTGTTTTCTTATATGAGTTCTAGTTCTCTAAGTCAGTCAGTCAGTGAATGGTAATTTAAGTTTGTATAGTATGGAAATACTTGAAAAAGTAAGCTATTATTGAAATATATTTTTGAGGTTGTTTCCGACAAAACCCAATATGGGCTTTATAGGGTTGCGTCTGATCGTCGCCATTTCGCCTGATATTAAGCGATGAAGCGGTCTAAGATGAAGCACGCTTGCCTAGATGATA
Source organism: Biston betularia (assembly GCA_905404145.2). Taxonomy (NCBI): domain Eukaryota; kingdom Metazoa; phylum Arthropoda; class Insecta; order Lepidoptera; family Geometridae; genus Biston; species Biston betularia. Next base: position 12,626,334 of record FR989879.1, on the reverse strand, counting down.
CCAATTAACTCTGGACTTAAAGACACCCAGATTGTATCCATCGAGGAACATCCACTTCAGCAGAGTGGATTTAGTGTAGTTACTCATTTGGTAGTATTTCTGCTTCAAGAGCTGTAGAGCGTCACTCACTTGTTTTGTTATTATTGCTAAGAGTCAACTCATAAGTCCACTACAGTGTCAACAAACAAATCTTCTGCCTACCCGCCACTGTTTGTTTCGCATCGCTTGTATGTTTGCTATTTATAAGTAAAATTAATTAGGGTAATTAAGAAAAAACATGATTTTTTCTCATATAAGTGAATGTTATATTCTTTTTAAAGAAATGTATATCTTTAACCATATCTTTTCAAAGTCTGTCTGCTTTATCTTCGACCATATCATCGCTCACTTTAAAGGCGAGTTGGTGGTCAAATTTGGACTTATTCGTAATAAAAAAAGGCAAATTATTGTAAAAGCCTAACATTATTGACATCAAGAGCTATGATCCATATCTCAGACAAGATGTTCAAATTATACTTTTAAAGTGCCGTTTAAATTAGTCTGCTCCCATTAAACTTTAATCCGATAAGAAGGAATTACATTTAAAATCATTTATTTTTAGTATTATGAAAATATTTCTAGCTTATCATAATAAATCTGTTTTATGTTGCTATGATGCTGGAGTTAAATTACATTTTCTTGGCTTACTTTCCAAGTTTGTTTAGTCTAGAAGTTTCTCTTGATATATAATAAATTTTTCTTCAAACTTATCCCACTATAAAATAAATAATTCTTTCTGTATCAAACGGAGCAGAGGTGTACATCGTCCCAGAATATACAGAAGTGTTGACAAAATATAGACATAAAATATATGAGAAATGGAAAACTGACTATATCAACATATGTTCACAAAAAGGTATCTGGTACAGAACTTTGCAAGCTGAACCTCCTCGAATACCTTGGTGCACAAACAGCAATCTGCAAAGAGGCTTTATAGTCTTGGCACATAGACTTCGGTCTGGCCACATGCCACTTAATAGGTTTGAATTTCTAATGGGCAGAGTTGAATCCCCCGCCTGCTCTCTTTGCGGGAGCCCTGAAGACGTTTTTCACCTCCTGGTGGAATGTGGCCGGACCAAGACTGTGAGGAGAAATATGTCGCTAAAATATGGTGTTAAACCCCGAGATGTTGGCATGTTTCAAGGTATCCTGGCCGCACCCACATGTGATGCGGCGAGGGCCTTATATGCCGGCATCTCGGAAGTACTAGCCAATCGCAGTACAGATGACGTATTATAAATTTGTAATTATAATTTGTTTTGTAATACGGGGCTAGCATAATCGCATTGCGATAAAAGCCCCCAATAAAAATAAGAATAATAAAAAAAAAAAAAAAAAAAATCTTGTTATAAATTTGAAACCTATCTGAGTCATCAACGTCTCAGCCGTAGGACGTCTACAGCAGGATAGGTCTCCCACTTTGACTTCCATAAGCACCGGTTGGATGCGTCTGCTGTCTGAGCGGCAGTGGGCAGGGCACATAGCACGCTGTTAGGCTGCAAAGTTCTAGAGTGGAGACCACGGATCGGCAAGCGCAGCGTGGGATGTCCAGGTCCACCCACAAAGGTGACAGATGCCGCATCCAACCGGTCTTTTACACTTTCATTGTAAGAACCGCTCAACAATGGAATTTGCTGCCTAAGCGGGTGCTCTTGGATAAATACAAACCTTTAAGACGCGAGTGAATCTGTTTCTTCTAAGTAAGCGTGCTCCATCGTAGACCGCATCTTCATCTTCACTTAACATCAAGCGAAATGGCGGTCAAACGCAAGCCCATACTCAATTTAAAAAAAACTTCAAATATTATGACAACATTTGGGTAAGTCCATCCCACACAACTAGCAACACTGATTCCTTTCCCACAACATTAATCAGTTATGCAAACTGCTTTCAAGATTTAATGGTTGGGATTATAAAAATTTTATGACGAATGTTATTGCTGAAGATTTGGATTAATAACCCGCTGTTCTACATAGAGACAGGTTGATTTGTTTTTATATTGAAGTGTCAATTTTATGTAAATACTGATAATTAACTGTGTATGTGTAACTTTATGTAAGCTGTCATAAGTATGATCGCTATTGGCAGCCCGTACACGTAACGCGCGATCCGCGATCCGCGATCCGCGATCAATGATCGCGATCCAGACTGATCGTGTACGAAGCGGATTGACGGACTGATGCTCCGGATCGCATAATATCTAGAAATTTTGAAATCATGATCGCGGATCGCGGATCGCGGATTGTGATCATGATTGAACGTGTAAGGCGGCCCATACTACTGCTTGATGTAACATAGGAGCCAGGTACTTGGTTCCTAAACAGTGTTATTTTTTTTAATTTACATGATATATATTTGACAATTCGTGATATACCTATTTGACATTGGCAGAATGCACAAAATGCGTTGTCAAAGATGAAGAAAAAAGAAGGTTACGTTCCCATTTCGTATATGTAGTGGCTGTAGTATTTAGTAAGGACGGGAAAAATCGTGTATTTTTTTTTACAAACTAAAAATAGTTGTGTAATAGTTCTTAAAGTGCCGAATTACAAAGGTGAATGTGTGAAAGTGATATAATGTGGTGAAACATAATTATATTTTCGTGTTGCTCACAAAACTCCATCGAAGTTTATAGTAAAGTCACCACTACTTTAACAGGACTCGATCAAGACTTATTTGTATGACTTTGACTTAGTTATTTAACTTATGATATTATCCAAACACTCGATACTGGCAAATGCACAAAATTCGATGCCAAATTCAAAGAAGAAAAAGTAACAAGTTCTTTCTCTAATAAGGAGTTTGACGAGTTTTGGCGGGAACGCGGAAAGAGTCGTGTCGCTCCGTTGTAATATATTTTCCAAAACTAGTGTTTTGTCGAGTGTTTATGTATAAAAATGGTGGTGTTTTATTCATAAAGTGTATAACACAAGCGCGAGTTAGGGAAAATAATGTGGCAAAACATGACTTTTCGTGTTGCTTCCAAAACTCCATCGAAGCTTTACCTATAGTAAAGTCGCCACTACTTTACTAAAGCATGACTGGACTTGACTGACACGGACTAGACTTGACCAAGACTGGACTATGAGTATAACTTTAGCTAGGAGGCAACTTATTTGACTTTTAAAACTTGAAAATATAAAACACTTGACACTGGCAAATGCTCAAAATGCGACGCCGAAACCAAAGAAAAACAGAAAAAAAAGTAATAATGTAATTGAGATGCGCAGATAAATAATATAAGAAATAACATTTCGAATTCCGAAACAGCCTCGTTGGTTTAAATTGAATTAGATATTCTTAAATTAGTCTAACACCGTCTAAACTTAATCACGTATTTTCATTGTAATTTAAACTTAAAATAACGTTAACAATAACAAAGTCTAACAACGTCTCATTACTTAGAATTTCTATTCTCATCCCTTCACGGGATAAGACAGTATAACCCTGAGCCAGACAGAAGCAATGAATCGGTCGATTGCTCTCGCGTCCAGCCGTGAAGCTTATACTAACACTACGTCTGTACTTGCGTTCAAGTATTCAAACTGTTATAATGAGCGAAAACGAATAGGTTTTCTGTGAACCATCAGATCATTTATGGGTTTGTAAGTTATTTAGTCAAAGATTTTGTTTTTGTTTAAAAGGTGATTTAGTCGGGAGTGTTCTTAGCTGTTTGATGAAAATCGGTCCAAGATGGCCGCCGCCACGAAATGGCGGATTACATATTTTTTCAGAACTCCCTCAATACGAATATCAAATGAAGGGGCTTAACTAGTAGAATACTATGCACTATGATAAATTTCGAATCTAAGATGGCCGCCGCCACAAAATGGTGAATTACATTTTTTATGTGCCTTGATCGAAAGTGATCTTAACTATGATTCAAAGAAGTCTTGCTGAAGTTTAGCTGTTTGATAAATAGTCTTATGTATGTGAGTATTTACCACTGATCGATTCGAAATTTGGTATTATGCGTATTACTGGTGTTGAAGGTTGTTGAAGGCTCAACGTTGAATGGTGGTCAAAGATGGTAAATAGGTACACATAGCCTGGAATATAACTGGCTCTCATGTGAGGCTGCCAATCTACACCATCTTAGGTACCTACTTGGCGGCAGATTTTCAATTCTCGTGAGACAACTAGCCAGTCGAGTACTAGTAAGTACCCTACCACCATTCTATCGTTTCCTCACGATGTTTTCCTTCACCGGCGGCTCAAGCTCATTGTTGAGGTTTGTCCCCACCCACGCCCAAGCTATCATCGCTACGCTACAATAACAAAAGGTTTCGATTGCAGCTATATAGAGCTGGTACGCTGCTTGGGTAGATAATCCAATACCAGACGATACAATAAGCGGTTGAATCGCCCAAATCGCTGAAGCACTCGCTCCACTAATTTGGAAGGTAATTGTTCACTACATCTTAGTTTACGTCCGCTTGACGCATCCGCCTATAAATGATCGTAATAGATTTCGGTTAAGGAGATTGGGTGCCGCTTGTGTGGTTCGGTGAACTAATTTCTGTGTTTTGAATCTCTGAGTGAATAATTTAAATTTGTATTATTTTGTTATGGAAACAGACGTGTTTTTGATATATTTTTGTTTTCATTATTACGGGATTACTCACGTTTAATTAATGGCTATTGTTTCCAGAGCGCATCTCGGTGCACTCCCGCTCCCACCCCGGCGCCCCCGCAACAATTAGGTACTGCCGACTTCACGTGTGGAGCGCCCAGCGGCCCGCAGTGCGAAGCAAGATGAGGCCGCGCGCGCTTTGTACTCAACTTTGTCACCTTGATGAAGGCCACCGAATGTGGCTGAAACTATAGTCAGAGTATCCAATAAGTAAGTAGTGTCGCATAAGTAAAACATAAACGTATTATTTTAGTACAATTTTACGAAAAAATAATTTTGTTAGTCATTATAAATTTGCATTTGCGAAATTACCGTTCACTGATGTTTTAAGCAAAGTAAAATAAGAGTATTAAGGCCTTGATGTGACCAGAATGCTGGTATCTACTTTGGTCAAAAGCTAAGCATTGCCATCCAGCGTGGCAATGCTGCCAGTATTCTGCTCACATATCCCTCTGACGGACTTTATATTAAGTTTTTTGTATACATTTTTAAATAGTATTAATTTATGTTTAATACTGATTTACATTAATTATGATAATTGAATGTCCAAAACTATGCAAAACCTAAAACAAAAATCAATAAATGTAACTGTGTCTTAAATTTTAATTAAATTAAAACACGGCGAGAGCTTTCAAAACCTATTGAAGTACTTGACAAAAATTGTATATTATTCACTTGAAAAAATAGATATTAAGAAACATACTTTTTTTTTAATGACTATTGCTGTTGGCCGCAGATGGCCTCTACAGCGTCACCGGACTGTAAGAAATATACTGTTACTTTATATTTCTTTATTTTGAATTTCTGGTGAGCACAATTAAGAGTTTATATATTTTATCGAAAAAGATCTCGAGAGCAGTAATTTTGTAAATTTAACTTAGTAGCATCCGAAAACCTGCCACCGTAATACTGACTAACATAATTCGCTTCGGCGAATTGAGACCTTGAATTCAGAGCTACAGAATATGAAAACCAATTTTCACGTACGTTGTAAATCCTATACAAGATTGGGGAATAATTATATTCATAGCAATATACATAATATATATATGAGAAATTAATTTACCAAGGCACCTTTGGGCTCCGAATTTGGGCGTTTATCGCGAATTCGTTGAAGCATTTGATTGTACCTGACAATCCTCTTATGATATAACTGACACGAGAACGAATGAAATCATAATTTTAGATAAATGAAAATATTTAGACGTTTATATGACAGGATGAGATAATGTTTATATGGAGTATTTAAATCTCAATTGAGATAATTAGAAAACACGAATTCTACTGATGTATTGTTTTTTATTTTAAAAATTACGTTCTATGGCAATCGAGAATTGTAAATGAAATGTGGTAGGTTGTGATCTTCTGGTAAGTATAAAAATGCCTGTGGCAGAAGCATATAAGCATTTAGGGTGCGCGTGTGTATGGATTCTAACGATACTATATGCTACATCCAAATCTGTTCAGGCGTTTAAAAGTTTAGTGGAATAAAGAAACTTGCGTGCATTACTCTTTTTTTAGGCAGTCGTGTAATAAAGATAAAACCGGAATTAAAATTACTTGTTGGATGATGAAAATCCAGAAAAGAATTATGTTTTTTTTAATTTATGTTTGACCAGCTAGTTGTTTGACCACAGCTAACCTGATGTTAACCTTTTAGTGAGGTTGCCATTAGATGCTTGGCAACAGATTTTCAACTTTAGCCAGCCGATTACTAGAAAGAACCCTGCCGTCATGCTATGGTTTCCTCGTGATGTTTTCTTTCATCGGCAGCTTAAGTTCATTTTTAGGGGTTGAACCCACGACTTTCGGTATTTAAACCAACCGTTTATTATGTTTATAGTTATCGTTTTGGTAGCTTTCAATGTACTAGTTCAACTCAAATACTCATTATATTACAATATTTCAAAAACTGTTTGACAGTTAACTATAACACAATCAAAGTTTTGGCAGGTTTTCAGTCTGGGTTCGAATGCTATGACACGCACCTCTATCTTATCCAAGTTATATGAGTATTGACAATGACTTCGCGGTCAAACACAAGCCTAAATGTAATAAAAAAAAAACTTCAAACGGTGAAAAAAAAGCAATTTAATAATTTTGTCTAAAATTAGTCGCATGCATCACTTATACTCAACGCGTATCTCTGTTTCTCGATTTTGTTATAAATAATCGCCACAAAGATTAATTAATCCATCTTCCATGTTATTGAAATGTCTCTAGATAGCAATTCTTGTATCTGCAATCCCAAAGGTCTCCATAAATTCTTGTCGTTGTTAAATTCCAAACATTATTCTCAGATTTATCTTCCCCTATACAAACGTTAACAATTGCCGAAGAATTGATTTTGACTAATTAAACACTTTTATTGCTTGTTGGCTCTTGTTTTCTGAGAGGAAGGAGTTTTATTGGATAATTTATTGGTGTTCGGAAGTGCGTTTAATTTGAATTATGTTGGACATCGTTGTTTTAGAGCTGGTTGCTATACACAATTTATGTGGATAGACGACTTTTTTTTTTTTTTTTTTAATGGTTGACAGTCCAGGTGTTTGACCACAGCTCACCTGATGTTAAGTGAAGGTGTGGTCAAAGATGGTAAAGCACACCTAGCCTGGAATGGAACTGGCTCTTAAGTGAGGCTGCCGGAACACACCGTTAGATGCTTGGCGGCAGATTTTCAACTTGAGGGTGGTAGCTAGCCAGCCGAGTACTAGAAAGTACCCTACCACCATGCTATGGTTTCCTCACGATTTTTTCCTTCACCGGCAGCTCAAGCTCATTGTTGGGGTTTGAACCCACACCCTTCGGCATGCGAACCTACCGCGCTAACCACTGAGCTATCATTGCTACAAATTGCTACGACTACTCCTTTTTAAAAGTATCAATATTCATTTACATAATTATCAAAAAACGATCAAACAAACAACGATCGATCAACGTGTTATTTAAAAAAAGTCACAATTTACATTACGTATGCTATGATAAAATTATGATTTAAATTTACTGCGGAAAAAGTCAGAACTGTCATGTCGTCTGAATGACGTCACGACGTGTGGAACACGTATCTGTATGGCAGTTGTTCTAAGATAATCTCTGTAGCAGCAATGTTCCCCACGGTATGACGTCACATTCTGTTTGGTGTTCACGGTGAATGTCTAAAGGCCTACGCAGACAGGGAGGGGACGGCAAAAGATTTTGCCGTCAGCGCACACTAGCCGCTTGTTATTTTTTTGCAATTAATTTCTTTTCTAGCATGAATTACTTTAGATTGACATCTCACGGAGTTAATTTCCACTTTCGAGCATCAGAAGATTATCGTAAAACAAAGTTTTATAGGCCAAGTTAAAAATCCAATTTAGAACCCTATAAAGCACCAAAGGTTGTAAAAGCGCAGTCATTCGTACATAAAATCTTGCCTCGTGTGAGATGTAATCCGCACACGGATTATTGAGTTTCTGTTTGCTTTCCAGGTTCTATGGAAGCCTGGTACCTAGACAATCACATTAGCCTTAGTAATACTATAAATATTAATGTGGTTCCTCCTCTTTGTTTGTTTTTAGGGTTCCGTACCCAAAGGGTATAAACGGGACCCTATTACTGAGACTTCACTGTCCGTCCGTCCGTCCGTCTGTCGCCAGGTTGTATCTCAAGAACGGTGATAGCTAGACAGTTGAAATTTTCAAAGATGATGTATTTCTATTGCTATAACAACAAATACTAAAAATAAAATAAAATAAATATTTAAGGGGGGGCTCCCATACAACAAATTTGATTTTTTAAAGATAATGGTACGGAACCCTTCGTGCGCGAGTCCGACTCGCACTTGGCCGGTGTTTTAATTATAGTTTGACAGGTTAAAATACATACAATGTTCATAATCATTTCTAAAAACATTTTCTTTATAGCAAGTGTACCAGGCGAGCATAGAGGCGAGCAGTCGTTATCGAGAGATCTCAATTTAATCCGTGTGTAGATTGCATCGCACGATCCAGTCAAGATTGTGCTGGTGAATGACTCCGCTTTTACAGCTTTTGCTGCTTTTCAGGAAGCTAGTCGGGACGTTTCTATTTGATTGAACGCCAGCTTTGCTCCCGAGAATTTTTGGACAATTTATTTGTGAAAATGAAAAAATAATCTACAAAAATATACATCCAAATAGCAATCGTGCCATTTGGATGAGTAATGACCAAAATAAATGCCAGTAGCTGTGATTTGACTGTAAAATTATGCTCTATTTGTCTACAAATGGCAAACATTTATTTGAATGGAAATCGAACCACTTTAAATACTTTTTTTTGTAAATACTTAATAAATACTGTCTGTATTTATTAAGTATTACCCAGACACAGAACAAACATTTGTTCATGCCACAGAGTTTGTCCCGGGTGGGAATCGAATCCACGCCCTCTTTGGTAGAATTCATTGGTAGAATGTCTGCTTCAAGAACCAACAGGGCTGTCACAGTTATAGTCACACAATTACTTTGTGTGACTGTGACTGTAACTTAGACTCTGACTTTTCATGATATACGTAAAAATATCTGAATACTGAAGGCTTTTTCTTTGGCGATAAGGCCGCCATTTGTGGCACTAGTTCATAAGGTTATTTTATTACCTGTACTTTTTTCTGTTTATGGTGTGCACATTAAAAAGTTTTATCTATATATCTCCTTGACACTGGCAAATGCACTAACTGCGACGCCAACAACGAAGAAAAATAAGATAAGTCTAATGTACATTGTATCATCGCTCATGGAAAACCCATAAAAACTTAAAAAGGGGTTTTGGCGGGAACGCGGAAAGAGTCGTGTCGCCCCGTTGTATTTTTTTCCAAAACTAGTGTTTTGTCGAGTGTTTATGCATAAAAATAGTGGTGTTTTATTCATAAAGTGCCGAATCACAAGCGCGAGTGTCGGAAAATGATATAATGTGGTGAAACATGATTTTTTGTGTTGCTTCCAAAACTCCATCGAAGCTTTATAGTAAAGTCACCACTTTACTAAAGCATGACTGGACTTGATTGACACGTACTGTACATGACCAAGACTGGACTTTGACTATAACTTTAGCTACGAGGACAGTTATTTAACTTTTGAAAGTTGAAAATATACAAATACTTGACACTGGCAAATGCTGAAAACGCGACGTCAAAACCAAAGAAAAAAAAACACAAAAAAAAAATTCAGATTAAACTCCATTTAGTCATACTTACTTCATTTTACATGCAATGCGAACCAATCAGCTTTTGGAAATAAAGTTCTACACGAACCGATTACGCGCTCACGAATGAAGTATGGCGTGCGAAACCGACTTTTACGTGTTTTTTGCACTCAAACATTTTAATTGTGAGCTAAATTTGTGGTAATTTGTCGCACGATTTTTTCTAAGAAAGCAACAAATTATTCTATGTAGGTTTGAAACAAAAATGATGAAGAGACTGATATTTATGTAAAAAAATGTTTTTTTTTTTAACTTTAAATAGATCTACCACTAACTCGCCTAATGCAAAGCGACGGTGTGGCCGAGGATGGTTCACTCTGATCTAGAAGAAGTCACTCTAGCCTTAAAAACGTTGGCAGCCCGTTGGCTCATTGGTAGTATATCTGCCTTAAGAGCTTTAGGGCATGGGTTCGATTCCGAGCTCAAGCTCATTGTTAGGGCTTGATCCCACACCCTTTGGCGAGTGAACCGACTGCGCTAACCACTGATCTATCAACCCTTCAAATATATCAAACGTATAAAAAACAAACTTCGTAAATGTACCCCAATTTTGTGGAAGCGATTTACACAAAACTGTCCCTATAAACGGTTGAGATTCCGCGACATGATCAGGTTATTATAATACAATGTCTTGTAAGGGGATAATAGGGTATGGAGGCAATCGGGTACAAGGGGGTAATTCTGTAAAAACCGACGCACACTTGAGCAAACGCTACGCACAACGATTCTTAAAAACGTTCGTGTTAAACTGTGACAATAAAGATTCTTATAAATACATAAGATTCATCGAACATAATACAAAAGAAAACTAACGATAACTATGTTACCGTGGATTAAAAATAAACGACTTAGATATTTGTCTCATGCCTGCAACTGTAAAAGCCAAGCCTTTTTTTTTATTTGGTTTTGGCGTCGCGTTTTGAGCATTTGCCAGTGCCAAGTATTTTATATTTTCAAGTTTCAACAGTTAAATAAGTGTCCTCGAAGCTTTAGTTATAGTCAAAGTCCAGTCTTGGTCAAGTACAGTCTGTGTCAGTCAAGTCCAGTATTGCTTTAGTAAAGTAGTGGTGACTTTAACTATAAAGCTTCGATGGAGTTTTGGAAGCAACACAAAAAGTCTTGTTTCACCACATTAAAAAATTATAATTTTTCCACACTCGCGCTTGTGATTCGACACTTTATGAATAAAACAACACCATTTTATGAATAAATACGCGACAAAACACTAGTTTTGGAAAGAAATACAACGGGGCGACACGACTCTTTCCGCGTTCCTGCCAAAACTCTATGCCAAGCCTTAGAGCAGCACCAATTTAAACGTGAAAACTGCGTAGCGGGGCGTTAAGTGTGCGGCGGCTCTAAAGGGGGTTAATATGGTGCAACATGAGTGGTTGTGTAATATGACGCTTTGTTTTGTTTAACAAACACTCCTTCTTAGTTATGTTGCTGAATTAATTAACAACGTAACGTGCGATGTTTTCATTTTAATGGTGCAGAATAATCAAGCGCGTTTTTATGATCTCCGTTAGCTAGTTGGCTTGTATAATCTGTGGTTTTTACAACTGATTTAAAAAGGAAATGTATGATGTTTTAGCTTGTGTTTTGCTACGCGGAATAGAGGTTATTGTACACGAGCGCAGCGAGTGATTCAATTTTAGAATACTTCGCTTGCTCGGTCATCAAAATTGAGCACGCGGTTAAAAATCAACTTTGCACTCTTGTATAACAAATTTTATTAACTATTTTTCTTTGTTCTGTAGTATTGTATTAGTATTAGTGTGTGTTTAGTGTTGTTAGTATTGTCACTTGAGATTGCATTTGTATTCTATATTGAGCGTTGATTGGGACCAATGCTTGTTTCCTCTTGTGCAGTAGCCATAGTCCATAAACTCTAAATAAACTGTAGAAATACAGCTAATTGATTTATATTTTCTGTGTAAACTTAACTTAACTTTTTTTTCGTGTAGAAGCGAAATGAGAGATATATTGTCCAGAAATTCACTTGAGAGAAACTTTCATTGCAGGCTACGTGAGTTAACCATCATCATACATACTACTAAAAACATATTTAATTATGTTATAATCTAATCTCATCATCATCATCAATCTATCAAAGTTCACTGCTGGACATAGGCGTCTCCCAACTCACCACTCAGCCCGATCTTCGGCTTATCGCTTCCATCCACCGCCAGCTGTTCTACGTATATCGTCACTCCATAACTAATCTGTAATTCAAAAATATTTCAAGCTAGGTAGCACCTAACAGCACCTGATACTGTGTTCCGTCAGCCTCACTTGAGAGCCAGTTCCATTCCAGGCTAGATGTGTTTGCCATCTTCGAATATGCCGTGGTTTAACAACAGGTGAGCTGTCAAAAACCTTGTCAAAAATGCGTTTTATATTAAAGTAACTGGTTTTTAGTTTAAAGAATGGAAATCCTGTATAATAGGCGATACAAACATCAATACAGAAAAGATCAAAGAGCAACCACTTCCTGACGGGAGTACTTTACCTAATCTGGTATCAGACAGCGATTTATGTTACCTTTGTCTTGACTTAACCTCTGGCGCTACTTCAGCAGAAATCTTTGAAGCAATAAAGCAATTTTTATATCAATAATCGTCACAATAAGACGGTATTTTTTTTATTAAAGGTGGCATCGTATGCGTCTTAAGGTGGTTCGATTTCCATACAAACAATTTTTTTCCATTTATGGACAAATGGAGCATAATTTTACAGTGAAATCACAGCTACTGGCATTGAGTTTGGTCTTTATTTGCGGTAAATCACAATTGCTTGAATAAAACAGTAGATTATTGTGGAAATCGAACCACACATAACATTATTCACACATTTTTGTAAACAAAAATATTAAGTTGTAAAAAACCATATATAATTTAGGTATACCAAAATATATACCACGTACCACGTTGTATTTAGTGGTAATTAATTACCATTAAATACAACGCTGGTACGTTTTTAATGATTAATTATTTGTAATTTGATTTTGACAATATCATAATATTTTCTTTCATTTTTTTAAAATGTTGCTTGCCTGGAAGTGATCTCTTCTAGCGATAATACCGCCACTTATGGCACTAGCTAATGAGATTATTTTACTATACTTTTTTTCTGTTTATTGTGCACAATAAAGAGTTTCTATCTATAGTGTAATTCCCACTAATATTATAAATGTGAAAGTTTAGATGGATGGATGGATGAATGTTTGTTACTCTTTCACGCAAAAACTACTAAACAGGTTTGGATAACATTTGGTATTGAGGTAGCTGACACCCTTAATTAACACATAGGCTATTTTTTATCCCGAAAGCATGTAGCAGATAGTTAGCTTGTTATCTATAAATTCGGCAAAAAATCAACCCCCTGAAATAATGATTTTATACCGTTTTTTTATTTTTTGTTGGTATAACGGCAGCAGAAATACATCATCCGTGAAAATTTCAACTATCTATCACGGTTCATGAGGTACAGGCTGGCGACAGACAGACTGACAGCGAAGTCTTAGTAATAGCGTCCCGTTTTACCCTTTGGGTACGGAACCCTAAAAATGAACAGAGTTGAGTGTGTCTCGTATTACCATGAAACTACTACAGTCGACACTATGAGGTGCTCTACTTTATTTTTAATGCCACTTCCAACACTTCACAACAGGCAGTTAACTGTTAACAACTTTGTGAATGACAGGTGCTGCTAGTTCTTACCACTATACAATGTAAACTGCCCTTATTTTGTTGCTAATGACGCTATTAATGTCTACTTGACAGCTAATTATTCTTTACTCGCGAGCCGCCCCGGCTTCGCACGGGTGCAATGTAGACACTAGTATAATGCTTACGCATGTATTATACATATAAACCTTCCTCTTTAATCATTCTGTTTATTGATGGAAACCGCATTAATATTCAATGCATAGTTTAAAAGATCTGAGCGATCATATTCCGGTGAGGCAGGACTCCAGAGCGCACCGGCACAGTTCGTGTACTCACTCCCAAACTCGTGCCCACGCACAACCCAACATACAAAGCAAGACGAGGCCACGTGCGCGTCGTACTCTGCTTTAACGCCTTGAAGAAGGCCATCGGATATAACCAAAACTGTAGTGAAAGTCATCATCATTGTCATCACTTTAGCCGTAGGACATCTACTACTGGACATAGGCCTCCCCCATTGACTTCCACAAAGACCGGTTGGAAGCAGCTCGCATCCAGCGCGGTCCTGCGGTCTTTGTTAGGTCGTCTGTTCTCCGTGTGCGTGGACGTGCTTGGTGGTAGATCTCCTTAGCAGGAGGTCATCTAGGTAGGTACCACAGCAGTACCAGATATTCTGCCGCCAAGCAGTAGTGTAGTAAACATTACTGTGTTCCGGTTTGAAGGGTACTGCAGCTAGCGAAATTACTGGGCTATTGAGAGTAACCATCGAAAGTCTCAAAGTAATGAGCACCAAAGCAGTGATGCCCTAGATTTTGTTTTGTTACTCAAAGTTCTGTGTATCGCTGCAATGGTCATGGACAGGCGTTATCTCTTACCATCAGGAGAGCGTCTCGATCGTCACATTATTTTTCACATAAAAAAAAAAAAAAAAAACGTCCTACACTGCGCTTGCAGGTAAGAGGTCTCCACTCCAGAACTTTGCAGCCCCATCGACCATCAGCTCCACTTCAACTTGCTGATTCTCTGGGCTGCGTCGGTGAGTTTAGTTCGTCTACGGATCTCCTCATTTCTGATTCGATCTCGCAGGGAAACTCCGAGCATAGCCCTCTCCATAGCTCGTTGGGCTACTTTGAGCTTACCAAGAAGGCACGCAGTTAGAGACCACGTTTTAGCGCCATAAGTCATCACTGTAGTGGGAGTATCCAACGTAATTAAATAGATAAACCCAGTATTAGTAAAATAAAAATATACCTGTTTCTTGGATTTTCCAGTGCAATCATTTCAACCAGTGATAAAATCGGACAGATTGATGCTAGCGGGCTAGCCCGGTACGTTCAAGACGTTGCAAGAATAGTATTATGTGACGGCACAAGAATGACGGAAGGCGTTTGTTTAATTTTAACGTATCATTGTGTCGCTTAATGTACTCTTCGTCTAAGTTTCTGGTGCTCGACTGCCTCACCCCTGTGCTCGTTAAGTGTGCTCGCGGCCTGAAAGCGTTGCTGTAGTATCCAGTAAACAAATGACAATCACCAAAGTAATATAACTCCCTCGTTGCGAATGTCAAAGTTGTTAGTAATTTTGAATTTCGCCGAAAACGTGGGAACAAAGTACAGTCGGAGCGAAAAGTAGGAACGAACGGGCGGTACAGTCAGCGATGTAACCGTTGCGATAGCGCAAAGACGTCATAAGGTCGCGGATAAGTGGGGCCACAAAATGACGATTTGGATAAGCTGTGGTTAATTGTTTTATACAATAAAAATAATATTGAAACTATATCACTACTATAATGTTTTAAATTTGTAAGTTAGTTAACAATTATCATAATGGACTGGATTTTAGAAGCAATCTCCTGTTAAAGAGATCGTATATTTAAAAAAAAAATGAGTAGAAAGAGACGCTCTCCTGATGGTAAGACATAATGCCTGGCCATGACCATTATAGCAATAAACAGTACTTTAACCCTACAAGGCTCAAATTTTTTTTAGTGCGCGACAAAAATATATATGTTTTGTAATTAGTGATCAGAAGATAGGGAAAAATAATAAAAAAAAAAATAAACCCATAGTTTACGGAAAAATCTACTTTTTATTTCAGTTCCACATATGGTACACTGAGCCTTAACTAGTACTTTTTGGTATTAAACTAGTACAATTAAATCGTTTTAGAAATAGTTACCTATTTGAAGTTTTTACAATTGGTGACTTATTATTTTAAACAAAATGAAATAACTATTATATATTTTACTTTTTTACATTTAGCGACTTATAATATACGAAATAATATAACTAATACCTATGATAAATTTAATTTTTTTTATTGATGAAAACATAAATACAATAAATATCGCAGGACCTTTACATGCAGCGCCATCTGACTCCAAACTAAGTAAAACTTGTAATATGAAAGTCAGATAACTGATAGAATACTTAAATACTTTTATTTTTTAATAATATAAAAATAATCTAAAACAATTTCTATATCTATTTGGGCAAAGTTCTACGCGACATTTGTCGCAAGATAATAGTTACTTTAAAAAAAAGTTCAAGACATCGCTGCTTTGGCGCCACTATTACTTTGATAACTTCGATGGTTAGTTTCAACAGTTCTGTAATTCCGCTAACTGCAGTACCCCTCCAACCAGAACACAGTAATTTTTACACACTACTACTTGACGGTAGAATATCTGGTACTGTGTTGGCACTAGTCTCAAAGTAATGGGCGCCTTTGCATCGATGGGCTGAATTTTTTGTTTAGTAAAAAATTTAGTACTACTACAGTTGTCAACTTTTATATATATGTTTCTTGTCACAAAATCACATTTAAACTGACAGCATTTTATATCCAGCTTATTATTATCGATATTTATGGACAATTCATTATTTATCGACGCGAGTATATCGATATTGCTAGAATAGAATAGAATAGAATATAACTTTATTATACACCAAAAATTAAACACAGATCACAATTAATACAAATAGGAAACAAACAAAAAAATAATAAAAAAAGCAGATATATAACAAAACAATAGAATAGATACATGATGTATAAGGGCGGTCTTATCGCCTAGAGCGTTAGCCTTGCTAGTGTTTTTTTAGCGCGCTAATTCTATAGCCACAAAGCAAAGGCAAACTTTTCTAATTTATTCATAACACGGCACCCCGCTTGTAAAGTTGTGGAGTTTTTGTTAACAATACGGATGAACGTTACCGAGTGGAATAAAATTCGAGAGATGCGAGATGCTGGAGTAGGCCAACTCAAGGAAAAGGTTAACATATTTTCGATGTTGAAGGTATATTGTTTTTGAAAGATGAAATGTAAAACTAGGTGCTTATAATCAATTCGTAATTGTAAGTCAAGCAAAAGAAGAAGTCAAGAGAAAGAGAAGACGAGAAGAAAAGAAAGAAGAAGAGAAGATTCAAGTTGTTGTTATCAAGCTGAAATAAAGTATTTTGAAAACGTAATACATGATTTATTATAAAAGTTCAAGTGAACTGATATTATAGAAATAAACCGAGATTACACATCGCTCTGTGATTCGCACCAAAAGTTTAATGATTAAAAATAAAATTGAGTCTTCACTGTCAAGTTTAAACCACTATTGTTGTTAATGTTTGCTTTTCCAAGTTTAGTTTTTTAACGTCAAGTTTTATCTTGACACGCTCATCAGAATTACGTTGGTATCAAATAATTTTGCCACCAAAAATATAATTATGCCTAAGTCTTTATATTATAATAGACGTAATTGAATTAAATTTATGATAAAGACGTAATGTAGACTATTCAAATCTCAAGTACCTCGTTATTCTTATCACAAGCCTTTATCAGAGTGTAATCATAATTGAAAAGCTGAACAATGTCTAGTTGAAACCTTTCAAGCCACAAAAAGG
Source organism: Biston betularia (assembly GCA_905404145.2). NCBI lineage: Eukaryota > Metazoa > Arthropoda > Insecta > Lepidoptera > Geometridae > Biston > Biston betularia. The sequence goes on along the minus strand of FR989879.1, from coordinate 12,608,879 downwards.
GGTTGGACAAGGGTGCATTATTTCTCCAATTTTCTTCAATATTTATGGTGGATATACACATTATGAGAAGAGTCTTGGATAGTTTGGAACGTAGAATATCTGTTCGTGATAGAAAAATCGGCAACCTAAGATACGTAGATGACACTACTTTATTTGCGATCGTCCGAGCAAAAACAAAGGCTATTGCATCGCTGCTTTGGCGCTCATTACTTTGAGACATTCGATGGTTAGTCTCAATAATCTTATAATTTCGCTAGCTGCAGTACCTTTTAAATCGGAACAGAGTAGGTAATGTTTGCATACTAATGCTTGGTGGCAGATATCTGGTACTGCTGTGGTCGACGACTGGACTTCTTGCTAACGAGATTTACCACCAAATAAAACATTTGCATTGTATGTTTGTCTTGTGTGATGACTGATGACTTTGTTTTACGGTTTACGGTTTTTATTTATCATTCTTTTTAAAATGTATTCGGAAGATTTAATAAACCGAATTATAGTGTACACACATTTGCTTTCTTTGTATTTAAAATCCCTACCGTATTTTTTTTCTGTGTAAAAGTCACCAAGATATTCAACAGTGATACCTACTTATGTGTTATGAAAATTACTTCCAAATGTCTTATTGTTTGTGATTTAATTTCGTATTCTGCGTCAAACTGAGCCAGATATTTTTGTATTTCATTAGTGAAGTTTCAGAAAGTTTTTTTCTTGATTTACATTATAGCCTTGTTACACGCTTTTTATGTTTTATTTTCAAAAACTCTTCCAAACCTCTCGATAAAATGAAACTCATAATAATAAATTTAAAAAAAAAAATTATATCCATATTTGAAAAAAATATCGGAATCCATACTTTTTAAACTTTTTAATTACAAATTATATAAAAATTAGTATTTAGCACTTTTCTATGAAACACAGTAGTTTGTGAGTACCAATTAGTGTTACAAAGTATTTCGGATTTTTTAACATAACAAGAAGTCAAATAAATAATAATGTATTACAAAGTTTTTCTTCTTTTTCTACTTCGATTTTGGCGTCACATTTTATGCATTTGCCAGTGTTTTGATATTTTCAAGTATCATAAGTTAAACAAGACTAAGTCACAGTCAAAGTTATACAAAATGAGTCTTGATCGAGCGGTGACTTTACAACAAGCTGCAATAGAGTTTTTGGAAGCAACACGTATAGGCATGTTTTACCACAACATATCACTTTTCTACACTGGCACACATAATTTGGCACGAAAATATTAGTAATATATTCACGATATTAGTTTTTGAAAATAATAAAACACGTTCCTGCCAAATCTCCGTTGCAAAGTTGACCATAGGGGTTTTGGCACTTTACAATGGCAAATACACAAAATGCTATGCCAAAATAAAAGTAAAAAGTTTGATCATACTGAATTTATTTTAATATCGCACTACCCTATGACACAGGTCACACTACCCTATGACACACGTCACACTACCCTATGACACACGTCACACTAACCTATGACACACGTCACACTAACCTATGACACACGTCACACTACCCTATGACACACGTCACACTACCCTATGACACACATCGCACTACCCTATGACACACGTCACACTACCCTATGACACACGTCACACTACCCTATGACACACGTCACACTACCCTATGACACACGTCACACTACCCTATGACACACGTCACACTACCCTATGACACACGTCACACTACCCTATAACACACCACACTACCCTATGACACACGTCACACTACCCTATGACACACGTCACACTACCCTATGACACACGTCACACTACCCTATGACACACGTCACACTACCCTATGACACACGTCACACTACCCTATGACACACGTCACACTACCCTATGATACACATCACACTACCCTATGACACGAAATGCCAAATCCCGTCAATAGACGAAATATTAATAACAATGGTGCAGGAGAGATGAAAATAAGTAACATTTTAATGTAAAAAAATGAAACAACGACTGTGATAACTTATATACATACTTACATCATAACGCTCATTTTCCCATAATAGGGTGAAAAACTTAATGTCTAACCAAATAAACCACCCATAAACTGTAAATTTCCTCAATTCCCGACGAAATTCTAGCTAACCCGCACGTCCGATCCCGACACACAGAAAATGTAGGTTAAAAAAGAAAAATACCTCAAAGGATCGCAAGGACAGCAACATTGCCGGGCTATTTCACCTAAACTAAATTTCCTCCAACTAAAAGTCGCCCTTTTTGTATTCAGAGGAGAGCCGAGGTAATTTCCTCGGAGTAAAGGGGAGGTTACCTTAAAGATGAACAAAATATTGTTATAAATGTAGCAAATGTAGTGAGGAAGTGACGAGCCGAGGCGACATTAAGCCCGCCCGGGAGCTTGGCTAGGGTGACTGTCAACCACGCCGCCATGTTGTTTTACGTTTTTAGATATTTATTTAATTTCTTAAAAAGCTGCGCCCACGGCTCCATCCAAGTTTTCTAGGATAAAAAGTAGCAGTCAATTTATTTACTTCAGACTACCCTATGAACCACGTCATACTACCCTATGACATAGTTTTTACCCGCGATTTCATCCGCATCGAATATAACATACTAATGTTTATTCGGTTCGTAGAATTGACGAAAAGTTAATAACTCTGTATTCGTCCTAGAAATACCTTAATCGTTAGTAACCTAACATTTTCCGGCATGATAAGTATCTAATAAATATTGTATGTTAATTTAGATAGTCAAGAAATATCCAAACAAACAAACTTTCACAGTTACAATAATATCATAATCATAATCATATTTTATTGATAACGAGGTGTTACAGGTCAAGAATTTTCAATAATAATCATAAACGAATAACAAATGTCAGTCAAAATATTAAAAATAAAAAACAATACAAAAATGTCAAAATTCACAAATTTTTTTGTAACTGTAAAACGTGGCTCGATAAGCCAGTTCCTATCAGTAGGATACGTCGTATAGCGATGTCACATGTCAGGGATTTTTAAAAAATGTAAAAGTAATGAGACTTTCGAGATGCTCTCCTGATAGTAAAGATAACTAACTAAATGCCCTTAATATTGCAGCAATACATATAATTTTGAGTAGCAAAACAAACTCCAGGGCATCGCTGCTATGGCTCTCATCACTTTGAGACTTTCGATGGTTAGTCTCAACAGCGCTGTAATGTCGTTAGCTGCAGTACCCTTCAAACTGGAACACAGTAACGCTTACATCGGGTAATACGGTGGTATTTACGTGGATAAAAGTTGGTAAAGTTACAATAATAATAATTGCCTCAACCTATACTTCGGTTTGGATCTGGAATGCTCAGTATAGATTTTGATCCAGTGCTGCATATTTAGGCAATTCTATAATCCAAATTTAGCGGATCTTACATCATTTTACAAAAAAAAAAACATAATTACTAGCAGCTCAAATAAATTATTACAAGAAAACAAACATAGGCAAGTAAATTCCAACATCAAAGACTGTGTCTATATAAAGAAGATCTGACACTTGATCTAATCGCCTAGCGAAAGCCTCTTAAAATGTTGGTTGAGGCTATAAAGCCGTTTACCATGATAACTATTGGGATAATGATCGTCGAGTCAACTTTCCACATGACCTTTGAGATGGCTCTCTAGGTGGTCTTGAGGACCACTTAAAAAGTCTTGAAAAAATTAAAATACTTTAATTGAAAAAATAGGATACAAATTATCATTTTACGACCTAAATTATATCCACCCTACGTGTTCCAACAGCGTCGCCTATCCAATTTCCTCCGCAAGACAACCCCTTTCTACCGGGAAACATTAAAAAAACCTTTCGCCATCGTTCTTTACCGCTATTAACAGTTTTATGGTTGCACCGGTATTGAATATTACCTAATAGGTTTATTAACGAAGGTGCTTCACAAGAAGATGTTTTGGAAAATGTGGCTAACAGGAATATTGGAGAAATTAAACGTAAAATAGTAAAACAATTCTAGAATTGAACGTCACAGATAAAAACTATTTACTGTTTACACTTTATCTATTCATCATCATCATCATCATCATCATCATTTCAGCCGTAGGACGTCCACAGCTGGACATAGGCCACCCCCATTGACAATCGCAATAACAATCTTTATCTTTTACAATTCCACTAATATTGTAAATGTGAAAGTTTGGATTACTTTTTTTAATATAAAAAGTAATGAGACGAACGAGACGCTCACCTGATGGTAAGAGATAACGCCTGTTCATGACCATTGCAGCGATACACAGAACTTTTAGTAACAAACCACAGTCCAGGGCATCACTGCTTTGACGCTCATTGCTTTGAGACTTTCGAAGGTTAGTCTCAAGAGCTCAGTAATTTCGCTAGCTGCAGTACCCTTCCAACTGGAACACAGTAATGTTTACACACTACTGCTTAGCGACCGAATAAATGGTACTGCGGTGGTACCAACCTAGACGACCTCCTGCTAAGGAGATCTACCACCAAGTAAAATGGATGGATGGATGTTTGTTACTCTTTCACGCAAAAGACCAAGTTTTTTGTGTTAGTTATGTGTGATTACTCAGGTACTCAGTCTTCAGAGATTTCATAATGTTTTCATACGCTTTCTTCAAAAGAGTCCAGTAAGGATTGAGTAAGGTTGAAAAGAAAGCTAGTTTACTAAAAATTCAGTAAACAAAGTAAGTATTTACATAACTGAAATTAAATCCTGGGACCTCGAGTGTATTTCCCATCGACAAACACTCAAAGCCGCGCGTCAATCTCAAACCGCATAATATTTCATAGCTCGCAGACAGAATAGTGAAAGAAGTAAATTCTTCCCGCAAAGATCACACTACAAGTGGGTCGCCAGTAACGGCAAACTATTTTGGTTATCGTACTATTAGCGCAATTAATTTCAATTGTTTATTTCCGATAAAACTAATAGAAACATAATAAAAATAAGTTCAAAAATGTTTTTTTTTTATTTCAACCCCCACAATGAGCTTGTGCTACTGGTGACGGAAAACATTGTGAGGAAACTATAGCATGGTGGTAGGTTACTTTTTAGTACTCGGCTGGCTAGCTACCACAATCTACCGCCAAGCATCTAACGGTGTATTCCGGCAGCCTCACTTTTTTAGAGAGCCAGTTCCAGTTCCATTTAAGGCTAGATTTGACAGCCCCGTTGGCTCATTGGTAGTATATTTGCCTTGAGAGCTGTAGGGCGTGGGTTCGATTCTCACTCAGGGCAAACATTTTGTGAATAAGCAAATGTTTGTTCTGTGTCTGGGTGTTCTGTATGTATCATAAACAAGTATGTATTTACAAAAAAAAAAGTATTTATGTATTCTATCAGTTATCTGACTTCCATCACACAAGCTCTGCTTAGTTTGGGGCCAGATGGCGCTGTGTATATAGTCCTACGACATTTATTATTTATTATTTAAGGCTAGATGTGCATTACCATCATCGACCTAACTGTCACTTAACATCAGGTGAGTTGTGGTCAAGCACCTAGTCTGTCAACCATTAAAAAAAACATTTTCTAGAAAATTACGCGTAGCATCCACGCCTTAGGCTGGAAAGTTGAAAAATTGATTAGCCTTTTTTAAGAGCACCCTTACGCCTTTCACTATCTATATACTTATGTTAGTATAAGAATAAGTTCAGCTTGAAGCCTGAAAGGCTTGCCCTAAAAATAGTGCGCGCGTAATGAGAAAAGAGGGTCGCAGTTAATATTTATGGGCTTCTTGTAGCCAACTATCTCTCGCTACTTGCGGGCCACTTCCAGGAAGTGTTGGTCTCACTTTTTGTACATATTTATTCTTTATGACGTTAGCTTACTTCAGGGCCTTTCATTTGATACCCATATTGAGGGAATTGTGAATAAATATGTAATCCGCCATTTTGGACCGATTTTCATCAAACATAGCTAACACTCCCGACTAATTCAACTTTCAAACAAAAGAAAACAAAACCAAAATCGGTTCATCCGTTCGGGAGCTATGATGCCACAGACAGACACACACACAGACACGTCAAACTTATAACACCCCGTCGTTTTTGCGTCTAGGGTAAAATACTTGTAACATTGGTATCGTGTTTTCCATGCTTGGTTGATTGGAAAAGATTGCTCTTAGCGATAAGGTCGCCATTTGTGGCATTAGCTAATACGATTATTATTTTTCTGGATTTTTTTCTTGTTTTATAATAAATTGGATTACGTTTGACCGCCATCTTTTTTTTAAATTGTTTACACGCCAGGTATTTGACCACAGCTCACCTGATGTTAAGTGAAGGTGTAATCGAAGATGGTGAAGCACATCTAGCTTGGAATGGATCTGGCTCTCAAGTGAGGCTGCCGGAACACACCGTTAGATGCTTGGCGGCAGATTTTCAACTTGATTCTCGCCTGATGTTAAGTGATGAGACGGTCAAACATTGAGCACGCTTGCCTAAAACATACTATTTCACTCTCGATTTGAAAACACCCAGTTTATTTCCATCGGGGGACGCCCACTCAAGTAGCGTATTCCACAGTCTAGCGGTCTGCACAATGAACGTGGAATCAAATCATTTCGAGTTTTTGGAACGTCGACCATGAAACGATGTCGCTTTTAGAGCTTCTGGCTGTCCAATAGAAAAATGGGTATGGAGAAAATAGACCATTTTTATAGATCAACGTGACACTAGGCTGTATTTCCGCCCCTACGGGCAGTATTAATGCCTTCAGAACGAGTACGGCGAAGATATGCAACCGAGACCCCTTGCTGCCACCCTTGCTAGTCATTTGAGTAATCTACAGATCGACGCCGTCAAAGGGCGACACTGCGTTTGAAGTAACACTACCTACTTACTCCTGGCATGTCTGGTACGAAGGAATGTGGGGCATGCTATAAACGTCGCATGCTATATGAAATGACTTCATATATTATTTCGTAAGGACTGGACAGGATAAAACGAGACAATTTCATTGTGCAGTGCATCTAGCTATGCGCTATTAAATAGCTTTTAGTTTTGTTCGTGACTAGCGGACGCCTCGCGGTTTTACCCGCGTAGTTTCCGTTCCCGTGGGAATACAGGGATAAAAAGTAGCCTATGTCACCCGGGGATAGTGTAGCTTACCAACGGTGAAAGAGTTTTTGAAATCGGTTCTGTAGTTTCGGAGCCTATTCAATACAAACAAACAAACAATCAAATCATTCACGTTATAATAGTATAGATAGATAAATATATATAGAGATAGATCTATATAGATAGATAGATCTATATAGATAGATAGATCTATATAGATAGATAGATCTAGATATAGATAGATCTATAGAGATAGATATTTGTTTCATTATTTGTTTGTAATGAAATAGGTCATTACAAACAAATAATGAAATCTTTCCTCTTTATAATATTATAGATAGATTATGTCATATCGATAAAATAATCAAAATTGTAATAATATAATGTCAGAAAAATATCAGAAAAAAAAATCACACAAATATATAAGATTCGAATATACAAGTATTTTTTCAAATTTTGTCAGTAATTTTGTGATAAATAATTTTTTTAATTTAAAAATTAAGAGGTGAACAAAATGTTCTTTTTATCGTATAAGATAACGCCAGTACAAGTACCCTTCAAACCGAAACAGTAATGTTTACACACTACTGCTTGGTAGCAGAATATCTGGTACTACGGTGGTACCTACCTAGACGACCTCTTGCTAAGGAGATCTACCACCAAGATAAATTTACGAAACAACTGAGATTTTACACGAGTTCAGGTCATGGGCAGGCATCATCTCTTACCATCAGGCGAGAGCATTCGTCTCAGGATATGAACATTAAAAAAATTTGAAACATTTTTTTAGGATATGTCATTTTTCTGAAACAAATATTTTTTGGCGGGCACAAAATAAAAAAATATGCAATGCAATGAACTACAATTAGTTACAGTAATTACCTCCTTTCCGTTTAGTACCTACTGCCGTTCCGTGATACCCTGTTTATTGATAGAGTTTGATATACCAGTTTGCCATTCTTAACTCGCAATATAAACTTTGTAACTTACTGACGTTACCATACTAAGTCATAACTTATACTTAGCAATACACAAACTATTGAAATTATTTACTTGCTCCAAGTGGCTAAGTATGTTTAAGTTACGCTCAAGTTACGGATACAAGCAGGTGAAGTTATAATTCAGAGTTATGTTTTTTTTTAATTGTGTAATGACATAGCAAGAGACGCATCTATACAAAAAAATATGAAAGCTTTAGAAATAGCCATGGAAAAAGCTTTGCTTTGATGGTTGTTACTACGTATACAAAAATAAATTAAAAATTTTAATGGTTCGGCCGTGAAGTCCTCAGTAATCTGTGAAAAGTAGACTTTTTTCATTGGTTCACGGAATAGACGTCAAAAAAAATTATAGCCTTACAATAATAATTGTACCACAATTTTTTTATAAATAACTTTATCATAAGTAGTTTAAGTAGTGTATATACACCAGAGACAGCAAAAGCGTCAAACATAATACATTCTAAATCTAAAGATATACAAAATACTAAAAACCAGCCAAGTGCGAGATGGTTTCACGCTAACACTAAGTAACTATTTTTTTTATTACTAAGTGGCTGAGGTAAATACATTTCTTATGCGATTAAAAAACTTCATCGAAGCTTATAGTAAAGTCGCTACTACTTTAATAAAGCATAACTAGATTTGACTGACACGGACTAGACTTGACAGAGACTGGACTTTGATTACTTTTTTTTTAACTTATGAAACTTGAAAACATCAAAACACTTGACACTGGCAAATGCACAAACTGCGACGTCAAAATTAAGTAGGTACAAAATAAATGTAATCTAAACTATTATAATGAGGAAAGATTTGATTGTGTATTTGTTTGTTTGTATGGAATAGCTCCTAAACCACTGGACCGATTTCAAAAATTCTTTCACCGTTGAGAAGCTATCCTATCCCCGGGTAACATAGGCTACTTTTTATTCCTGTATTCCCACGGAAACGAGAACTACGCGGGTGAAACCGCGAGGCGTCCCCTAGTCAACATTAATTATAAAAAGAAAAGATTTGTTTGTTTGTTTGTATTGAACAGGCTCCGAAACTACTGGACCAATCTGAATAATTGTTTCATCATTAGAATGCTACATTATCACTGAGTGACATAGGCTATATTTATGTTGTTAATCGAGTTTTGTTTCCCCGTGCGAAACCGAGGCGAGCTGCTAGTTAAGAATAAAAACAAAAGTAGTTGCATTTTAAAGTCTCAAACGTATTGAAGTTACATCCATCGGGAGTGTTCCAGACGTTTTTGTATCCAATGAAAATTTATAGACTTCAGTCTGGCCTAATTTAGGATTGTACCAAATTACCAAAGTTTAATGGCGCAGTGTGTCCTAGACCTAACAAAAGCTGTTTGATTAACCCTAATTCTGCTTTGTATTCGCAAGCCGTCACGTTTTTATAGGGGAAAGTTTTAAAGCTTCGTGTAAAAGGGTACCTAGTACTTACTGTATGAAGGTCGCTTTCACGTAGGTACTCGCTTAACGTACCCAGTGAAAAGAATATAAAGCAAAATCTTTCTGTGTTGGTCCAATATCTATATCTATCTATATCTATCTATGTCTATATCTATCTATGTCTATATCTATCTATGTCTATATCTATCTATGTCTATATCTATCTATGTCTATATCTGTCTATGTCTATATCTATATATGTCTATATCTATCTATGGATATATCTATCTATGTCTATATCTACCTATGTCTATATCTATCTATGTCTATATCTATCTATGTCTATATCTATCTATGTCTATATCTATCTATGTCTATATATCTATGTCTATATCTATCCATACATTATAAAAAGGAAAGATTTGATTGCTTGTTTGTTTGTATTGATTAGGCTCCAAAACTACTAGACCAAGTATAAAAATTCTTTCACCGTTGAGAAGCCTCTCTATCTCCAGGTGCCATAGGCTACTTTTTATCACTGTATTCCCACGGGAACGGGAATTACGCGGGTGAAACCGCGAGGCGTCTGCTAGTACTATTATAAAGGGGAAAGATTTGATTGTTTGTTTGTTTGTATTGAATAGGCTCCGAAACTACTAGACGGCTTTCAAAAATTCTTTCACCGTTGTCAAGCTACACTATCTCCGGGTGCCATAGGCTACTTTTATACCTGTATTGCCACGGGAACGGGAACTAAGCGGGTGAAACCGCGAGGCGTCCGCTAGTAAATAATAAATCTGGAGCACTAATTGGTCAATCAGCCTTTATGAGTGAGTATGCCTATATTGTGTTTATTCGACTCAATACAAATTACCTAATTAAACTGGCCTACTAATACATAAAATCGGATGGGTATATTTACTTATAGGGCTGCCCAAAAAGGAGTGCAATGTAGATGGATACGACTATACGTACATAATATATACATATTTTTGAAATGTAAAAGTAATGAGACGAACGATACGCTCTCCTGATAGTAAAAGATGAACGCATGCCCATAACCATACACAGAACTTTGAGTAGCGAAACAAAGTCTGGGGTATCGCTGCTTTGGCGCTCATTACTTTAAGACTTTCGATGGTTAGTCACAACAGCCCAGTAATTTCGCTAGCTGCATCACCTTTTAAAGCGGAACACAGTAATGTTTGCATACTGGCAGCTTGGCAGTATGTAAACATTAGCAGCAGCATATCTGGTACTACCAAATAAAAATAATAAACATGTACTTTTAAAAGAACAGAACAACAACAACAACAATTTTCGAACAGTATTAGAAAATTGTTAGGAAACCATAAAATGGTGGTAGGGTACTTTCTAGTACTCGGCTGGCTAGCTACCACCCTCGAGTTGAAAATCTGCTGTCAAGTACCTAATAGTGTGTTCCGGAAGCCTCAATTGAGAGCCAGTTCTATTTCAGAACAAGTGTGTGTTCTACCACACCGCCACATAAAGTAAATATTGCAGGACATTTACACACACACACAGCGCCATCTAGCCCCAAACTAAGCAAAGCTTGCACTGTGGGAACCAGACAGCTGACAGAATACTTGTTATTTTTTTTGTAAATACATACAGTACACCCAGACAGAACAAACATCGATAGTCACACAAATGTTAGTCCTGAGAAGGAATTGAACCCACGCCTTTCAGCTCTCGAAGCAGACATACTACCAATGAACCAACAGCGCAGCGCTGTCATAAAAAAAAGATCTGTATCATAGTATAATTTTTGCATTATTGTAATGATTTTGGTAATACGTAACGCTATAGTCAAGGTAGGTACGGGCGTTGCGTTCTAAGTGCTTTTTTACCTGTAATGGTAAATCACTCCGCGCTGTGAAACAGTTCTGGGAATTCTGTCCTTTTAGGGACATAGGTGTTAATATTATTATGCCATAGGGTGCAATATAGCACAGTTTTAACGCGCGTAGCCGCACTAAAGTGGATACGATATAATACCGAATTTCAAGCGCGCTTGTTGCGAGCCGCACGATGGATTGGTCCAAGAAAAGAGCAGACCGAGGTTTTGTTAATATTAAATCACACAGGAAAGACGAACTTAGTAACTTTTGTGAGATAAGAAATAATTTAGGTAATTAATCTTTAGTAATTACAAGGATATTCGTGCTATGAGCAGATAAAACACATTAACAATTATGTTTTAAAAAATTTACTTACTCAAATCAAAATTATAAATGTAATGAGGATATTTAACGCAGCGCCATTTAATCTCAAACTAAGCAAAGCTTTTACTATGGGAACCAGACAGCTGACAAAATACTTAAATTCTTTTTTTTTGTGAATACATAATTTAGTACACCCAGACACAGAACAATAATCGATGTTAGTCACACAAATGTTAGTCCTGAGTGGAGATGGAACCTACGCCCTTCAGTTCTCGAAGCAGACATACTACCAATCAACCAAAAGGGCTGTCAATGTTGTCGCATAACTAACAGCATGGTAAAGAAAACAATTCAAGTTAGGTGAAACGTAAATGTTTCAGATTATTTTACAGTTCATGGATATAAATCTCACTCTTTCACCATTATTAGAATTTTGATACGACATAATTCACTAGAAAAATTATTATAACACAGTTTTCTTGCAATAAAAATGAAAATTTGTGGCTGAAAATATAACAATATTTTGTCGAAATAAGTACAAGTTACTAAGCCATTAATATTTCTGATTTTTTTTAAGGTTGTGTAGTTTTTTTTCTATAAATCCTTGATTAGGTATATAAAAGTTAGAGTCACTTAAAACTAAAAGGTTACCGCTACCTTAACTACCTGGTTCTATCTTCATCATAGTTATGTACCGCTAAACTGCTACAGGATATATCTAACTATATAATTCTCCAATAAATACAATTTGGGCGCCTTCAAGTCGCGAGTGAATAGATTTCATCTAAGTAAGCGTGCTCTATCGTGATCCGAACCTAAGCTTAGCATCAGATGAAATAGTAATCAAACGCAAGGTTATTTGATAATAATTATTTTAAAAAGTTGGCCGTCAAAGAATGGCTGACAGGCGTGATACATTTAAACAATAAGCACACAGATAAATAACAAAGTGTACGCACACGCACATTATATACAAAGGAATTGAAAGGAACGGCTATGAGGAGATGGATTGTGACATGAGAGCGTCACGCCATTTACTGTCACGGCATACAAGCCAATTTTACTACCACTAAACGATTACACCAAAAACAAAAACCTGGAAAGTTACATACATAGTAAATGTAGGTTATATTATTATTAAAAAAATATAAATGCACATCATGTATTTCACGTTAGTATCCGCGAATGCTCCTCCCTTGGCCCAGGCTCGCTCGAAAGCCCGCCAGTTCGTGGGACTTGTGTAATTTATTCATAGTCGTGTAATGACACTCGATTACTTTGAACCCTTTACCCGAGCGTCGCTCAAAAACTGTTATTTTTATTAAGCGCAAGGAAAATTACTTCGTTTGGAGCGATGACGCTTTAGCGGAATTGCTGCGCATTTTAACGAGATTCTTTCACTTTGATGTTTGTTGGCGGTTTATTTTATAGCTGTTTACAAAGGCTATGGACATTGTAATACAAGTGACTTTAACGCATACCTGGGTAGGGGAAAGTGGAGATTTCTGCCCAAGTGGGTTTTCCCTGGTGGATACAGTCTGGGTGCGTTTAAGTCTTAAGTTTAAGTGTAGCGATGATAGCTCAGTGGTTAGCGCGGTAGGTTCGCATGCCGAAGGGCGTGGGTTCAAGCCCCAACAATGAGCTTGAGCTGACGGTGTACAAGCTTTGCTTAGTTTGGGGTCAGATGGCGCTGTGTGTAATGTCCTACGATATTTATTTTATTTTATTATTATTTATACAGAAATAACCACAGATGAATGTCAGAGAAAGTGATTTGCCAATTTAAAAAAAAAAGTTAAGTAAACTGTTCCTTGAAAAAAGTTTGTTGATCCAAAACGAAATGTTTGGAGAACACACTAAATGTAGGTATTAATGCATTTATTTCATTAATTCGATTGTGGTAAGTGATGCCAACCACAGCTGCAACATTGATCCAAAACTGGATCATACAATATTAACCCGAATAAATTATAATTAACGTTGTAACTAAATTGATTTTGATTAAGCACTTTTTAATAAAGTAACCACAAATACAGCTATTCAAGCTTCTAATATAAACATTTCGCTTCAAATACTTTTGTTATTCCTAACATTCTAGTAATACTTTCAAACAATGCGTGACCTTCCGCCTAAACAAACGGAAAAATATCGCGTCGAATGCTAATACTCGCTTTCATTGTAGTCGGGTAAAGGCTGAACATTCGTGAAGAACCACAGATGAAAGAAATCAGCAGAAGAAGCAAATTGGTTAAAACATTAACGAAATTACAAAACAACATAAAAATATTTTTTTACTAATATTTTGGTAGTAGATATACTTCGCAGAATGCCGTTTAGGCAGTTACCATAGCAGTACCAGATATTCTGCCACTAAGCAGTAGTGTATAATATAGTACTGTGCTCCGGTTTAAAAAGTACTTTAGCTAGCAAAATTACAGACTGTTCAGACTAACCATAGAATGTATCAAAGTAACCAGTTAGCGCCAAAGTAGTTAGTTTATTACTCAAAGTTCTGTTCAGAGTTCTGTGCAATGGCCATATACATACATTATATCTTACCATCAAGAGAACGTCTCGTTCGTCTCATTAATCGTTTAATAAGTATTTTACTGTAAATAAAAATGGCAAAACAAAATACGTGTCTCAAAAAAATTTATTTCGACCTGTTTTTCTTTTAGCACTTTTATTAAGAAGCTGATTTTAAATTGCGGTATGGTTACAAAACACTTTGCCTACTTCAATTATGTTTTCAGCGTTAAGAAAATTCATGAATTTTTCTAAAAATAAATAAAAACTAGGCTAATTCAATTAATGTGTTTACTACTCTACTCTTAACATTTGCACGCCTGCTTGCAGACTGAATACAAAAATTGTTGTAAGTTCTATTATATTATATACCTACATGTATTATAAAATATATAATATGATTTGATTTAGTTAGAATTAAATTTTCCTTTTTTTACTAATATTTGGTTTAAAAACCAACTGACATAATAAGCTAATTAATTAAATTTAACAACAGTTAATGACGTAAACAAAGTAACATGCGTAATCTAGCTAAATTGAATTTCCTTTAAGTCTGCGGTCAAAAGGCTAAACAATCGCGAGACCGCAGTGCGTCATAATTTCGTATTGTGACCAAGAGTCCGCGGATTTTTGGGATATGTAGCGTATTGTCCGGCCTTCGCGGACAATGGCCGAAAAATGCAGGATGTTTATTAAATCCGGGTAAGGTTTAATAACAGCTGGATATTTGAATAATTCCGGTATTTGGTACTTGGTGTTTCCGCAATTTAGCGGTGTTAGCCTTTTTGTGACAGTTTATTTTGATCTACGAGTAGGTTCATTAAAACTTGTACACCAGAGACTTATTTTGCTACAAAGATATTTTTTACACAACTGGCCAAAAAGGAGTGTCATGTTTTAATGATTTATGGCTATATTGTATGTGAGTTTTTTATTCCACCAAAACTTTTGACGCCTCATTAGATTTGGATCTTTCTTTAGAATCCTTATATTACTCCAAGAGACAATAGCTATATTAAAAATAAAACAACATGGCTGCGGTATGGTTCGATTTTTTTAAACGAGTTTACATGAATAGGTATTTTCTAGGAAAGCGTGCTTCATCTTCGGCCACATCATCACTTTCCACCAAATGAGATTGTGGCCAAACGCATGCATATTGCCTAGTCCTATGCAAAAAAAAAACACTATGGGACGCCTCTGCTAAGTATCAACTTGAAGCTCTGGAGTCGATTGAGAGGCGTGCTAGGAGGCTACACACACGACACTCGGACCACGTCTCAGTTGCAAAGCCTTGAGCACGGATGCAAATTCACTTGTTTATCTGTCTTCTATCGGATACATTTCGGGGAGTGTGCCTTGGAACTACATAATTTGGCTTCACCTGCCCCTTTTTACTACCGAACGGTTAAGCAGACAAAATGCCATACATACATGGTGAATATTCCCCACGTACGAACTAAATGCTTTGATTCCGCATTTTTTATACAAACAGCGAGAATGATGATTGAATGAACTCTCTGCCGGTGTCTGTTTTTCCCACGAAGTACAACTCGTGTGTCTTGAAATCCAGAGTAAACATGATTTTTCTAGGTAAGCGTGCTTCATTTTAGACTACAATCTGCTTAACATGGTTTCATCACGATGTTTCATCACGCTATGTATTCATCACGATGTTCTCGCTCACCGACAGCTCACGCTCATTGTTGGCTCAAGTTGTTTGTCGTAAACTTGGTGATTTATCATTATACTGCCCCGCGGCGTTACCCGTTACACGTTTTAGGAATGAAAAGTAGCCTATGTGTTAATTTAGGATCTCAGCTACCCCCATACCACCACGATAAGGCCGCCACTTGTGGCACTAGTACATAAGGTTCTTTTTTTCTCTGTATTTTTTTCTGCTTATGGTGTGCACAATAAAGAGTTTTATCTATCTATTTATCTATACCAGATTTCATCCAAATCCGTTCAGTAGTTTTTGCGTGAAAGAGTAACAAACATCCATTCGAAACTTTCACATTTATTATATAATAGTGGGATTCTTGTAGTAAACATAATTCTTACAAACATTATTCTAACATGGTCACCCTACTTCCACTGAGACACGCCACAAGTCGCCGGTCTTAACTTAAGCACTAAAGCTTTCTAGGTAATTAATTTTACGCTAGGTCTTCTCGATCGTTGTGACAGAACTAATTAAAATTACTAGCTCGTAAAGATAGCGGTCGTATCAAATGATATTACCTCCAACTGATAAAAATCAGCATTAAATGTAAATGTAAGCGCTAACGTGAACTTTATTTGTAACCGACTTAAAACAAGACTTTTATTAAAAATGTTTGTTACCTCATGTTTTTATTTTCGTGAAATCAAAACTAAACCCATATTTTGCTGTTTCTCATTTTAATAGATAGTCATTGTTTTGACCATATTAATCTATAATTAAATATTATTTTAATTATTCAAATACAAATACAAAACTTTTATTAATAACACTAAAGTAACCAACCATCGAATGTCTCAAAGTAATGAGCGCCAAAGCAGCGATGCCCTGGACTTTGGTTATCTGGTATCTGCCTTGAGAGCTGTAGGGCGTGGGTACAATTCCCACTCAGGGCAAACATTTTGTGATTAAACAAATGTTTGTTCTCTGCCTGGGTGTTCTGCATGTATTTACAAACAAAAAAAATACAGTATTTATGTATTCTATCAGTTATCTGACTTCCATCACACAAGCTCTGCTTAGTTTGGGGCCAGATGGCGCTGTCTTTCCGTCAGGCGTCTCGTTCGTCTTATTACTTTTTACTTTAAATAAAAATGAATAAAATAATTATTTGTTATTGTCAATTTACGCAATTCCTGACGAAATAATTGAACCTCCTCGTAACCCAAATATAAAAGAACGGTGTCATGGATGTGAAGCAGAAATAACCTTTAACCTTCAGTAATAATTGGGGGAGTGCCCTTGGCCAAACGCGTGCCTGTATCGAGGTGTCAAGTGTCAAGTACACGAACTGCTTTTATTTGTATTGATTTCATAACTGGGCTCTAGTGTGTGCTATAAACTAGACGATGCGGCAACTACGAGTATGTCAAGTTGTTGATATTTTTTTTTTATTAATTTGCCCCATCGGGCAGGCTAAAGCTGTAAAGCCATACTGCCTTATCTTAAGTGTTATTTCTGCTGTCTCTTAGCTATAGTTATGGTCAAAGTCCTGTCTTAGTCAAGTCCAGTCCGTGTCAGTCAAGTCAAGTAATGCTTTAGTAAAGTAGTGGCGACTTTACTATGAAGCTTCGATGGAGTTTTGGAAGCAACACGAAAACTCATGTTTCACCACATTAAATCATTTTCCCACACTCACGCTAGTAATTTGGCACTTTATGAATAAAACACCACCATTTGTATGCATAAACACTCGACAAAACACTAGTTTTGGAAAAAAATACAACGGAGCGACACGACTCTTCCCGCGTTCCCGCCAAAACTCCTCAAGTTGATGATAAAATTAGCTGCAAACAACACTCGCGCATTAATATGTGTTCCGACCGGTCTTTATGGAAGTCAATGGGGGAGGCCTATGTCCAGCAGTGGACGTCCTACGGCTGAACTTTGAGTAACAAACCAAAGTGCGCCCTGGACTTTGGTTTGTTACTCAAAGTTGATGAGCCGAAGACGATGCGCTCTCCTGATGGTAAGAAATAACACATTTCCATGGCCATTGCAGAAATACACAGAACTTTGAGTAGCAAAACAAAGTCCGGGGCGTCGCTGCTTTGGCGCTCATTACTTTGAGACTTTCGATGGTTAGTAATTTTTAGATAGTTGGTTGTCAACAGCCCTGTAATTTCGCTAGCTGCAGTACCCTCCACATTGGAACACAGTAATGTTTACACACTACTGCTTGGCGGCAGAATATCTGGTACTGCGGTGGTACCTACCTAGACGATCTCCTTCCTAAGGAGAGCTACCACCATGTGAACCTATTTGAGTGTGACAAATAAAAATATCGTAGTGATGATAGCTCAGTGGTTAGCGCGGTAGGTTCGCATGTCGAAGGGCGTGAGTTAAAACCCCGAAAATGAGCTTGAGCTGCCGGTGAAGGAAAACATCGCGAAGAAACCATACATGGTGGTAGGGTACTTTAGTACTCGGCTGGCTAGCTACCACCCTCAAGTTGAAAATCTGTCGCCAAGCACCTAACGGTGTGTTCCGGCAGCCTCACTTGAGAGCGAGTTCTATTCCAGGCTAGGTGTGCTTTACCATCTTCGACCACACCTCCACTGAACATAGAGTCTTTACTCGTATTCTACGCAACATTATGTATTTTTTTTCTTCTAATCCCTAACCCTCGACCTGGCAACAACATAAGCCGCGTAAAGCTTTATTCGTATAGCTAAACCTTTATATTGGGTAGAATACGCGTATCTCCGTATTCATCGTACCTCATAATCCGTGTTTTTTTATAGCTACGCGGTAATCAACACGTTACAGCTTTATACATCTACCGTAGGGTTCCGTACCTGAAGGATTTTCAACGTGAACCTGTTACTAAGTCTACGAATAATAAAGAAATATAAATATTGTAGGACATTACACACAGCGCCATCTGACCCCAAACTTTTTTTTTTAATATAAAAAGTAATGATACGAACTAGACGCTCTCCTGATGGTAAGAGATAACGCCTGTATGACCATTGCAGCGATACACAAAACTTTGAGTGACGAAACAAAGTCCAAGGCATCATTGCTTTGGCGCTCATTTCTTTGAGACTTTCGATGGTTGGTCTCAACAGTCCAGTAATTTCGCTAGCTGCAGTACCCTTCAAACCGGAACACAGTAATGTTTACACACTACTGCTTAGCGGCAGAATACTGCGGTGGTACCTACCTAGAAAACTTCCTGCTAAGGAGATCTACCACCAAGAAACTAAGCAAAGCTTGTACTATGGCAGTCAGATAACTGATAGAATACTTAAATACTTCTTTTTTGTAAATACATACTTATAATACATACAGTACACCCAGACACAGAACAAACTTTAGTTTATACCACAAGCTCTTTGTCCTGGGTGGGAATCGAACCCACGCCCTTCGGCTTTTGAAGCAAACATACTACCAATGAACCAACAGGGCTGTTTTCCATGCAGTGTTCTGTTATTTTGTCAAAGCGAGGGTTAACGATTCGGTTTTTCATTTGAAATTGTGCCCTATTATGGTACATGTAGAGATTAATTTTAATTATAGCTATTATAATTATATATTTACATATATAAAGTATTATAACGGTACTCTAGTAATTGGCAGTAGTTTGGTGAGTGATTGGCACTACCAATTTGGAACCAATTAATTTAGGTTTATTGGAAAATTTCCTAAACAACTATTGATTTGAAGAATCTACATTAGTTAAAGCTAAACCTATTGAATGCTGTGAGTTAAATTTTTCATTTCAATTTTGTTAAAGATTATTAAAAAACTTTTTTTACAAGAAATTTTCTACAACATGTGCAATGTGTATAAAAGCTGTTCCAATAGTTATTTTAATGTACAAATGTGTTGAGTGATAACGCTGCGTGTACAAACATTTCAAAGTCTATTTGATTTTTTTTTATGGTTGACAGGCTAGGTGTTTGACCACACCACACCTAAAGTTATGTGACGGTGTGGTCGATGGTAAAGCACAGAACACACCGTTAAATGCTTGGCGGCAGATTTTCAAGGGTGGCTAGCCAGCCGAGTACTAAAGTACCCTACCACCATGCCTATGGTTTCCTCACGATGTTTTCCTTCACCGGCAGCTCCCTTCGGCATGCGAACCGACCGCGCTAACCACTGAGCTATAATCGATACAAAATTTTTATGCATTCTGCCTGTGTCAAGTAGTCTATATGTCAGCATATTTTGGCAGAGTTTTTGGAACCAACGCGGTAATACATGTTTCACCGCATTATATTAGGTTCTTTTGTTCTCTGTACTTTTTTCAATACTAGTCAAAGTCCAGTCTTGGTCAAGTCTAGTCCGTGTCAGTCAAGTCATGTTTTAGTAAAGTAGTGGCGACTTTACTAAAGCTTCGATAGAGTTTTGGAAGCAACACGAAAAGTCATGTTTCACATTATATCATTTTCCCACACTCGCGCTTGTGATTCGGCACTTTATGAATAAAACACTACCATTTCTATGCATAAACACTCGATAAAACACTAGTTTTGGAAAAAAATACAACGGGGCGACACGACTCCTTCGCGTTCCCGCCAAAACTCAGATTACTGCTTGGTGGCAGAATATGTGATTGCGGTGGTTTCTACCTAGTCGACATCCTACTGAGGATTTAGAGTAGGTAAAAATGTTTTAATTTTTTTCTACCTCATCATCATCAGCCTATATTAGTCCACTGCTGGGCATAGGCCTCTCCCAAGACACGCCACTCAGCCCGATTTTCGGCTTTTCGCTTCCATCCACCGCCAGATGTCCTACGTATATCGTCACTCCATCGAGTCTCAGGGCGTCCTTCGCTACATTTTTCTACCTATTTCACCCTAATCCGGATATATCTTCTTGCTCCAGGAATGTCAATGTAGTTAACGCGGCGCGTTTGAATAAAAGATCATTATCTCATTTTATCTCCTCAACGCATCAAAGCCAAAGTAAAGCTTGTGTTCCTGTAATTTTCTTGGTGGTAGATCTCCTTAGCAGGAGGTCGTCTAGGTAGGTACCACCGCAGTACCAGTTATTCTGCCGCTAAGCAGTAGTATGTAAGCATTACTGTGTTCCGGTTTGAAGGGTACTGCAGCTAGCGAAATTACTGGGCTGTTGAGACTAACTCTATCAAAAGTCTCAAAGTAATGAGCGCCAAAGCAGTGATGCCCTGGACTTTGTTTTGCCACTTAAAGTTTTTGTGTATCGCTGCAATGGTCATGGACAGGCGTTATCTCTTACCATCAGGAGAGCGTCTCGTTCGTCTCATTACTTTTTACTTAAAAAAATAAAAAAATATTAAAATAATAAATTTTTAAGTTCGATTAAATTCGATTTTAGACATGAAAACTTTATCCATACTTATAATTAATAAATAATTTTGACAACCCTGGTGGTTCATTATTAGTATGTTTGCTCCAAAATCTGAAGGGCGTGGGTTTGATTCCCACCCAGGATAAATATTTTATGGTATAAACAAAAGTTGTTTTTTGCCTGGGTGGTCTGTATTTATTGTAAGTATGTATTTACAAAAAAAAAAAGTAATTACGTATCTAATATAGATAACTAATAGTTGTTATCTGACTTCCATAGTACAAGCTTTGCTTGGTTTGGGGTCAGATGGCGCTGTGTGTAATGTCCTACGATAAATTTATATATATTTAAATAAATATCGTAGCAAAATTACGCATCTCCATGATGTTTGTTACGCTTTCACGCAAAAACTACTGAACGGATTTGAATGAAATTTGGTATGAAGGTAGCTGAGATTTTGGATTAGCACATAAGGTACTTTTTATCTCAAAAACATACATTTTTACATTTACATTTTATTTTTTTATTTTACAGAATAATATTTTACAGACAATACATTACATTTACAGATTTTCACTCTACAATTTTTTATTTTATTTTGCAAATGACATGGCGTTATACATCGGGCCCCAAACTAGGCGACTATCTCGAAAACATGTAGCGGGTATTAGCTATTTATAATGATGTTAACCTCTTTCATATTTATCGTTTCGCTGCGGCTGGTTCACAGTCACGTACGAGCGCCGTGTGTGATCCGCTATCAGTACATTAGTTCCCATTGTCGCGTGCCTCCACTATCTTGGAGATAAGATCGGATAGTGACCTGTAATACAGTGTGACTGTTGTGATACGTTTGACAATCCATTTAGAACGTGATGTATTTAAAAATGTTAAATGTTAATTTACAGTTGTAATATTATTATTTTTTTTGGTTTGACATTTTTTATAGAATTTATTTCGACTACTTGACATTTGTTATTTGCAATTTTTAATTTCTTATTTCTATTTTATATTAATGACATTTTGACATTTTATTAATTTTGGTATTATATATAATTGTTATTAATTATTACATATATGCCTGACTTGTAATTGTCCCATTACCAATAAAATGATTATGATTAAATAATAATAATTAATTAATATCGTGCGACGTTACAAACAAAGTAAGTCTTAATTTTTTTTTTTTTTTATGGTTGACAGGCTAGTTGTTTTGACCACAGCTCACCTGATGTTAAGTGTAGGTGTGGTCGAAGATGGTAAAGCACACCTAGCCTGGAATGGAACTGGCTCTCAAGTGAGGCTGCCGGAACACACCGTTAGATGCTTGGCGGCAGATTTTCAACTTGAGGGTGGTAGCTAGCCAGCCGAGTACTAGAAAGTACCCTACCACCATGCTATGATTTCCTCACGATGTTTTCCTTCACCGGCAGCTCAAGCTCATTGTTGGGGTTTGAACCCACGCCCTTCGGCATGCGAACCTACCGCGCTAACCACTGAGCTATCATTGCTGATTAAAATTAATTTGACAAAATGTCCTGTTCCTAAATTGTACTACTGTAAATAAAATAAAAAATATTTCAAGTTTGGCAGCCATTGATAGTATGTCTGCTTCGAGAGCTGAAGGGCGTGGGTTCGATTCCCACTCAGGACTACCATTTGTGTGACAAACATCGTTGTTTGTTCTGTGTCAGGGTGTACTGTATGTATCATAATTATATATTTACAAAAAAAAGTATTTAAGTATTCTATCAGTTATCTGTCTTCTATAGCACAAGCTTTGCTTAGTTTGGGGTCAAATGGCGCTGTGTGTAATGTCCTATGATATTTTATTTATTTAGTTGACAAATGTCACGGACCCCGGTGTCTGTGGAGCGCATATATGTGACAAATTACTTTATTGACATTTTCATTATCATTGTTTTGACATATGTAATGATTTTGATAATAATTTTTAAATATGAATGGAAAAAGTGACCTGTAACTTTGGTGTTATTAATAAATGATTTGTATTTGTATAAATTTAAATAAAAAAAAAGAAACAAAAATATGTTTACATGTTTCAATATTTGTAGTAGCGTGGTCTGACTGTCAAACGTAGCAATACTAAAGATGTATAAAAACTCAACTTGTTAAGATATACAAGACGTATTGAGTGTTTTTCGTGTGTGTTTGTGTGTGTTTGTGTGTGGGTGGTCAAGTGGTGACTTTACGAGGTACACACACTTAGCTACTGTCGCTTTTATTAGTGCAGTGGACGTTTCGATTTTATCTTAATGCTTTATCTATGATTGATCGTTTTATACAATTAGTGGTTTGCTATTACTATGTGTAGGTATGTGATAAAATTATAAGATAGACAGATAGAAAGTCTTTATTGTGCATACCAAATATATAAAGAAACAGTAAAGAAAACAAAATAATCTTATAGGCTAGTGCCACAAGTGGCGGCCTTATCGCTAAGAGCGATCTCTTCCAGGCAATCAAAAATGGAAAACACGATACATCTTCAGAATAATCGTAGGCGGGAGATGTTGTAACACTCCCCACTACTACTACTACTAGGTACTACTACGTACTACTACTACTACTACTACTACTACTTTCCAGGCTAGGTGTGCTTTACCATATTCGGCCACACCTTAACTTAACATCAGGTGAGCTGTGGTCAAACACCTAGCTTGTCAAACATAAAAAAAACGTTTTTAGGATCAAAAATTTAAACTAATAAAAATATTTATATACATATAAAAAAACTCTGGCAAGTATTTGGAATGTAGGCACTTACCTATATGCTTAAAAGCTTGAGGCACTACCGTTATAGGTTAGGTACTTACTATACTTCTGTGCCTCAATCTTAGTAAGTACCAAATACGACAAATACTTACCAGAATTTATTTTTAAATTTTTCGTTTATTGTCCCAAAAAAAGTTTGTTTTTAAAAACAATATGTTTACTTTATTGCATCATGAGACTCTTGAAAATATGTAATACTTGACATTGGCAAAATTTAGAAAGTCCAATGCCGATAATAAAGAAAAAAATTACTTCGCTCAACTCAGCATAAAAACACAATCAGAATAATTGTTACCAAAATTTTGTTATTACAGTATCTACAAGTAAACTTCCTTTCATTTTTATGAATAATACGAAAGTTGAGCTAACAGTTATCCCCACATAAATATCATATACAAACAATATATTTTCCACAAAAACACTAAAATATAAGAAAATGCCTCAACTATTTACTGAAACCCTGTAATTTGTCCTTCATGATTTATCACCACACTGCTCGAAGTTTCGGCCTGAAAATTTGCAATGCGTATGAAATAACTATACTTAGAACTAACAGAAAGAGGCTATATATCAACCGTGAGCATTTAATGTACGTATTATTGTTAGTTTAGGATTCGACGTCAACTTTAATTACGCATCGAAAAATATGACACGATAAAATTAAAATACACAAGTACCTACGAAATGTTTACCGGAACGAATGTTAGCTGTCAGTTACCAAAATTACAACCAATTACTTGTTTTTATGCTATTGCATAGCTTCTATCGCGGGCCTTGAGCGTGGAGACCGAACCCAGAAATTCCGTAACGAAAATAACCTAACACCCCCCACTCCCACCGGCACAGCGGTGATACTTTTTAGTTTTGCCATCTATCGATGAATAGCAGAACTTTTAATGACTTTTTTGAAATATCACGCTTGTCTCTTTAGTTCAGCAACTCGCCTCTAGGTGGCATTGGTTGTATCGGCGTAAAAATGCTATGCAATAGCTTTACCGCGGCAGTCTCCGAGTGCCACACGTCTTTTTTTTTGTTATGTTTTCCTGAATACTCGTACTAGGTTGGTTAAAGAAAAACACAAAAGAAAAGTAGCAAAAAACTACAATTGTAATCTTGTGCTTCAAATTACATTCAATTGATAGCGTTCGTAGCGGAGCTATCGTTTGACAATTGCTTCATGTATAACTGTTACTCATTCCGTTGCATGACGGGTAAAATATATATTTGAAATCGTTTCTTAGTATCAAACCAATTGTAGGTGATACGAGTTCACCGGGTTGTAGTACCTAATGTATTTCCTGACAAAATTAAATGTGATATAAAACATATTATTATCTTTTGAAGGTCAGAGTGAATAAGTATTTTTTAATGGTTGACAGGCTAGGTATTTGACCACAACTCACCTGATGTTAAGTGACGATGTGGTTGAAGATGATAAACACACCTAGGTGTGGCTGCCGGAACACACCGTTAGATGTTTGGCGGCAGAATTTCAAGGGTGTAGCCAGCCGAGTACTAGAAAGTACCCTACCAACACGCTGTGGTTTCCTCACGATGTTTTCCTTCACCGGCAGCTCAAGCTCATTGTTGGGATTTGAAACCACGCCCTTCGGCATGCGAACCTACCACGTTAACCACTGAGCTATCATCGCTAAATATAATAAGTATATATTGACAAAAAATAAAGTATCTTATAAAAAAAAAGTAATCAAAAGTATCTGATTCATCTTTGATCTTTGACAAGCGAGTTAGTGTTCAAACGCAGACATAATATACTTGTTAAAAATCACCAATTTTTTTCTAAGTAATTAAAATGTCCGTCAGCTCTCCGTCTGCATGAAATCTCCGTGAATATTTATGAAGGAACTATGTCCAACGTGAGCTGTAGGTATTACTGCTCTGGATGTAGGTACGAGTGTGACTGATGGCAGTTTAATGGCTGTTAGGGTAGTTAGTAGAATGGAGGTTTTAGTTTTGGACATGTGGATATGACATTATTGTTTCTAGGGTCCCGTGTTTGGAACATGCTCAGCGAAACCATATTGCTGAGCTTCCACAAATGTATCTGTCCGTTTTACTTTTATTCAAATACAAATACTTTATTGGTAGCACCAATGTTACAAGTCACTTAAAAATTCCAAAGATGTCATTAAATGGGTTTAAAAACTGATTACATGTCAAAATAAGGTATGTCAATATAAAAATTTGTCAATAGCAAAAAAATATTGTCAATATATTAAAATGACATGACAAAAAAAAATCATAATTACTTACTAGTAATTCAATAATCTTTAAGTTTGAAATACTCGTCAATGTCATAAAACAAATTCTTATTCTTATTCAAAGTGGGGGCGATGAGTCCTGCACTGTCGTTCCGCTTGGGGTGTATTGTGCATTTCCCCCTGCCAGCGTCTACCCGAGCCAACCCAGCTCCTTGAAGTACCGGAGCGAGGCTCTGGGCCGCAGGCATAGTAGCTCCAGTGAGATGGGTCCGTTTTACTTTTAATACATACTTGATCGATTTAATTATCAATGAATAACAAAAAGTACGTGAGTAATCCCGCATGAGTACAAAGAAATGTGGCAAAACCAAATCACAGTCCTGTTGGTTCATTGGTAGAATGTCTGCTTCAAGAGCTGAAGGGCGTGGGTTTGATTCCCACCCGTGACAAGCTTTGTGGCATGAAAACTTTGTGGTTTATTCTGTGTCTGGGTGTTTTGTATTTATCAAAAAGAAAAAGTATTTAAATATTCTATCAGTTATCTGACTTCCATAGCACAAGCTTAGCTTAGTTTGGGCTCAAATGGTGCTGTGTGTAATGTCTTAGGATATTTATTTATTTACTTGTAAAAAGAGTAATTTCCAAAAAAGATTGTAACAAATAACAGGGTAACATCGATATCGATATTTCTCCTCGTATTGTAACACAAAGACTTACTTATTAATTTTAACAAAAATATTCCCTGAAATGAATTCACAACAACACAAATCTACCGACGCCGACTGACAAGTAGGATTTGCTCGCCCCAGTTTCCGCGAAGGCTAAAATTTCCCTAAAAACAAAAACCGATCGCACGTAAAAATTCGATAACACAAAACATTCGCAACATTTTTCCCTCAAATATCTCGAAAATATTTAGCGCGCTTTCAACCAAAAACCTTAACGTTGGCGCAAATCAGATAACGCATCAAAATTGTAAAATGAAAATAAATGATTCAAGCACAATTTCATACTTTCGCCGTCTCTGAAATCTTGTAGGAACAACGCGGTGCGATCACGCAAAAATCCGTTCCATTACGTAACCTTCTAAAATATTAAAAGTATTTTTTCCGGTACATAACGTTCGTGCCCTGGTTCGCAGTACAGGGGAGGACAGTAACTCAACTCGTGGGAACAAAAAACTTTTATTTTATTTTTTTATGTAAAAGTAATGAGTCGAACGAAACGTTCTCCTTATAATAAATAAATATAGTAGGGCATTACACACAGCGCCATCTGACCCCAAACTAAGTAAAGCTTGTACTATGGAAGTCAGATAACTGATAGAATACATAAATACGTTTTTTTTGTTGTAAATATAATAAATACAGAACACCCAGACACAGAACTAACATTTGTTTGTACCACAAAGTTTGTTCTGGATGGGAATCAAACACACGTCCTTCAGCTCTTGAAGCAGACATTCTACCAATGTACCAACAGGGCCGTCAAGAGATAACTTATGGTAAGAGATAACGCCTGTTCATGACTATTGCAGTGATACACAGAACTTTGAGTAACAAAACAAAGTCCAGGGCATCGCTGCTTTGGCAATCATTACTTTGAGAGAAATTAGGTAATTAATCTCAACAGCCCAGTAATTTCGCTAGCTTCAGTACCCGTCAAACTTGCTACAGACTTAATAACTTGATTAGCAAGTTGAAGTAGTAGTGGACAGGACACATAGCACGCAGAATTGGTGGCCTATCGGGATGTAAGGCTCTGGAGTGGAGATTACGGACAGGTAAGCGCAGCGTAGGACGTCAACCCACAAAGTGGTCAGACGTCTTGGCTGCAGGAATGCACTGGATGCGAGTCACTTCCATTCGATGTTCATGGAAATCATTGGAGCGGAGGCGTTTGTCCAACAGTCGACGTCATCAGTATTGAAAAATAAAATATGTTGTTTTCTTGAAGTACCCATACTGTCCATAGTTTGCGCACAGCCGCGCTACTCCAGATCCCTAAATATTCGGGATGCCAAGCACCTCTACAGGGGGTTCACTTCTGTTGTCTTCTATACAGAATGTTGTCGAAACCGTCGAGTGGGACCCCCGTAATTAAGCCGCGGAATTTTGTCGAAAATCGCCACTGGCTTACATATTTGGTAAAATTTTTGCTGGATTTTTTAAAGTTGAAGCGACACGGTTTTCAGGACAGGTGATTGAAATGCGTAGGTACGCGGCCGTAGGTTGAAACTTTTAATCATTCCGCTCGACCAGAAATAATTTATTTGTTCTCAAGTTAATAAAACATTTATTTCCATAGCATGTAGCTGAATACTGTGAATTTGGAATTGTAAGCAATGAAATCGTGAAACACAATAGATAAGCCAAATAATAGATATAGACATCAGGTGAGCTGTGGTCAAACGCCTAGCCTGTCGACCATAAAAAAGACAGATTGTTGGGAAAAAAATAAATGTTTTTCTTTCTTTCTTTCTAGATAATATTTTCAAACGTAACACTAACGTTTGAACATCATCAGGTGGAACTTTGCGCTTTGGAAAGCCAAACCAAGAAAAGCCAGCAGCTCAATGACGCCGTGTGCCGGCGTCATCGAGCTGCTCGCATCGAGCTCCAAGACACCTTGTGGCTGGACTAGCCACGCCGGGGCCCATCGGAGGCCTAGAGTGAGGCCCGCTCACCAAGTACCAAGTATGTACTTAATATTGAATATACAACTTATTATCATTTTATCAACTAAAGACTCCTTTATGGGCTATAACTACAGCAGCTCTGCCGCTAGTAATAAAAGTGCTATAACCGCACCACGCGAAGTCTGAGAGCGAATAAAAATCTCATTTAAAAGCATCCCCAACTCAATTACTTCTTTCCTGCTCCGTTGTAGAGTTTGTGGCTTCACTCTTGCAATGAAACTAATTTTCATGCAGTTTAAAATGATAAAGGTGAGGACTTTTTTTATGTAAAGGTAATGAGACGAACGAGACGCTCTTCTGACGGTAAGAGATAACGCTTGTCCATGACCATTGCGGCGATACACAGAACTTTGATGTAAGGCATCGATGCTTTGGTGACTCATTACTTCGAGTCGTTCAATGATAAGTCTAAAAGAATAAATATTGACTCTGATATTGACCTACTGCATTGCTGAAAGATTAAGTCATTTATATAAACAATTTTAAATTTGATTGTTACCTAATTATTATTATTTTAATACTTATTTTTTCAAATATTATATGTCAATGACATATAATATTTAAAAAATAGTTTATTCAAATTAGAATTTAAATATAATTTGCTACAAATTGACATGAAATAAATTTTAACAATATCACTTGACAATATATTTTGAAATTGTTTATTGCAAAATCTCAAATTAGTTACTTACCTGATAATAATTAAATCCACATTTACAAAAAGAATTCAGCAACGTTTAATAAACTTGCATTTCATAACGTAGGCTTCGTTAAACAATCCAGTGTGAAACATTAAATTTCACTTTTTTGCTACCAAAAAAGCTTGTGTCGACAGATCACAAAAAATTCAAAGCCTTTTGAAATAAGTCGTAGGGGTTGCACCGTCTATAATTCATTTGCAGCTACGTCATAGAGTTTAAAAAAACATAAACATAGGTAGTTGAATATACATTTATATTATAACACAGTATAAAAATGTTGGTAGACCACCACTTGGTGGTAGATCTCTTAAGCAGGAGGTCGTCTAGGTAGGTACCACCACAGTACCAGATATTCTGCCGCCAAGCAAGTGTGTAAACATTACTGTGTTCCGGTTTGAAGGGTACTGCAGCTAGCGAAATTACTGGGCTGTTGAGGCTAACCATCGAAAGTCTCAAAGTAATGAGCGCCAAAGCAGCGATGCCTGGACTTTGTTTTGCTACTCAAAGTTCTGTGTATCGCTGCAATGGTCGTGGGGATGCGTTATCTCTTTACAATCAGGAGTGCGCATCGTTCGTCTTATTACTTTTACATTAAAAAAAAAAAAATGTATGATAACAATAATTCTTTTTTTTCATGTAATGTAAAAAGTAATGAGACGAACGAGACGCTCTCCTGATAGTAAGAGATAACGCCTGTCCATGACCATTGCAGCAATACACAGAATCTTGAGTAACAAAACAAAGTCCAGAGCATCGCTGCTTTGGCGCTCATTACTTTGAGACTTTAGATGGTTAGTCTCAACAGCCCAGTAATTTCGCTAGCTGCAGTACCCTTCAAACCGGAACACAGTAATGTTTACACACTACTGTTTAGCGGCAGAATAAGTGGTACTGCGGTGGTACCTACCTAGACGACCTCCTGCTAAGGAGATCTACCCCAACAATGAGCTTGAGCTGCCGGTGAAGGAAAACATCGTGAGGAAACCATAGCATGGTGGTAGGGTACTTTCTAGTACTCGGCTGGCTAGCTACTACCCTCAAGTTGAAAATCTGCCGCCAAGCATCTAACGGTGTGTTCCGGCAGCCTCACTTGAGAGCCAGTTCCATTCCAGGCTAGGTGTGCTTTACCATCTTTCACCACACCTTCACTTAACATCAGGTGAGCTGTGGTCAAACAACTAGGCTGTCAACCATAAAAAAAAAAAAAAAAAAACCACCAAGTAAATTAACAATTAAAAAAAAACTGACCCATTTTACCAGTAGAGCGTTTTGTAAGCCTTATTACTTTTCCAAAAAAGGTTTGTAAAAGTGTATAAATACTCATACTCATACTCATACTCATTTATTAATAACGAAAAGTTACAAGTCACAACCAATAAATAAGACAATTAAGGTAATCAAAATTAAATCAAATTCGCAACTAAATGAATAGAAAAAAGTCAAATAATAATAATTTAAATACACAATTAATTAATTTAATTCGAATTATAAATATAACATAAATAGATTGGCTTATATAACTAGTCTACTCTGGGTAGAAAATCATCTACTTTGTAGAATGTTTGCTCCACAAGCCACTTCTTGTGTAAATATTAAAGAAGATAGAAGAACCTGAACATAAAACATTGAAGTCAGGTAATCAAAGAGCTAAGTAAACTAACGATCCCCAATAGTATTGTGAAAAGCTAAATGAAACTTTAAGATTGCTTTTGCCAGTAAGTACCTACGAAACTGTTATTTGGTGAAAAGTGTTACCATAGGCAGCCCGTACACGTAGCGCGCGATCCGCGATCCGCGATCCGCGATCAATGATCGCGATCCAGACTGATCGTGTACGAAGCGGATTAAAGGACTGATGCTCCGGATCGCATAATATGTAGAAATTTTGAAATCATGATCGCGGATCGCGGATCGCGGATCGTGATCATGATTGAACGTGTAAGGCGGCCCATAGTGATACACTAGTAGTTTTTTTTTTTATGGTTGACAGGCTAGTTGTTTGACCACAGCTCACCTGATCTTAAGTGAAGGTGTGGTCGAAGATGGTAAAGCACACCTAGCCTGGAATGGAACTGGCTCTCAAGTGAGGCTGCCGGAACACACCGTTAGATGCTTGGCGGCAGATTTTCAACTTGAGGGTGGTAGCTAGCCAGCCGAGTACTAGAAAGTACCCTACCACCATGCTATGGCTTCCTCACGATGTTTTCCTTCACCGGCAGCTTAAGCTGATTGTTGGGGTTTGAACCCACGCCCTTCGGCATGCGAACCTACCGCGCTAACCACTGAGCTATCATCGCTACAAAAGTTTCAAGTTTCAATGAAAACGGAATCCATATTGAATTTATTTCAAAATTAAAATAGTTTTTTAATGTAATAGTAATGAGCTGAACGAGACGCTCTCCTGATAGTATTTTACTTGGTGGTAGATCTCCTTAGCAGGAGGAGGATTAGTAGCGATGATAGCTCAGTGGTTAGCGCGGTAGGTTCGCATGCCGAAGGGCGTGGGTTCAAACCCCAACAATGAGCTTGAGCTGCCGGTGAAGGAAAACATCGTGAGGAAACCAAAGCATGGTGGTAGGGTACTTTAGTACTCGGCTGGCTAGGCCACCCTCAAGTTGAAAATCTGCCGCCAAGCATCTAACGGTGTGTTCCGGCAGCCTCACTTGAGAGCCAGTTGCATTCCAGGCTAGGTGTGCTTTACCATCTTCGGCCACACCTTCACTTGACATCAGGTGAGCTGTGGTCAAACAACTAGCCTGTCAACCATTAAAAAAAAAAAGAAAAAAGTCGTCTAGGTAGGTACCACCGCAGTACCAGATATTCCACCGCTAAGCAGTAGTGTGTAAACATTACTGTGTTCCGGTTAAAAGGGTACTGCAGCTAGTGAAATTACTGGGCTATTGAGACAAACCATCGAAAGTCTCAAAGTAATGAGCGCCAAAGCAGTGATGGGCTTTGTTTTGTTACTCAAAGTTCTGTGTATCGCTGCAATAGTCATGGACAGGCGTAATCTTTTACCATCAGGAGAGCGTTACGATCGTCGCAATACTTTCTACATAAAAAAAAAGTAAGATATAACGCCTGTCCATGATCACTGCAGCGATACACATAACTTTTTGTAGTAAAACTAAGTTCAAGGCATCACCGCTTTGGCGCTCATTACTTTGAGACTTTCGACGGTTAGTCTCAACAGCCCTATAATTTCGCTAGTTGCAGTACCCTTCAAACCGGAAAACAGACGCGCCCAGCAGTGGGGCAATTTATAAAAACAGGATTCGGATTGTGATAAAATAAATACTTATCAAATTGTTCAAAAAGATAAAAAAAATTAAAAAACAGTAATTTCACATCGCGGTCCAATCCGGAAGACCCAATAAATTAAGAGCATTTAATATCTAACAAATTGTCTTCTCGTAGCGCACAAAAAAATGAAAGACACACTCATTTGTCATAATTCTATAAGCTATCTCTAACATGAAAGGCGGGAATACGATTATTTTTTCATCTGGCAACAATAAATAACGCGCCGGGTTGCCATGTTGTTTGTCCATTTCAACTCATTACGGACGATATGGGGTTGTCAACGATTATGTTTATAATGATTTAACGACGGTATTTTCAGCTTGTGATTTTATTAACAACAGGATTGTGTCAAAATAGTTATCTTGACATAATTCCTTGAAATGATTAAGGGCCTAACTTAAAGTGTGGCTTAAGGCAGATCATTGCTTAAAATGATCTGTAGATTCCCGCTAACGTAAACTGTCTTGAAAAAAATCTGCGAGTGTTTTAAGCATAGTTTAATTTAAAGCAACGTTAACAAGTTTTTGTTACGTGACGTCATAGGTAAAAAATTGGAATACCTAGGTACTACTTAAATATAGTTCTAGCTAGGAAATAAATGGCTTTTGATTAGAGTTGACGAAACGCGCTGTTATTTACTTAGCAATAAAGTTTCCACTATATTCTACTATTCTATTATATTCTTCTTATTAGTGAAGGGCACTAGCATTACCGTTCCGCGTAACCTCGTATTGTAGGGAAATAGGACATCAAAATTTTCACATCTGCTTGATATATCATCAACATTTCAGATATGAATAAACGATGAAGATTTCGGGCCATCCTTTCACTCTTACCTGGTTTATCCAAATCACTAAGGAAATCTTCCGTGTCTGTGTACGCCGTCGTCCGCCCCTGGAGAAGGGCCGCGATCACCGCCAACCAGGCCCACGCGGCGCAGTCCGCCCCTGACGCCCCCCTTCTCATGGCCCCGATCCGGCCCCGATCCGGCCCTGACCTCACACTGGCATTGCGCACTCACACACTAACACTAACACACACTCACTTGTCACTACGCCAAGAGTTAGCGATCACCTGCAACAAACAAAAAATAAATATAAGTGAAGATTTTCATACAGCGCCATCTAGCTGCAAACTAAAGAAAGCTCGTACGACGGGAATACTTACTTACTTTTTTTGTTATACATATAGAATAAACATTTTTATGCTTGTCACACATTTGTTTGTTCTGAGTAGGAATCGAACCCACGCGCTACAGGTCTTGAAGAAGATATTTAATTTTGTAGCGATGATAGCTCAGTGGTTAGCGTGATAGGTTCGCATGCCGAAGGACGTCGGTTCAAACCCCCAACAACGAGCTTGAGCTGCCAGTGAAGGAAACCATAGCATGGTGGTAAAAGATAAAAAAAGATAAAAGATATTTATTTGTCATAACATGAGTAGTATGTATGATGTCCGTAACTTAGTTTAATGATCATCATGTTATACCTGAAAAGGTGTACAAATAATTGATGGCAACAAAATAATTAATCTAATAATATGGATTGAAATGTATACAATGTCAAGGAAAAATAATAATTGAAATATAAAAAATAAATGATAAAATTAGAATGTCAATGAAATAACGATGTCAATTAAATTAATAAAATGTCAAGATAAAAATTAAAAAAAATACATACGTGGTTAGAATACTTTCTAGTACTTAGGGTACTTTCTAGTACTCGGCTGGCTAGCTACCACCCTCAAGTTGAAAATCTGTCGCCAAGCACCTAACGGTGTGTTCCGGCAGCCTTACTTGAGAGCCAGTTCCATTCGAGGCTAGGCATGCTTTACCATCTTCGGCCACACCTTCGGACGGGAGCCCCCTTAAACATTTATTTTATTCTGTTTTTTAGTATTTGATGTTATAGCGGCAACAGAAATGCATCATCTGAGAAAATTTCAACAGTCTAACTATCACGGTTCATGAGATACAGCCTGGAGACAGACGGACAGCGGAGTCTTAGTAATAGGGTCCCGTTTTACCCTTTGGGTACGGACCCATAAATTACTTGGAGTTGTTTCCAAAAACCATAATTTACTACGGAACCTTTAAATTTATTTCAGAATCATTGAAATATACAAACATCACAAACGCACAATCACGTGACATGAAGTACTCCAATTGATTCGAAGACAAATAGCCCTCGAGGAGCTTTTTCCCACAAAAAGAGGGTAGATAAACTTGATAGCGCGTAAATTACTAACCTATTTCCGTATAATTATTTCTCTACCACTTTTAAAACGGTACAAAACTTGATACCGTATCTACAAATAGGAACCTTACAGCTAATAGAAAAGGGTCATTTTCGTTTAGTTTGAAAGTACTGAACAATTTTTCGTTAACCCTGTTATCAGTATTAGAACATTGTTTTATGTAAATTATGTGAATTTTGATAATTATTGTCTAATTTGAGAAATAAGCGTGTAATATGCTCTAGTATTTGTGTTTGATTTTTTTCATAATTTTTCCTCAATTGTACGATGTCGACTGAATACTTATAGGTCACTCGACAACTCTCAATTTCGGCTCATTTATTGAGGCGAAAGCACAAACAGATGCAAAAAAGCTAGGCATCCTCGCCAAGGTAAGACGGTACTTCACACCAGAACAATTGCTTTATATATACAAAGCACAGGTTAGGTCGTGTATGGAGTACTGTTCACACCTGTGGGACGGCTCTGCCTAGTTTCAGCTTGAGGCTCTGGAGTCAGTCGAGAGGCGCGCTAAGAGATTGATAGGCAATGACACTTTGGTCAAGTCTCGGCTTTGCAAGCCTCGAGCATCGACGTAAGGTCGCCTGTCTATCGGCTTTCTACCGGATACATTTCAGAGATTGTGCCTTGGAGTTGCACGACTTGGTTCCCCCTGCCCCTTTTTACTACCGGACGGCCAGACAAACGCGACCGAGGCGACACCCGTACATGGTGGATGTTCCCCATGTGCGCACTAAGCTTGAGTCCACATTCTTTATTCGCACAGCGAGGATGTGGAAAGCTTTGCCGGACTCTGTGTTTCCCGAAAAGTACAATATGAGTGTCTTCAAATCAAGAGTAAACAGGTTCCTTCTAGGTAAGCGTGTTCCATCTTAGACCGCATCGATGCTTCACATCAGGCAGGATGTGGTCAAGCGCGAACCTATTCAATATAAAAAAAAAACAAGCGCGGTATCAAATACCTTGCGACGACGCAGTAGTGTTTAAACATTACTGTATTCCAGTTTAAAGGGTTATAGCAGCTAGCGAAATAACAGGACCACTTTTCATAGAAGTTTCTAAAACTCGGCTGGCTAGCTACCCTAAAGTTGTATTTTACCGCCAAGCATCTAATGGTGTGTTCCGGCAGCCTCACTTGAGAACCACTTCAATTCCAGGCTAGGTAATTAAACATCTTCGACCACACTGTCACAAAAAATCAGCTGAGCTGTGGTCAAACACCTGCGCCAATCAACCATCCCACTAATATCATAAATCTGAATGTTTAGATGGATGGATCGCTGAGAGCCTGGATTAACACATAGGCTACTTTTTATCCTGAAAACATGTGGCGCACAACACCGCAGGGCGCAGCTAGTGCAAAATATAATTTATATTTTTTCAAGGTCAGAGTGAACTGAATTCTAATGCAATACAAATACAAATCTTTTATTAATAACACCACAGTTACAGGACATTCTTCCATTCATATTTCAAAATATCAAAACCATACCATAATTATGTCAACACAATGAAAATGTCAATGAAATAATATGTCACATGTAATAATTACGTCAATATGATTAAATTTCAATAAAAACAAAAATATTAGAATTACTTACTATAAATAAATAAATATCATAGGACATTACACACAGCGCCATCTGACTCCAAACTAAGCAAAGCTTGTGCTATGAAAGACAGATAACTGATAGAATACTTAAATACTTTTTTTTTGTAAATATATACTTATAATAGATACAGTACACCCAGACACAGAACAAACATTTGTTTATACCACAAAGTTTGTCCTGGGTGGGAATCGAACCCACGCCCTTCAGCTCTTGAAGCAAACATTCTACCACTGAACCAACAGGGCTGTCAACTAGTAATTCAATAATCTCTTATTTTTAAATAATCGTCAAAGTCATAGAACAAGGTCTGTTGAAGCCAAGATCTTAGATGGCTTCTGAAGCACGCGATGAAATATCACTAGTGGTTTATTAAGCTTAGACTGATACTTGTCAAAAAGGTTTTGTCTCTGGGTGTACATTTATTTGCTTGTGCTGTCCTGTCGATTTGTATTCAAGTCTTGTTTCCTGCGTCGGCACTGAAGGTACGCCTCCGTCATTTCCTGCCGGTCATGTCCGGGTCCAAGATATTTCCACCCGACTACACTCGGAGGTAATTTGATGCGTTTTTGTCGGCCATACGGACCCTGTGAAAGATTTAATGTTACTTGGTCTACTGTAGAAACTGACGTGGTTTTATTACATTTTATTTCGTGGCAGTTCTTCTTAGCTGGTAGGTAGTACGTACAACTTTTATGGTATATAATTAACTAGTTTATTTCCGCTTAACGTAATTCAAAATGAACTTCCGCAAAGTAACGCCTAAATCAATCATCTATTTTATTTGTTTTTTTTTTGGTTGATAAAACTTTCCTTTTATTATTTTTAAAGAAACAATATATTATGTATAGATAAATAAATATCGTAGGGCATTACACACAACGCTATCTGATCCTAAACTAAGCAAAGCTATTGAAGTCAGATAACTGATAGAATACTTAGTTTTTTTGTTGTAAATACATAACTACTTATAATACATACGTACGTATATATGTGTGTAATTATGTATGTACGCATACTAATAGCAAGCACAGAAAAGTAAAAAAAAAACATAAACGCTTATTTATTTCATGTTATTCAAAAAATGATAATACTTCAAAGTGTTTAAAGAACTAAGCATTCAAAGAGGACACTTAAGCCGTTAACCCAATATTCAGTGCTTGAATTTAATAACCGACCCGAGTAAGAACAGAATACTTAATAGTATAACCCGTATTAAATTCAGGTGGAAAAACTTCATTCTAATTCAAGGGGTTGGGCTCGAATTTTCTACGTAGTCGCTGATAGGGGTTGTAGTACAGCAATAAAGCGATAACAGGACTTTAATAAAATTATTATGCTAAGAAAATTTTGCCGGCGCCTGTATTGTGTTGTTAAAAGTATGACTTTACAAAAAACAAGGCGTAAAATAATATTTAAAAAAAATCACTAATTCCAGCTAGGTTACGTTGTTTTATTGCAGAGGTCTGGTGCCCTTCTTTCTTATCATAATCTGACTGGAAGGTAGATTCTATTGAGATTAAACTAGTGACCAGTGTGA
The DNA here is from genome assembly GCA_905404145.2 of Biston betularia. Lineage (NCBI taxonomy): Eukaryota > Metazoa > Arthropoda > Insecta > Lepidoptera > Geometridae > Biston > Biston betularia. The sequence continues at coordinate 12,570,555 of FR989879.1, read as the reverse complement.
AAGCAAAATAGGCTGCTAAACTCTCATTTTTTTAAAGTCAGCCAAAATAATTTTTCAAAACAAAAATTAAAATACTCCAAAGAAAACCAGCAGCTACTGGATTTTCATTTTGTGCACGGAACACAAAGTCGAATAGCTTGCACCGAGATTGCCCACTGGTGGCCACAATGCGATGGTTTCCAAAGATATGCTACTGACTCTACGACAGATCAGAAAATTGTCAGATGAATTACTTCACAGAAATTCAGAGGTTTGATATCTAGAGCAGAAAATTTGTATGGTTGATAGATTAGGTGTTCAACCACAGCTCAACTGATGTTCCGTGACGAAAATCGAAAGTGGCACAATCATCTAGAAGCACTTCACTTCACAATCACTTGGTGGTAGATCTCCTTAGCAGGAGGTCGTCTAGGTAGATACCACCGCAGTACCAGTTATTCTGCCGCTAAGCAGTAGTGTGTAAACATTACTGTGTTCCGTGTTGAAAGGTACTGCAGCTAGCGAAATTGCTGGGCTGTTGAGACTAACTCTATCAAAAGTCTCAAAGTAATGAGCGCCGAAGCAGCGATGCCGTGGACTTTGTTTTGTAACTCAAAGTTCTGTGTATCACTGCAATGGCATAGACAGGCGTTATCTCTTACCATCAGGAGAGCGTCTCGTTCGTCTCATTACTTTTTTACATAAAAAAAAAAGCTCGGATATCCGACTCGACTATTATACTCGTGTCCTAGCTTGATTGACTAAATGATGAGTGGACTGTAACACTGATTTATTTATTTATTAAATAACTCTACAGTTGTTTCAGTTATAAGAAATTTTAGTTCCGATTATCTCAGGAGTAGTTTTTTTTAAAGTTCTCCATCTGTCATAGATTATTCTGCGCAGATGCCAAGCCACCTCAGAAGTCTGAAAGCGCTTCGACCACATCTAGACTACGATCGCATCTACCAGGAATGCATTTTGGTTAATTGCATTAAATTTAAATATTTCGTGTCTTTGGTTACATTCCGAATCATTTGGTTTACATGGATTTTTATTTGCTGCCAATAAAATAGATAAGACTCGACGCAGTGGAGAGTTTTTAAAGGCTTTATTGGTAAAAAATTGAGAGTTGTAAAATTGTAGACGCCTATACTGCAACTTAGTTACAATGCAAACGGTATATTTAAAACAAACAATCAAAGTGCACATGTTTATATGCAAAAAGGACAACTGGAAAAACACAAGTTTTGGAAAACACAACGGTGACAGTTTTGTTTTTGTTCACCAAAACTTAAGGCAAAAAATGATGCGCCGAGTAGTTCAACAGATGGCGCTACAATGTCATGTCATCATTATCAGCATCATCAGCCATTTGTAGTACACTGCTGGACATAGGCCTTTCCTTGAATGCACAATACACCCCAAGCGGGACGTCAGTGCAGGACTCATCACCCCCATTCCAAATAAGAATAGGCCTTTCCCAAGATACGCAACTCAGCCTCATGTTCGGCTTTTCGCTTCCATTCATCGCCAGCTGTCCTACGTATACCGTCACTCCAAAATGTCAAGTAGTATTCTTTAATTAAGTACAGTTTTTGTAGCGATGATAGCTCAGTGGTTAGCGCGGTAGGTTCGCATTGCCGAAGGGCGTGGGTGCAAGCCCCAACAATGAGCTTGAGCTGCCGGTGAAGGAAACACATTGTGAGGAAACCATAGCATGGTGGTAGGGTACTTTAGTACTCGGCTGGCTAGCTACCACCCTCAAATTGAAAATCTACCGCCAATCACCTAACGGTGTGTTCCGACAGCCTCACTTGAGAGCCAGTTGCATTCCAGGCTATATGTGCTTTACCGTCTTCGACCACACCTTCACTTAACCTCAGGTGATCTGTGGTCAAACACCAAGCCTGTCCACTATAAAAAAAACCACATCTTGTGTGGTAGTAAACTACACAGATCAATAAACGTTTCAGTGTTTTTGAACTAGATCTCTTAATATAGTTATTTCCATATTAACGGTTTTTAAAATGAGTTATACTGTGGCCATACTCCCATTTTAAATTTCAAAAGGTAAAACCGTTTAGTATGCGCATAACAGTATTAACATACAACTAGTGCACTAAAAATGTAATTAAAGCATTCTACATTTTGCACCTTTACTAAGTTCCCAAGTTTGTATATTAACATTTTTGTGGTTCAATGCACGAATGAACAGAAATGAATTCATCATCATCATCATCAGCCTATACTAGTCCACTGCTGGACATAGGCCTCTCCCAAGACACACTCAGCCCGATCTTCGGCTTTTCGCTTCCATCCACCGCCAGCTGTCCTACGTATATCATCACTCCATCTAGTCTCAGGGCGTCCTACGCTACGCTTGCCAATACGCGGTCTCCACTCCAGAACACGTCCACCCCAGCGGTTATCGGAAATGAATTAATTAATCAAATATCAATATGACTGTATTGGAAATGATCTGAACAAATAAACTAGCTGCGCCCCGCGGTGTTACCCGCTACATGATTTCGAGATAATGTGTTAATCCTGGGTCTCAGCTACCTCCATATTCAATTTCACCCGTTCAGTAGTTTTTGCGTGAAAGAGTAACAAACATCCATCCATCCAAAGTTTCACATTGATAATATTAGTGGGATTGATACGACCTTTTAGGGTTCCGTACTTGAAGGGTATCTCTAACGTGCTCTATTCTCGGCCGCACCATCGCTTTCCATCACGCGACGTAGTTCTATTTTTCATATCGTGTAAACTTGTCCAATTCTTTCAGTGTTCTTCTTTCTTTTTATGTGAAAAAAGTGGCAAACAAGCAACGGGCCTCCTGATGGTAAGTGGTCACCGCCGCCCATGGACACCTGCAATACCCGGGGCATTGTGAGTGCGTTGCCTACCTTTAAGGACCCTATTCACCCTTTGTTTGAAGCTCTGTAGATTGAAACTAGGCGGAAAACCCGAAGGTGTAAGCCATTCCACATAAGACAGTTTTAAAAATCGCAATTTAAATTGCAGTCATTTACTTTAATATTTGGCTTACAGTAGAAAAGAAACGCTCTCCTAATGGTAAGAGTTAGCACGTGTCCATGACCATTGTAGCGACACCTAGAAATTTGAGCGACAAAATAAAGTCCAGGGCATCACTGCTTTGACGCTCATTACTTTGAGACTTTCGATGGTTTGGTTCAACAGCTCTGTAGTTTTGCTAGCTGGAGTTTTAAATAAAAATACCTAATACTGTCGTGGCACTGCGACGGTGGATAAATTAATTAAATTGTATTGAAAGTCGTGTTAGCTTTAATTTTTATTTCACGGGCAAATGGAAAAGTTTTCGCCGGTGGATCAGTTCAGGGGAGCGACGACAGGGAGCGCCGCTCGGTCAAGGGTACGACGCGCGAGTTGTTTGACACTGTGAAAAAAATGAGGACTTCCAGGAATAAAACAGTCGACAACATAATTATTTATGTACAGTGGAAAATAAATCATTAAAATACTGGTATACATATCGTCGATGCGCTAACAGCACCGCGCAAGTCGATTTCTGCTACGTTACAGGAGGGCCAAAAAACTGTTTTATTTTATGATTTTTAAAGAAATTAAGTCTTTGTTTCGTGTAATTTATTTTTATTATTAAAATCTTCGTATTATGTAGATTTTAATAGTAAATAGAGCTGTGGTGACACCGACTAAAAATGTCCGCCAATATTCATTTAGCCATATTATTATACCTATCATTGGTTGTTTGGTTTGTGACATAAAATATATTTCAAACTTTTTGTTTTTTTTGTTTAATTTTTATTTATATATGTATACTATATACCTTTAAGTTTTTTTTCTATGTTTTATGTTTATTGTTTTTTTTTGTATGTATGTATTGTAAATTATGTTGAAATGTGTTTTATGTCGCAAATAAAGTGTTGTCTATTGTCATTGATTTTTAATAAGAATGAGATGAATTGATATATAAATTCACTTATTCATATTATACTCATTGGTACTATATGTGCTAAGAGGTGTAGGACGTGAGTTCGATTCCCATCCAGGACAAACAACTATTTGTTCTGTACGAATTATTATAAGTAAGTATGTATGTACAAAAAAAAAGTACTATTCAGTTATCTGACTTCCATAGTACAAGCTTTGCTTAATTTGTGGTCAAATGGCGCTGTGTTAATTTCTTACGATATCCATTTATTTATTTACTATGTACAAAACAAACATTATATCAGTGTAACAAAAATGTATAACACGGGAAACGCATCAATTAAAATACTTCAAAAGAAATCAAAACGTTTTGTATCATAAATACGATTACGAGAAACTATAGATATAATGAAAGATACATCTTTCGCACTTGCGCTTAAAAAACGCTGAAGCCTCAGACAGCGGTTATCTTGCTCACATAACTGCACGTTTTATAACCAGTTGGTCTATGATCATTGCAGTGATACACAGAACTTTGAGTAGCAAAACGAAGTCCAAGGCATCGCTGCTTTGGCGCTCATTACTTTGAGACTTTCGATGGTTAGTTTCAATAGTCCTGTAATTTCGCTAACAGCAGTAACCTTCAAACTGGAACACAACACACTACTGCTTGGCAGTAGAAAATCTGGTTCTGCGGGGATTTTTACCGACATGAACACTAATTGCTAAGGGGATCTACCACAATGACATTATATTGAAAAAAGGTAATCTTATTTGATTGATACTTTGCGGAAGTTCATAACATTTTTTTAGCAGTCTATACCTATAGGAAAAAAATAGTGAAATAATTTTGAAAAATTAACTTGTCCTTACAAACTACCCTCACACAAATAAATTGACGCATTTGTCTAATTTAGGGCGCGTTAGCGTGTTTTCATGTGTTTAGTTTCAGTAAGATTAGATAAATTTAAAAAAATCGTCTGTACTTATTTTCTAGGTAGTATTTAACTATTTTTTTTATTTGTTAATTTTTCAATCACTGTATCTAACACTAAAAACTTTACATAGAACATGAATAATTACTATTCTCTCAAGTATGGTAAGTACATAGCTCAAGCCTAATTTAAAAATATCATGTTAACGAAAGTTAAGTAAACTATGCGTTTTTTAAACACCAGTACAAAAACGCTAATCCAAATCCACGGGCGGCATTCCACACAGTAAACTGACTAAAAACACATAATCGAGGCATAATGACCTCGTATTATCGCTTGTAAAATTTACTGCGATCGAAATGAGATGCGAACACGACTAAGCAGATGTTAAAGGTATGTACTCACTGCGACTGTTTCGAAATTCCAAGGCTTTTGAGTGACTTAAACACGCAGTCTAAACAAACCAGTCCTGTTTTTTTATAAACTGTCTCACTACTGTCTCTTTTCATAATAAGAAAGGTAATGTCATAGTTCACCACGCTGGCCAAGTTCAGCTTGGCAAACTTCAAAACTTTTTTTTCTCTGACATGTAAGTTTTTGCACAACTACTACCCCGTATATACTACTGTTATTAAAAAGTTAATTTACTTAAATTGAAACAAATTTATGTGACTTAAAGTTAACCATATTTGTTTTCGCATACACTTATGGCCAACTTTCAAAAATCATGTATAGTCGAGTATATTTTTATACGAAAGAGACACATAAAAAATAGGGCATATGAATAAAAATACAAAAAAATAATAATCAATGATAAGTATGATCAAAATAATAATTAGAAAATAAATCACTTAAAAAGAGTGTAGATTTTTTTTTGTACAATAAAGTTGTATTCTATTTGTATAAAGTTGTATTCAGACTATATTCATTGGGTGTTCCCCAATTAATATATATATACCCACCTTCAAGTCGAGTGAATCAATTTCTTTTAGGCGAGCGTGCTTCACCGTAGACCGCATCTTCGCTTAACATCAGGCGGGATGGCGGTCAAACGCAAGCCCATCTATTATAAAAAAATAAAATATGCTATTCTATGGGATAGAATGCTTACACAAATAAATTATATGATAAATATATTAAAATAAGCATGAATTTAAAAGTATATGAGAACAAAACAAAATTATTTATTTTCGAGTTGCAGACAAAAATGGTTTTAAACTCGAAATATTTATACAAGTGACAATACTCTCCTAGTGCAGCTTAACCTCTTGCAAGTGGGCGAGCCGGTTTTATGCACCAGTGTGAAATCGGAAGTGTGTTTTAGAATGTGTGTTTAATGAGAGAAATTTATCAGGCCGTACTCGGTGAGTTAGTTAAAATAATTGGAAATTACGACCTAAAATAAAAACAAACGGTCACGTGTCGTGCGAGTCGAAGAGGTAACACATAACAAGATGACGCGGAACGGAACCTAGAATGTCAAAAGGAGGTCAATGTGCTCAATTTTTTTACATTTTTTTTATATAGCTGCGCCCCGCGGTTTTACTCGCTACAAGTTTTCGGAATAAAAAGTAGTTTATGTGTTAATCCAAGGTATTAGCTACCTCCATACCAAATTTCATCGAAATCCGTTCGGTAGTTTTTGCGTGAAAGAGTAACAAACATCCATCCAAACTTTAATATTAATAATATTAATGACAGGCTAGATGTTTGACCGCAGCTCACTTGATGTTAAGAGACGGTATGCTCGAAGACGATAAAACACACCTAGTCTGGAATGAAAGTGGTTCTCAAATGAGGCTGCCAGAACACACCGTTAGGTGCCTAGCGGCAGATTTTTCAACTTGAGGGTGGTAGCTAGCGAGCCGAGTTCTATAAAGTACCCTTCCGCCATGCGATGGATTCCGCACTACACTGGCAGCCCAAGATCATTGTTGGGATTTGACACACTCCCTGCTGCGTGTTAATCGACCGCGCTAACCACTGAGCTATCATCGGCGCAAAACTTGTTTTTGTATTCAAAGTTCTGTGTGTCCTCGCAATGGTCATGGATATGCATACCACCAGGAGAGCGTCCCGTTCGTATCTTTACTTGTACAAAAAAATCGACCTTGACATTCTTTGTGAAATTTTAACTTATTTCACTAAAGTACTTGAAAGTATTGTAATATTTTACACTAGCGGACGCCTCGCAGTTTCACCCGCGTAGCTCCCGTTCCCGTGGGATAAAAAGTGGCCTATGTCACCCGGGGATAGTGTAGCTTCCCAACGGTGAAAGAATTTTTGAAATCGGTCCAGTAGTTTCGGAACCTATTCAATACAAACAAATCTTTCCTCTTTTTAATAGTATAGATAGACTAGATTTCAAATAAAGAATTCGAATTAAATTCGCAAAAAAAAAAAACGGAGATGACGTTTATTGATACTCAGCCAATTTTTTTTAATTTCCCATATTAAAAATAGATACTTCTTCTTTAATCGTTCCCTTACGTCTGAGGATCGTGGTCATTGGAACCTCTTAGACGGACAATCTGTCTCCATCGACTCCGGTCCGAAGTAGCCCTCACCACCTGGTAGAACTTAGAAGAGGAGGTGGCTTCTTTCACTTGGTCAGACCATCGTGTTGGCGACCGGCCTCGCAGTCTCTTTCCTTCGGTATTGCCAACAATGACCAGCTATTCAAGGCTGCCATCCCGTCTTCGCATGATATGGCCGAAATAACATTGCAAACGCTGTTGACATATGGAGGACAGTCGGGTCTCAATGCCGAGTTGGGAGAAAATATATACAAATATATTATAATTACATTTAATATAGATATTAATTTTGATTCAAGCAAAGGCGTATAATTTCCCCCATATTCATACGAAATTATTCATGTCCATACATTGTATAATTTATGCGTAATTACCCAGCGATGTTGTTTTATCGCTAGGGAACCACTACTCTCTGTTGATAGAGTTTAAAACAGCGAATAATTAACGAAAGCAATTGATACTCGAGCTGGGAAAATGTTAAAGTATTTTTACTGGCCGATTTTAGTAATTACACGACTGTCCAAAAACGGGGGAGTAATGTTTTAGCATTGATGTGAGTACTAGTTGCGCCCCACGGTGTTACCCGCTACATGTTTTCGGGATAAAAAGTAGCTTATGTGTTAATCCAGGGTCTCAGCTACCTTCGTCCCAAATTTCGTTCAAATCCGTTTTAAAGTTTTTGCGTGAAAGAGTAACAAACATCCATCCAACCATTCAAACTTTCACATTTATAATATTGGTGGGATATATGCGAGTTCTATATGCCACCATAACTTTTAAATGCCTATTTTTTTAATTATTTTGACAGGTTAGTTGTTTGACCATAACCTGATGTTAAATGACAGTTTGGTCGAACATGGTAAGCTCACCTAGCCTAGGATAGAACTGGCTCTCAAGTTAGGCTTTCGTAAAACACTGTTAGGTGATTGGCGGTTGATTTTCAACTTGAAGGTGGTAGCTAGCCAGCCGAGTACTAGAAAGTACCCTACCACCATGCTATGGTTTCCTCACGATATTGTCCTTCACCGGAAAGTCCTTGCCCAAGCTCTTTTTTTTTGTTTGACAGGCTATGTGTTTGACCACAGCTCACCTGATGTTAAGTGAAGATGTGGTCGAAGAAAGCACACCTAGCCAGGAATGAAACTGGCTCTCAAGTGAAGCTGTCAGAATTTTGCAACTTAAGGGTTGTAGCTAGTCAGCCGAGTACTAGACTCATTATTGGGATTTGAACGCACGCCCTGCGGCGTGTGATCTGACCGCGCTAACCACTGAGCAATCATCGCTACAAAAATAAAAAATCTTTTTTTATTAATTTAGTTACCTATCATAACATAACATTCTAGGATATTGATGCTCCGAAGCGAAGTTGTCGGAATTATAAAAAAAAACCTTTCGTTTAAGAATAGCTTATTATTTTTTTACTTCACAAATATCGCCCCTACCAACGCTTTTATCTGTATCAGTATACAATCTAAAATGCAACAAACATAACTTTAACAACTGGTACAATGTAACAAGTAAAATTTTCCAAAGAAAACTACCGATTTTCTTTAGAAAACGTAACGGTGGCGTCTCTTTCAACTCGTAAGGATAAGTTTTTTGTTACGCGATAAATAAAGTTGCCCCAAAGATGGCGCCGGGTCTTTATAAATCATACTGTTTCAATTACAGCCCACTTACCGCGGTCAAGAGAAAATAGGTTTTATCGGCAAGATTATAAATCACATATTTATAAGTATTGTTTACACAAAATACGAGCGCTGTTTGGTACAGATTTGTTTATTCTGGGCTATAGGGGAGGTTTCTGTTTGTCTATATACTAATATAAAGAGGAAAGATTTGATTGTTTGCTTATATTGAATAGGCTCCAAAACTACTGGACCGATCTTAATAATTCTATCATTATTAGAATGCTACATTATCCGTGATAGACATAGGCTATATTTTATTTTAAAAACAGTCAGGGATTTTTTTTTTAATGATTGACAGGCTAGTTGTTTGACCACAGCTCACCTGATGTTAAGTGAAGGTGTGGTCGAAGATGGTAAAGCACACCTAGCCTGGAATGGAAGTGAGGCTGCCGGAACACATCGTTAGATGCTTGGCGGCAGATTTTCAACTTGCGGGTGGTAGCTAGCCAGCCGAGTACTAGAAAGTACCCTACCACCATGCTATGGTTTCCTCACGATGTTTTCCTTCACCGGCAGCTCAAGCTCATTGTTGGGGTTTGAACCCATGCCCTTCGGCATGCGAACCTACCGCGCTAACCACTGAGCTATCATCGCTACATACCACATGGAAAATTCAATAATGTAACCCAAGCTGTGAAAAATTTGAAAATTCCCACGGGAACGGGAACTACGTGGGTAAAACTGCGAGGCGTCCGCTAGTTTAAAATAAACCTACTTACTAAGAAATACATAAGAGGTAAAACGAGAAAAGAAAAACGCCGTCACGCACGGATCTCTGGATTATGTTACCTATCGACGTGCCAATTTTCTTACGACATTATTTTTTTCTTTTCTTGCTATACGAATATAGGATGCTGAGTATATAAATCACTAACGGACGCCTCGTGGTTTCGCCCGCGTAGTTCCCGTTCCCGTGGGAATACAGGGATGAAAAGTAGCCTATGTCATCCGGGGATAATGTAGCTTCCCTACGGTGAAAGAATTTTCGAAATCGGTCTAGTAGTTTCAGAGCCTATTGATCAAAAATGACCTCAATGGCTTTTGCCCTAAAGTGCATAGTTTCGGAGAGGTCGGCAAAAATAGTTTTGTCAACATGGCGCCTGAAGCTCAACCGGTATCTGTCAGCATTTTGTGATTTTATACTCTGTAAGTGATCCGCTATTGAAAAAAAATTGGTTCGGAAATTTAGTGCAAAGTTGACCAAAAAACATCTAAGAATAGATGTTTTTTGGTCTGGCTGGCTGGCTTGCTTAAACGGGCAGTGAAATCATAACAGCTTCTTCTTTGATTTTGGCGTCGCATTTTGAGCATTTGCCAGTGTCTAGTGTTTTATATTTTCAAGTTTCATAAGTTAAATACGTTGCCTTGTAGCTATAGTTATAGTCGAAGTCGAGTTTTGGTCAAGTCCAGTCCGTGTCAGTCAAGTCCAGTCATGCTTTAGTAAAGTAGTGGCGACTTTACTATAAGCTTCCATGGAGTTTCGGAAGCAACACGAAAAATCATGTTTCACAACATTGTATCATTTCCCTACACTCGCGCTTTTAATTCGGCGCTTTATGAATAAAACACCACCATATTAATACATAAACACTCGAAAAAACACTAGTTTTGGAAAAAAATACTACGTGGCGACACGACTCTTTACGCGTTCCCGCCAAAACTCATCGTAATAGCTTACTGTGGAAATCCTGTTTTTTTTTTTAAATTATTATCTGACTTATGAAACAGCATTTGCGTAAAACTGCATCCACAGACAACACAACCATCCGTCATCCAGTAAAAGCGAAGAAGTGTCTCATCTACACAATTTATACCATAGCTTAGCAAGGAGAAGGGGTTTTCCTGGAGTGCGTGAATTATAGTCTTTTAAAAATCTTTTTCCTTTGTTATCTTTGTGACTTTTTTCTCGGCGATAAAGGGAATTACGCCATTTATCTTCGACGCGGGTTGGAACATTCGTGCACTTTGTACGATTTTTATTTTGGAAGTTTATCTTCCGGTGTGAATTATATATTTTAAGTGACTACGGAATGGGTTAATGCATTTTTCTCCGATTAAAAGTTAAAAGTCTGCAGTAAGCTGCGGATTCTTTTTTATGACTTGTTAGTAGATTTCCTTAGCAGGAATCGTCTAGGTACCACCGCTATGCCGCCAAGCAGTAGTGTGTAAACATTACTGTGTTCTGGTTTAAAGGGTACTGCATCTAGCGAAATTACTGGACTGTTGAGACTAACCATGGAAAGTCTACGTCAAAGCAGCGATGCCCCGGACTTGGTTTTGCTATTCAATGTTCTGTGTATCGCTGCAATGGTCATGGGCATGCGTTATCTCTTACCATCAGGAGAGCGTATCGTTTGTCTCATTACTTTTTATATTTAAAAAAACGCTAGGTCTTTGTCTACAGCTCATCTTTAGTTATGTCGTTATAAGGAGTCTGTGTTTCTCAAAAAGTTGGGTGTCCGCCCATACTGTACAAACTTTTTGGGAGATTTTCAAGTAAAAAGTGAGCAAGTACCTTTTCGGTAAGCGTGTTCTATCCTAGACCGCGTAGTTGCTTAACATCAGGCAGGATGTGGTCAAACAGGAACCTAATCAAAAAAATGTGATGATGTGGTCGAAGATGGTAAACACAACTAGCCTGGAATGCTACTGTTAGGTTAGGTGCTTGGCGACCGTTATTGAGGGTGGTAAATTTTAAATTCACTAATAATAATATAAACAACAGAATACGAGTGTAAATAATGCTATTAAAACTAATCTACGTATCTTACACGGGCGGCCGCGAGGGAAATCTAGACTTCACGCATAATCGAAATGTTCATCTACTTGTGTGGGAATAAATTGCTTAGTTAAAGGAGTGTCTCCGTGGAAAACGACGATGAACTATCGCATGACATATAATAGGAAATGCAGCGTGAACGACGCTAATGTACTTTTTTAAACTCATATAAACTTTATAACTCTGAATTATGTTTTTAATCGTATTCAATTTGATTGTTGGTTGGCTTTTGTGAAAACATTTCACAACTCAACACTTGGTGGTAAATCTGTTTAGCAGAAGGTCGTCTAGGTAGGTACCACCGCAGTACCAGTTATTCTGCCGCTAAGCAGTAGTGTGTAAACATTACTGTGTTCCGGTTCGAAGGGTAATGCAGCTAGTGAAAAGACAGGGCTGTCGAGACTAACCATCGAAAGTCTCAAAGTAATGAGCGCCAAAGCAGTGATGCCCTGGATTTTGTTTTATTACTCAAAGTTCTGTGTATCGCTGCAATGGTCGTGGACAGGCGTTATCTCTTACCATTAGGAGAGCGTCTCGTTACACTTTTTTACAAAAAAAAAAAACTTCACCAATATCACGAAGAAAGATAGACCAGTTTGTTATCATTATGTAGTCAATATTTTCTTGTCAAATGTAGGTAGTAAAGATCTTATACAATAATTAATGCAGTTCCATACAAATTACCTCTTTTAGAGGATGAGTTAGATGACTAAGAAGATGACTAGATCTTATAAGTATTCTGACATATTTTTTTTTATGGTTGACAGGCTAGATGTTTGACCACAGCTCACTTGATGTTAAGTGAAGGTGTGGTCGAAGATGGTAAAGCATACCTAGCCTGGAATGGAACTGGCTCTCAAGTGTGGCAGCCGGAACACACCGTTAGATGCTTGGCGGCAGATTTTCAACTTGAGATAACTTGTTGATTTAATTATACATAATTGTAATTGACGTCATGATATTATAATGAAATTTGACTTATAACTTTGATAATATTAATAACATTTATTTGTACAAAAGTACATAGGCATAATACAAAAATTCCTTAAAAATGTTTTTACACAAACTAAAAGCACCTTCGAAACTCTAATAAAAATTCGTTTCCAAAAAAAAAAAACGATTTATACATCAAAAAGTTCCAACATACCTCAATAAGGAGTCTCACATCAGACGCCCTCGATTGAGATTAAAAAACTTTGAGAAACCGCGCCGCTCCGGCCGAAAAAAAATTAATGAAATTTCCGCAGCCACCGCTGACCGGAAAGGAAGGAAGTTGTTTCAAGTATTTTCTCTGTTGCGGATAGGCAATTAAGAAATTCAATTTTCAGCGGCTTTAGGGGCCTTTCCACGGCATCAACGGGTTAATGATTCGGTATAGATATCCATAAAATTTAAATTGATAAAATGTGTTCATGTAATTTTTGGAGATTGAAAAAAAAAATTACTCTCGATTTTTTAATGCTAATATTCATTGTTAATTTGAAATTATTTTGTAGGTAGTTATTGAGCTTATACAATTAAAACAAAGTAAAAACTACAGGCTTAGCAGTTTTTTTTCGGTTTTAAAACTACATTTTCTACAGACCTAGCCGCAATTTAGCTCGCTGGACGTTGGGCCGCTGCCACACGCACGGCTGTCTCTGGTTAAATCACTTTTGACAGCGACTCAAGTAGACGTATATCTTTTTTTTCTTTTTGGCTATTGTCATTTGAGCATCTCACTCTATGCATTTTGCCCATGTGGTACCTTTTTATGGTATTTGATAAAAACAAGTAAAATGAATCTAAGGCACAGTCAAAATCACACGTGGAAGTCGAGCCATACCGTTGTTTAGCTATATTATTTAAATTTGTGGATTTGAAACTGTTTGATTCCACTTTCATTATACGAACCGCCATACAGTGGAATTTGCTGCCCGAGTGAATATTGCCTCATAGATACTATTCGTATGCCTTCAATTTGCGGATGAAAGCTGTGACAAAAAAAAAAAAAAAGCAAAAAAAAGCTGTGATAGACTTTTACTTCCACGCCTCTCTGTTTGTTCCACTCCTTGTCGTGAGCATCGAGCTCATCTTACCACCGTCTTCTAGGCCGGCCTGGTGGCCGTTATACCTCCGGGATCCAGTTTTGAATAATAAAAACTGATAAAAGCCGATTACCTTGCGTTTGCGTTGGCGAGTCGGCTCAGATTACTTTTAAAAAACAAATTAACGATAGAGCAAATTTTGTAAACGCACATTTTACGGAACGTTATTTTTGCATCCCCATGTAGACCGCTGTAGAACAATGGACGAGAAACAAAGGCTCGCCGCAAGATCCTTACCTACTTTACGTTTTTTATTGTTGCCTAACCTTTTTCGGTTGATCCACTCCGGTTTAATAACCTCCGGGTGTAGGGCAACAATTTTATTTAGAAGTGAGAAATCTTCACAACAAAATTCAAATACATCAAAACCTCGACCTATTAACTACGTAGTTGACAAACATCAAATTCAAAAAGTTCAAATTTACAAAAACTTAAAGCGCTGTCATTGGACATTGTAATTATTATTTTTCGCTAGTGTAATTATGACATAAACGGAGTCCTTAGCCTTTATTTTTGGCATTATCAATATAAAATGAAAAATCAAATGAAATGAGCCTAAGAAACAGTTAAAGTCACACAAAGTAGTTCACGGTACAGTCCAGTCATGACTTGAATGAGAAGGTTTAACGGACGAGTGAAGTAGTAGCGACTTTCCTACAAGCTTCGATGGAGATTTGTTCCTGTTTCACCATATTGTTATGCTTTTACAGGCACTCTATTAAACAGATAGATGTACAAACTCTTTATTGAATACATCATACAATAAAAAGAAAAGTTTTCATAAGAGTCTTATAAGCTAGCGCCAATCAATTTCTCCAGGCATTAAAACATAGTAGTTCACGGTATAGTCCAGTCATGACTTGAAGTAGAAAGTGTGCAATACTATTTTTATACAAAAACACTCAAAGAAAACCTCTCGGAAGCTGGAGAACTATTTTGACAAAATCTATATATGTACTTAGCTTTTTAGACAAATAAATCATTCATTCATCATTAAATAATTATTATTATCAGTTAGTTAATTAAATAATTAATCCATCAGTTCATCCATTCGTTCTTTCATTCATTCATGCATTCATTCATTCATTTAAGTACATAAGTTTTAGAAAATAAGATGCTGAGAAATTACAAAAATTCAAATATTCTACTGAAATTTTATTTAAAAAAATCTTTGAACATTTAATTGTGTGTCTTACTCTGAAAGTTGTACTACGTCCCCATCTTAGTGAAGGATTCACAACCCGCACAGAGATTACTCGCTGAAGTGGGAAGTATCCAAGCGTTGAAATACTACCTTTTTACCAGCTTTTTACGAGACAAAAGGTTTTTTCCTGAGAACACATCGGCAATAAAAAAAAACGTTGAATTTAGAAGATTTGGTTGCTTTTTAACCAGAAATATTTTACTTGGTGGTAGATCTTTTTAATCTAGATTTAAAAAAATGTTTATGTAAAAGTAACTAGACGAGAGATATGTTTTCCAAATAAAATACAATTAATAAATAAATAGCTATCGTTGGCCATTTCACACAGCGCTATCTAGCCCCAAACTAAGCAAAGCTCATTACTTTGAGACATATTTCGATGGTTAATATCGACAGCCCTGTAGCTGGACTACCCTTTAAACTGGAACACAGTAATGTTTACACACTATTGCTTGGCGGTGGTGCACAGCAGTGGCACCTACTTTACTTGATGGTAGATCACCTTAGCAGGGGGTCGTCTAGGTAGGTACCACCGCAGTACCAGTTATTCTGCCGCTAAGCAGTAGTATGTAAACATTACTGTATTCCGGTTTGAAGGATACTACAGCTAGCGAAATTACTGGGCTGTTGAGACTAACCATCGAAAGTCTCAAAGTAATGAGCGCCAAAGCAGCGATGCACTGGACTTTGTTTTGTTACTCAAAGTTCTGGATATCGCTGCAATGGTCATGGACAGGCGTTATCTCTTCATCTTCATCTCCATCAGGAGAGCGTCTCGTTCGTCTCATTACTTTTTTACATTTAAAAAAACCTACCTGGATGACCTACAACTCTCTATAACTCAAAAATTGAAGTCACTCTTATGTTTTATAGAACACAAAAAAGCTATGAAGCGATAAATAAAACTTAATAATCTAGATTAAATTACAATTTTACACAATTATTTGCCATAATGAGAAGTTAGCTATACCAAAAGATGCCGTCCCTTTCGACAATTCTTATTAATGTTTTATTAGGATTCTTTCGCTGCGCCCCAATCATTTCTACTCGTTGGTTTCTTCACATTTTTTTTACTTTTTTATTTAACGTTCATGGAGCAATTTGGAAAATTTGAACTGGTTTTATTCGTTTGAAGTAATTTTTATTTATTTACTTACGTATCTGTTTTGTATAGTCGTAATACGACTGTTTTATAAAGATAAAGATATGTTTATTTGCAATAACATGAGTGTGTATATATAATATTCATAATTAAATGTATAAGCTTCAAAAAAAGAAAACAAAAACAAATAAAAAGCTCTGGAGTGGTGACCACGGACCGGCAAGCGCAGCGTAGGACGTCCACCCACAAGGTGGACAGACGACCTAGTAAAGACCGCAGGAACGCGCTGGGTGCGAGCCTCTTCCAACCGGTCTTTATGGAAGTCAATGGGGGAGGCCTATGTCTAGCAGTGGACGTCCTACGGCTGAAATGATGATGATGATGAAATAAAAAGCCAACCTAAAAATTTTGAAAAAACTCACGACGGTTAAAAAGTAATTGAAAAAGGATAAAATAATTTATAAACTCCCATGTTAAAACTACCTATAAACTTAATAAAAAACCCCAAGAATGCCCATCAGGGACTGCCATTAAAAGAACTAGTTTTGCAGAAAAAAAAAATATGAATGATGTTTTGTGAATAATTTGAGATCATTTAGCGCTACACTAACACCCTTCTCCTGTTTTCCTGCGAGATCGAATCAGAAATGAGGAGATCCGTAGTCGAACTAAAGTAACCGACATAGCCCAGAGAATCAGCAAGTTGAAGTGGCAGTGGGCAGGGCACATAGCACGCAGAACTGATGGCCGATGGGGCTGCAAAGTTCTGGAGTGGAGACCACAAACTGACCAGCGCAGCGTAGGACGTCCACCCACAAGGTAAACAGACGACCTAATAAAGACCGCAGGAACGCGCAGGATGCGAGCCGCTTCCAACCGGTTTTTGTGGAAGTCAATGGGGGAGGCCTATGTCCAGCAATGGACGTCCTACGGCTGAAATGATGATGATGATGATGATACTTATACCCTTAATGGGTAGGCTGTGCCCCTACAGTGGGGACCTTTAGAAGTTGATGATGATACTGATTTTTATTTACGATGACATTTAAAATAGTGATGACAAAACAGCGAGGTTTCAGAGTAAACAAAAATATCATCGATGTATACAATTTTTAGATTTTTGTGGATCTTGTAAGACCCGCTCAATTGATTTGGATAGAATTTATATGGGACTATCTCTGAAGTATGATTTACCAAGCAAAAAAAGAATCGTCAAAATCGATTCATAATTGGCGCAATTATCGCATAATAAACATACTGTCATATTGAGAACCTTATCCTTTTATGAGTCGGTTAAAAATAGAATTTCTCAATAGCAAAAAAAAGTGAAAACTGGCCGTAGCATTAATCTCACTATATCCCACAAAACATATTCTAGAGTAACCGAGGAAACAGGCATCCCCGATTTAGGTCATTGAACCTTTCAACAAGCGCAAATACCTTACGATACTAAATATTATCATCCCTGAAAAGGATCTCAAACGAACGGCCAAGACATCGAAACTCGAAGGCATTTCAGATAAGGTCGTTTATAGGAAAAGGAACGAAAATACTTCCGAAAAATTACGAGGATTCATTTTGTTTTGGAAGCGTTTCGATTTCATCTTGTTTTACCTTCAGTTTTACCTATTTCCAACGGGTAAGTACAAGCTACGTATAGATTTCTGAATCAGCTCTGTTTTCATGAACAGTCCCATTGCTGGGCGCGAGCGTTTTCTCATTGTGATAAAAGCAAGGCCATAGTCCACTACGCTGGCTAAGTGTGGGTTGGCAGACTACATCAACCTGCGAAAACTTTTATTTTACTTCTTCTACTCTCATAAAGTAAGGAGTACCAAAGCAGCGCAGCCCTAGACTTTGTTTTGTTACTCAAAGTCCAGTGTATCGCTGCAACGGTCATAAAAAAAAATCAAAAAAAAAAAAAATCGTGGGACTATACACACAGCGCCATCTGACCCCAAACTAAGCAAAGCTTGTGTGATGAAAATCAGATAACTGATAGAATACATAACGGGTCATGGATAGGCGTTATCTCCTACCATCAGGAGAGCGTCTCGTTCGTCTCATTACCTTTACATAAAAAAAAAGTCTCAACCTACCTTCCACCTCCATCATCTTATGATGATAAAACTACCATCCGGCTTCATCATCATCTGATCACCGAAACTCCAAAATAAAACAGTGCAACATAACCGTGTTTGAACGTTTGGGTGGAAAAAAGTCGTTGTAAAAATTATTATTAGTTTATTTTCTACATACAACCAAGGCATTTAACCTTAGATGTGATCATTCATTCATTTATTTAAGGCATACTAACAACCTTTGATGTGATATATAAAGAGTTTATCGATTTATGCTTAGCTAATGCAGTAAAGAGAGGAAATAAATTTGTTTTCAGCAAGCTCAGTAAGAAGAAAAAGGCGGCAAACATAGTAATGCCATTATTATTATTTTTTTTTATTGCTGACAGGCTAGGTGTTTGACGACAGCTCACCTGATGTTAAGTGACGGTGTGGTCGAAGATGGTAAAGCACACCTAGCCTGGAATGGAACTGGCTCTCAAGTGAGGCTGCCGGAACACACCGTTAGATGCTTGGCGACAGATTTTCAACTTGAGGGTGGTAGCTAGCCAGCCGAGTACTAGAAAGTACCCTACCACCATGCTACGGTTTCCTCACGATGTTTTCCTTCACCGGCAGCTCAAGCTCATTTGTTGGGGTTTCAACCCACGCCCTTCGGCATGCGAAGCGACCGCACTAACCACTGAGCTATCATCGCTACAAAATACATTAATACTATTTTCAGTCACATACCATCGATTATAATTAAAACTTTTTCCGATACACGTTACACAGATTTGGTTAATTTAGATTGATCAGACGGTTGAATTCAGTGAGAGAAATATTGTAGAGAGCTCACAGAAAGGTATTTTATTTGTTTATTGTTTATGGACTAAAGCGGCACAATATGCCAATACAACACAAAATAAAATACAATTACAATAAATTACAACAGTCCTTAAAAATAATTTTTGAAGAAAGAAAGAAAGAAAGAAAATAATTTTATTTTGCAACAATACAAAAAAAAAACAAAAATAACAACAAATAGAGACAAACAGTTACAAAATAGGGGCTCACCTCAGCATAATACTGAAAAAGGGAAAGGTTTTTAAAAAAGGGAATTAAAATGAAAATGAAGACGCATAAATTTAATGTTAAAACGTTGTCAAAATAAATTAATTGACTAAATCACATAATTTTACAGACTAAAGTCATTAAAAACTAAGAGTAAATATAAATAAAATTCCATTAAACACGAATGTTAATAATGAATAAAGTGAAATTATGTTGATTGATTTATTGTGAATAATTATATTCACAATAATCGAACGAGTACATATTTAGCCGAAAGGAGGTGATTGTACTTATTATGAGTATATAATGTGGTAGGCCCTTAAATCGCCAAGTTTTATCTACACTAATAATTAAAAAGATCAAGATTTGATTTTTTGTTTGTTAGTTTTTTTTTTTTTTTACATTTAATAGATCTACGTTTGGCCACCAACTCGCCTAATGCAAAGCGACGTTGTGGCCGAAGATGGAGCACGCTGATCCAGAAGAAATCTATTCACTCTAGCCTTAAAAACGTCCAAATTGTAATTTATGGGAAACAGTTTGTTTGTACTGAATAGGTTCCGAAACTACTGGACCGATCTGAATAAATTATTACATCATTAGAATGCTACATTATCACTGAGTGTCATAGGCTATATTTATTGTTAATCGGGTTTTATTTTCCCGTCAGGGCGGGCTGCTAGTTTAAAGATATTAGAAATTAATAATACAATGAACTTGTCCATAAAAAAAAGTCACACACAAACATACACAAACTCCTAAGGTTGCCTGGAAGAGATCGCTTATAGCGATAAGGTCGCCAGTTGTTATATCTAGTAATTAAATGTATTTCTTCTGTTTTGTATTATTTAGTGTGTGCAATAAAGAGTTGATCAAACACTGAAAACATTAACTACACTCCTGTTTTTGGACAGTCATGTAATAAAACGACAAATAAATTTAAGGAATTCTATTAAAGTGAAAGAAGCACGGCAAAATTTCTGCCCGCAATACCGCAATGTCTTTTAAAATCACGAGTCACTCAGCAGAATTCTCATAAAACCTATCCATCCATAGAATTTATATCTCTTTTGAACTTCTTTTGAAGCCGTTCAAATCATTCAATAATTACAAGGTCGTAAACAATCCAATCCAGTGGCCATATTGGGGATCAGTAGGAACGTAAAACCCGGCTCGATTCACGACCATCGGAATAGGCGAGCTGGCATTAGCACGAGATATTCACGCAAGTATTACCATTGAGTATAAAATGAGCAGAGAAACAGCTTCTTGACTTTTTTAGTTATTAACGACTAGCGGACGCTTCGCGGTTTCACCCGCGTAGTTCCCGTTCCCGTGGAAATACAGGGATAAAAAGTAACCCAACGGTGAAAGAATTTTTAAAATCGGTCCAGTAGTTTTTAAGTTTATTCGTTACAAATATACAAAAATCCAAAAATACAAATGTTTTCTGTTTATAATATTAGTGTAGATAACTTAGACTGAGAAGTGTACTACTTTTTATGGTAGATAAACTAGGTGCTCTTGACTACAGCTGACCTGATGCTAAGTGACAGTGTGTTTGAAATGGTAAACACACCTAGCTTAGAATGGAGCTGGCTTTCAAAGTGTGGTTACCGAAACACACTGTTAGTTGCTTTGGCGGCCAATTTTTCAACTTGAGGGTTAACTTGCGAGCCGAGTATTAAAAGCTTGCCTGGAAGAGATGTATTCTCTCTAAGTGATAAGACTGCCATTTGATTCACTAACGTTGAAGCTGTTTCTGTTACTGTTGTGTTAATTCTGGTGAGTTTCATTTAATGTAAAAATATTGAGATGAACGAGACACTCTCCAGATGGTAAGAGATAAAGCCTGTTCATGACCATTGCAGCAACACACAGAACTTTGAGCAGCAAAACAAAGTCCAGGGTGTCGCTGCTATTGTGTTGCTTACTTTGGGACTTTTGATGGTTAGCCTCAATAGCCTTGTTCGCTAGCTGCAGTTACCTTCAAGCCGGAACATAGTAATGTTTACACACTACTACTTGGCGGCAAAATATCGATAAGATAAATATGGGTGAGAGAACAACTTTACGAAAGAAGAACTAGCATTAGTTCTATTGGGATAGCGTCTGATACATGAGTCGTTTCACGGTTTTGTAGCTGTATTTCTGTACATTTCGTAATGTGTGGTTATACTGCCACTTGAATTACAATGGCACTGCGTTATCCACAGATGGTATGATAAAATAGATCCCGGTTGAGTGCGAATTTGTAAGTGTTTGGCTGGCGGTTGTAGCTTTTTATTGGATCTGGGTGGGCTTTATTGAACTGTGAAATATGGCTGGACTAGTAAGCATGTTAATGTGGCCAGTTCTAGTATTGAAGTCATCGCAGATTAAAAGTTTTAGCAAAATCTATTTAAAAAACATTAAGGTTTATTCCGGCAGCCTCATTTGAAAGCCAGCTCCATTCTAGGCTAAGTGTGCTTACCATTTTTAATCACACCATCTTTGTCAGCTGTAGTAAAACAACAAGCCCGTCAACCATTAAACAATCTTAGACAAACGTTTCTATTTTGTAACGATGAAGACATGACTTTATCACAAACATACATAAATGTTTATTCTGTCTGAGAGACGAGTATGCATGGACAAAAAATACATATAAGTATTGTATCAGTAACTTGGTTTTCATAGTTTACTTTACTTAGTTTGGTACTAGATGTCGCTGTATAAAATGTCCAACGAAATTATAAATATAACCAGCCCCGTACACGACATTGCCTCTCTTCCTCTTTTTTTCTCATAAATATTCCAAATTTCCCTAACAAGTGTTCCAAAGTAATGACACGTATAAATCGCAAAAGCGTCGCACGCTTTCAAATCAGCCGTTTCAAATCAACTCGAATATCTGCGTAAATTGAAACAATTCAAAATCTTCGCGTTTACACATTCGATTGACTCCTATTTATCAACCATTCAATCAGCTACAACTCCCGTCTTGGATTCGTTCAATATTCCAAGATTGCTTTCAGGTGAAACAAATACCCATATCAAGTATCGAGTCTTTGGAATTGAAAATCACAAGCCAAGTTTCCATTGAACAATACGTTGCGAGACAAAACGAAAATTATGAATGTTTAAGGTATATATCTAGTTTATATCCGTTTAACAGTCGTTCCAGTTCCAACAGTGATGAGGACTTCAATTAAAATAACTAAACTAATTTGACACAGCTTATTAATTAAAAACCTAATCTTACTTAAAATCTTGAACTAAAATTTGACATAAACTTAAAAATATAATTTGACCAAAATTTAATTAAATTAACAAAAAAATCTAATAAAAATAACCATAAGTCTTAAAATCCTCCTCTATCTGCAGTAACCACTTGCCATTAAAAAAACACGAAAATTATGTCTTAGAAATAAAAACTGGAATGCTATTGAGCGATTGCTTCTGTTAGAATATTTTTTAGCTGGATGGTTAAATATCTGATCCCCAACTCGCTAACTCATGGAGGTAAACCCTGGAATAGAACATAGAACTACTTCTTATCCCAAAAACATGTAGCAGGTAACCACGGGGTGCAGCTAGTTATAAATATAGTACAAAAAAAAGTATTTAAGTTATCTGAATTTCGTATTATGCGATATTTATTTATTTATCTTTACAACATATTTTTTTTATACGTCATTAGAAGAAGAAAAAAATCTTTGTAACAGCCGTGTTAGGTCATTTGACAGTAACTAAACTGAGCTGTAGGGCTTGGGTTCGATTCACGCCTTAGACCTTTTCGCTTTTCTAGTACACAGAACTTTGAGTAACGAAACAAACTCCAGGGAATCACTGCTACATTTGGCGCTTATTACTTTGAGACTAGATGGTCTCAACAGCCCTATAATTTCGCTAGCTGCAGTACCCTTCAAACCGTAACACAGCCATGTTTGCACACTACTGCTTGGCGGCAGAATATCTGGTACTGCGGTGGTACCTACCTAGACGACCTCGTGCTAAGGAGATCTACCACCAAGTAAATACATAAATACATAAATGCATAACTACATAACACTAATACTATAGTAAAGTGTAGTGTGTGTGTGTATTACATAATTATGGTCATATGGTATGGTAGGGTAAGTATCCACTTTGAAACTTAACTTGTAGATAACACTTTACGCCGTAAGTTATGACAAACAGATTCTACATTACAAAAGGACGCATTAACCCCCTCCTCCTCATTCCCCACATTCATTTGAGAAATCGTCCCCGGAGCACTCTCGTCTAATATGTCAACTAAATGTAATTAATATACCATGCGGTTTATTTCCCGACAAACAGGGCTTCGTAACTTGAAAATTACCCGACGAGTTTCCAAATTACTAGAAGGCAATGTTACGGGTAAGACCCATTTAGACTGTAATGATCAGTTGTTTCTCTCGCACATCTATTTGTGTACAGTAAAAGATCTTTATTTGCGGGGTATACGTTCCATTAATATGCCGCGAATACAGAAACCGTGGATATGGAATGGTAACTAGCATGGAATCATAGGGGATACGTTCCAACGTTCCAAAATAGAACCAATATGTATCAAAATAAAAACAGCTTAAAAATCAGGGTTTAAAAATGATTGTTTTTTTTTTTGTTTTGTCGCTTTTGAAAAGTCTTTGAATTCAGATTGATATTGGGTTGTAGCATTTATAAATAGTTTGCTGTTTCATAATAAGGAATTCGACAATGGTCTTTATACAGTGGGAGTAAGGTTTGTTTTAGTTTGAAATTAGTCCACTCGGTAACAACTTTTATAAAAGCCACCTCGGCACGTCCCAACAGTACATACATAATCAAAAGATGCCGATACGTTAATAAATGACACCCAATTCTTTTCTGTTTACCGATTGCATCCGCGAATAATTAATTTTTTAGCCGCGAATACAGGAACAGGGTTCGAATTTTTTCACCCGCGAATAATCTTTATTAACATTAATTTACGTTGTAAAATAGTTCCAAAAATGTAGAGCCTTGTTGATTTCCATTGGTAATTTCAGATGTAAATTGCCAATTTGGGTAACACGAAGATTTCCCGTATAACAGGTGTTGCGGCTAATTTATTCAATTGATCAATATTCAATAGGCTTGGGTGTTCCGGACTTATTCCGGGCCGACTCGAATCTTCCAGAATCGATGAGGTAAAATTGGATCGTGTTTTGTTCTTTTTAGCTATTTCGAGGCGAGGATTCCCGAGCGCGGTCCTGGATTTTTCCATCAATTAGAGATTTTTGGTACTGAAATAGAATGGAACGTTTTGTCACGTCGAACCAAAATTTTATTAGAGCCAGTTTTTGTTTCTTTTATGGTTTATAGGAACGTTTTAATCAAGATATAGGAGTTTCCAGTGTCATAATGTCAAATGTCATAATTACATGCAAATGTTTTTTTGTATAAATAAATAAATAAATATCACAGGACATTACACACAGCGCCATCTGACCCCAAACTAAGCAAAGCTTGTGCTATGGAAGACAGATAACTGATAGAATACTTAAATACTTTTTTTTTGTAAATACGTACCTACTTATAATACATACAGTACACCCAGACACAGAACAAACATCTTTTCAATATCTTTATCTTTATCTTTCCAAGGCAAACACTATATCTTTCTACTTCCTTTTTAGGGTTCTGTACCCAAAGGGTAAAATTACCCTATTACTAAGACTCCGCTGTCCGTCCGTCTGTCGATCTGTCTGTCCGTCTGTCACCAGGCTGTATCTCATGAACCGTGATAGTTAGACAGTTGAAATTTTCACAGATGATGTATTTCTGTTGCCATTATAACAACAACAAATAATAAAAACAGAGTAAAATAAATATTTAAGGGGGCTCCCATACAACAAACGTGATTTTTAATAGTTTTTATAGATAATGGTACGGAACCCTTCGTGCGCGAGTTCTACTCGCACTTGGCCGGTTTTTTTATTACAATATGCTCATATTTGACCGCAGTCTCACCATAACCGAAATACATGTAGGTCTGTTATTTGTTTTTCTTAACTACCGACCCGCTCTGGCTTCGCACGGCAGCAATTTGTTTGTGTGACTTGTGTAACCTTTTTTGTCGCACTGGACACTACAGCGACAACTTTCTACTTATAATTATTTTTATTTTTTAGTCTTTTATTTGTAGTGTTTTTGTTGTTGTAGTGTTGTGTGTGTAAAAATAAATGTTTTCTTTCTTTCATAAATATTTTACAATGAATAACTTACAAATTTTAAAGTCAGTATAAAATTATGTATAAAAAAAAACGATCACAATACAGCACTAAGAAAACCCACCCCATACATCTAATTCTTAAATTAAATGGCAAAGGTATGTCACACAAATAATAACAGAGTGTCAGTGTGAACCACGATTGTGTTGGCGCTGTGTGCTTAAAAAACTTGAAACTTAATTCCAATTCTAAGCTATCAGTATGTTCTTAAAGTGATTCATCACAGAGTGTTTTCAATAAGTCATTATAGTAATAATTTATAAACTAGTAACTTAATCACCAGCACGGCTATCACATTTCATTCACAACTGGTGATTTTATGGAAAACATTTTGTTCAATTTATTGTAAATCTATGCATGATCGTGCGTTAACTAATATTGTATTCTTCTTTATTAGTGTTGCCATAATAAAGTGATATTTAAAATCGTTATCATGAAATATGGCTGGTTATAGTATTATATATAATAATTTAGTATTGTTTTAGGGTTCTGTGTGTTGTTTTTCTACCCGTATGCCAAGGTTATGTTTTTCGCGCGTATCTTGCATGTAAATTTCTTTATTACATAATATCTTCCAAACAGTTGGAAGGATTTTGAATTTTAAGTTATATGGCGGACTTGCGGCACCAAGTAATATTATGTTAATTAAAAAAAAGCTATCAAGTAGATAAAAGCAACACGGGCATGGTCAACTGTATATACCTTCATCGCTAGATGCAAGACCCTGTTTATATAGACAGACACACATTTGGACACAATATTACACCTATATATAATTCACACTTAATAACACCAGACAGCCAAGCTCAGGCAAGTGTGTTCTCGAAGACGACTAGGAGCCAAGTGACTGCAAGCAGTCGGACAATCACGAACGAAGAGAAGAGAAAGCGCCTCGGTTCCCGTTACGGTGATAGCTATCAACAGCTGGCACGTAGTTTCCGGTATAGACTTTGATTGTTTTGCATTCGGAAAGGCGGCAAATACAAGTGGCGATAACATCGACTATCAAAATAAAGGAATTTAAAAGAGGATTTCAAAAATATATTGTTTTTTTTATGGTTGACAGGCTAAGTGTTTGACCACAGCTCATCTTATGTTAAGTGAAAGTGTGGTCGAAGATGGTAAAGTACACCTAGCCTGGAATGGAACTGGCTCTCATTGTCAAAGTTATATGTTTAAATTGTATTAGGAATAACTAAATTGTTTATAAAGTTTTTTTGCAGCATTTTTATTGCAGTTCGGTTATAGATTTTTGGAAACTTTTTATCTTGTTATTACACGACTGCCCAAAAAAAGAATGTAATGTTTTCCGTGTTCATGAATATACCCGTAGCACAGTATAACCACTTGGATGCGCGTCAGCCTATCTTATAGACCTTAAGTCCCTAAAATAAAGATAATTTGTAGCGATGATAGCTCAGTGGTTAGCGCGGTCGGTTCGCATGCCGAAGGGCGTGGGTTCAAACCCCAACAATGAGCTTGAGCTGCCGGTGCAGGAAAACATCGTGAGAAAACCATAGCATGGTGGTAGGGTACTTTCTAGTACTCAGCTGGCTAGCTACCACCCTCAAGTTGAAAATCTGCCGCCAAGCATCTAACGGTGTGTTCCGGCAGCCTCACTTGAGAGCCAGTTCCATTCCAGACTAGGTGTGCTTTACCATCTTCGACCACACCTTCACTTAACATCAGGTGAGCTGTGGTCAAACACCTAGCCTGTCAACCATTAAAAAAAAAAATCCTTCATTTTAGTTTTAGACAATACATTTTTGAAATTTAATTTGAATCTTTAACCTAACTCTAAATTCCAGACTAGGCCAGAGCCTCGATCACAAACAACTTGCGAAAAAGTATTCGTATCGCCATCGACAAAAAATTGTATGAGATTTGTACAGCTTTGTATGCTATCGAGGACTCGATCCCTTTACGAGACGAGTTCGAATGTGTTTACGATCTACAATCACACCGTCCCTTAACCTCAGGTAAGCTGTGGTCAAACACCTAGTGAACTATCCATAAAAACGTGAATTGAATAATGAAAAAATATTCTTTACTCCTTAACAAAGCTCTGCAAAGAATCTACTTAAGATTTTAAAATCTTTGTACTGAAGTTTGCATTTTTCTTTGCTTTGCTCCCGTAGCAATGGGCTGCAGAGTTTTTCCTGTTAGAATGTTCATTTTATTTGTGTCGCGTAAATGCAACAATGGTTAGTGGAAGGGCTTCATTTTCTTTCATATTTATTCTATAGATTTTTCTGTCGTCTGGTTAATAGAGAAGTCTTTGGGAAAAATATTGCAGGGTTTCAACGATGTAGCATGGTGGTAGGGTACTTCTTAACAGGCTAGGTGTGTTTACCATCTTCGACCACACTGTCACTTTACATCAGGTGAACTTAGCATGTAACATACATGATACAGAGTATTTTATATTTTCTATATGATTTTTGTTTTTATTGACATTTAACTATATTGACATAATTATTTTATATGAGACATATTACTTCATTGACGTTTACATTTTCATTGTTTTGACATATTTATGTTATGATTTTGATATTTTTAAATAGGTACGAATGGAAAAATGACTTGTAACTTTGGTGTTATTAAGAAATGATTTGTATTTGTATAATTTAAAAAACTATCATATTTTAAGACAGAATGTTGACCGTGTTGTATTACAAGTATAAATTAAAAATTTAAACACCCCCGACCTAAATTGTATACTAAATTTCAACTTGATCTTACCTGTCGAAGATGTTCACATCATTTCATGATTTGAAATTTGTATAGTATTCTACTAGTCTAGCCCTTTTAAATGATATCCAAATTGAGGGAGTTGTAAAAAAGTATGTAATCCGCCATTTTGTGGCGGCGGCCATCTTGGACCGGTGTTCATCAAACATAGGTCTACCCCGACTAATTCACCTTTTAAACAAAAAAAACAAAATCAAAATCGGTTCATCCGTTCGCGAGCTACGATGCCACAGACATACACACATACAGACACGTCAAACTTATAACACCCCGTCGTTTTTGCGTCGGGGATTAAAATCTATCTTCTTACCTCACAACTTTCCCAGAACTACATTTAAAAACAACTACCTCGAAGTTCTCAAGTCCCATTACCTATTAGAAGGCGATTAAAGTTCAACCAAAAGTCGCCGGTCCATTGAAACTTGACTAGTCTCGGAGACATGAAAATTTAATCAAAACAACATCTCGAAAGTTACAAGCGGGAGAAACTGGCAACTTTGATCTATGACAGAGGTAGTTGAGGTTTTAATAGCTTATGTAATATTAAATTTGAAGTATGGCCACTAAGGTAGGACTTATGAGTTACGTCACAGGTCAAGGAGAGTGCTAAGTTTAGTGGTTTTGTTAAAAGGACCCA
This sequence comes from Biston betularia, assembly GCA_905404145.2. NCBI lineage: Eukaryota > Metazoa > Arthropoda > Insecta > Lepidoptera > Geometridae > Biston > Biston betularia. The sequence goes on along the minus strand of FR989879.1, from coordinate 12,541,523 downwards.
AACTGCACGATGGTCCTGCAGTTTGAGTCCTTTTCCATTAATGTTTTTATTAATCTAAATATTGCATTTTTTTAATGTAAATCAGTAAAACAAGCGAGACGCTCCCCTGATTGTAAGAAACAATGCATGTCCATAACCATTGTAGCGATACACAGAACTTTGAGTAACAAAACTAAGTCCAGGGCATCGGTGCTTTGGCGCTCTTACTTTCAAACTTTCCTTGGTTTGTCTCAACACCCCTGTAATATTGCAAGCTGCAGTCACTTTGAAACTGGACCACAGTAATGTTAACACACTACTGCTTCGTGGCAGAATATCTGGTGCCTCCCTAAACAACCTCTTGCTAAGGATACCACCAAGTAGATTTAAAAAAAGCCGGCCCCAATTCTGCATAATACCGTTATACACAACCTCTTTGCATAGTATGGGACTAGATGGATGGTGGTAGATCTCCTTTAGCAGGAAGTCATCTAGGTAGGTACCACCGCGGTACCAGATATATTGCTGCTAAGCAGTAGTGTGTAAACATTATTGTGTTCCGGTTTAAAGGGTACTTCAGTATGCTAGCGAAATTACAAGGCTGTTGAGACTAAACTACAAAAATCTCAAAGTAATTAGGGCCAAAGCAAAAGCAGAGATGCTTGCAACTTTGTTTTTTTCCTATGGTTGACAGGCTAGGTGTTTGACCACAGCTCACCTGATGTTAAGTGAAGGTGTGGTCGAAGATGGTAAAGCGTACCTAGCAAGGAATGAAACTGGCTCTCAAGTGAGGCTGCCGGAACACATCGTTAGGTGCTTGACGGTAGATTTTCAACTTGAGGGTGATAGCTAGCCAGCCGAGTACTAAAGTACCCTACCACCATGCTATGGTTTTCCTCACGATGTTTCCTTTACCGGCAGCTCAAGCTCATTGTTGGGGTTTGAACCCACGCCCTTCGGCATGCGAACCTACTGCGCTAACCACCGAGCTATCATCGCAGTAAAAGGTAGCTGTAAAGTTATGTGTATCGCTGCAGGAATGGTCATGGACAGGCGTTAATCTCTTACCATCGCCCTCCCGATGGTCTCGTTCGGCTCATTACCTTTACATTAAAAATATGACATCGTCGGCGTCCATAACAGTGAGCCAGAATGTTTGCGTTATGAACTTAAAAAACTAATTATTTTTAGTTTTATTTATTCTAAAAGGAACGATTGTTTACAGTAAACAAATCTACAATTATTATACTTTGCATAACCTTACATGCAAGGTATGTGTGTTGCTAGTTCTTGAGTAAGGGTTTCCCGGATTATTCCGAATACCTACAGACCCTTTGCCCGCACTAAACCTTTCCGACTAGAACATTCCACTAATACCCAAAAAACCTCAACTAATACACATAATTAAGGCACCGGAAGGACAGACAAGTAATTCTGTCACTTTTTGCCAACTCACTCTTCGAAAGGGTTTGACTTAGAGATGAGATAGATAGGAAATGTTCGAATTGTTAGAAGAAATTATAAATCCTACTAACATTATAAACGTGAGAGTTTCGATGTTTGTTACTCAATTACAGAAAAACGGCTACACAGATCTGGATAAAATTTGGCACACAGATAGTTTGCTACCTAGATTAATATATATAATACTTTTTATCCCGGGAAAATTTTAAATTCATACGGGATTATCAAAAAACGTATCCATTTGAATTTTGGTATAGATGTGTCCTACGGAACATTATTCTGGAACAAACGGTATCCTTTATATCGATATCGGCAATTAAGTAGCAAAAGTTTGTTGTTGTGTTTTTTTAAATGTAAAAGTGACGAACGATACGCTCTCCAGATGGTAAGAGATAACGCATGTCCATGGACATTGCAGCGATACAAAGAACTTTGAGTTGCGAAACAAAGTCCGGGGCATCGCTGCTTCGGCGCTCATTACTTTAAGACTTTCGATGGTTAGTCTCAACAGCCTTGTTATTTCGCAAGCTGCAGTAATGTTAACACACTACTGCTTGGTGGCAAAATATCTGGTACTGCGGTAGTACGTAACTAGACGACTTCCTGCTAAGGAGATCTACCACCAAGTAAAAACTGCTAGTGTATAAAACTATTGCTTTTTTGGTACTCACACAATGTTTCATTTCTTAAGTCAACGCGGACGAAGTCACGGGCGCAAGCTTGTAAATGTATGTGATTTTCTTCTATATTGTACCATAACTTTTAAATATCAGAGCAGATTTAGATGTAGGGGAGGGGTATCGTTAATTCAATCGTATATTTTTTTTCTTAATAAATCTTGTTTATTTCAATAATTTATAGGTACGAGTTTCACTTAATTTTTCTATATTATGTTTAGATCTATCCAAGTTTTCGAAATGGGTATCATTATTTTGATACAAAACATTTTTTTTTTTCTCGAATCGAATATCGTTAAATAATCGAATAAATAAATTCATCTACTTACTAAGTAAATCCCAAATGATAATTTTGTTTATCCATCTCTAGTTTGACCTGCGTCACGGAGCAAATTGTGCCCTAGTGGGCCGTTTAGGGTTGCGATCTGTGAATATTTATTGGATTCGTTTATTGTTTCACTCGAACATCTTGTTTGATTAATTCGTATCAGGATGTTCAGATAAAAGGTTATTTCGTGATACACGTATATTATTTGCCAGTAGACATTGCTGGGTTTAAAATTGAGTTTAAATGGATTTTAATAATAAGTTTTTAAATTTCGTTGGCTTGCTTTGAAATTCACTTAATTAAGTAGATATTTAAATATAAATAATAAATAAATTTGATATCGTAGAACCATCGAACCCCAAACTAAGTAAAGCTTTTTTTAAATAAATATATACCTTTAAAATACATACAGAACACCCAGGCATAGAACAAACATTAAAATTTGTTCATGTTCAAACCACAAAATATTTGTCCTGAATGGGAATAGAACCCACGCCCTGTAGCACTTACATATACTACCAATGAACCAACAGGGCTGTCAATTGCATTGTGTTGCAGCGATACACAGAACTTTGAGCAAATAAACAAAGTCCAGAAACACATTTTTTTTTCTTTTTTTTCAGCCGTAGAACGTCCACTGCTAGACATACGCCTCCCCATTGACTTCCACATTGACACCTTGTAAGTGGGCGTCCTACGCTGCGCTTGCCGGTCCGTGGTCTCCACTCCAGCACTTTGCAGCCCCATCGGCCATCAGTTCTGCGTGCTATGTGCCCTGCCTACTGCCACTTCAACTTGCTGATTCTCTGAGCTATGTCGGTTACTTTAGTTCGTCTACGGATCTCTTCATTTCTGAATGTTCAAGGTATATATCTAGTTTATTTCCGCTTAACAGTCGTTCCGCTTACTGAGACTGGTCTCAGTCTCGACCAAGCGCTCGAAGAATCAACACGTCCTGAGGATGCCTCGTGTAGAGGCGAAACACGTGTCGGCAAGTGATTACTGCAGCAGCAGAGAGAGAAGGATTTTAAAACTTGTGGTTATTTTAATTAAATTTTTTGTCAAATTATATTTTTAAGTTTATGTCAAATTAATTCCAGATTTTAAGTAAGATTGGGTTATTAATTAATAAGCTGTGTCAAATTAGTTTAATTTAAGTCCTCATCACTGTTGTAACTGGAACGACTATTAAGCGGAAATAAACTAGATATTTACCTTGAACATTCAAAATGAACTTCCGCAAAGTAACTCCTGAATCAATCAAATATCTTCATTTCTGATACGATCTCGTAGGGAAACCCCGAGCATAGCTCTCTCCATAGTTCGTTGTGCACACAGAAACACATACATGCATGGTGGTAGGGTACTTTCTAGTACTCGGCTGGCTAGCTACCACCCTTAAGTTGAAAATCTGCCGCCAAGCATCTAACGGTGTGTTCCGGCAGCCTCACTTGAGAGCCAGTTCCATTCCAGGCTAGGTGTGCTTTACCATCTTCGACCACACCTTCACTTAACATCAGGTGAGCTGTGGTCAAACAACTAGCCTGTCAACCATAAAAAAAAAAAAAAAAAAATACACCATGGCAAAGCACCTTTCTTGATTCTACCTAACTTGTAACGAAGAATCGACCCACTTTCCTATTCGTCAGTACAAAATACCGATATCTAAGATCTCCATTTCCACATCTTGTATGTTTTTCTTTCAAAGTGTTGTTTTAAAAGCACTCATAAAGATGAAAGTGTGCTTGAAGTCGACAACTGCGTAACAGATGTTACATAAACTTGTTATTTCTAAGTGGCTTCTAGTTAGTGACCTATATTGAAATGAAAAATCGAAGAAAGACATGGCACACTACATTTTCTTACTGTAGTTGTTAGGGTTCCGTGATCAAATGTTCTACAGGATCACTTATTACTAAGCTAACGCCAAGCTGGATGCTATGCTAATGGTAAAACGTTATTTTGTAGCGATGATAGCTCAAACACAACAATTGAGCTGCACAATTTGGTTCCCCCAGCACCTTTCTTTTACCGGACGGCCAGACAAACGCGACCAAAACGTCATCCGTACATGGTGGATGTTCCCCATGTACGCACAAAGCGTTTTGATTCCACGTTTTTCACTCGCACAACGAGGTTGTGGAACTCTCTGCTGGCGTCTGTGTTCCCTGTTAGGTACAATATGGGCGTCTTCAAATCTAGAGTAAATAGGTTTCTTCTAGGTAAGCGCGCTCCATCTTAGACCACACTACTGTTTAACATCAGGCAGAGTGTGGTCAAACGCGAAACAATTTTGAATTAAAAAACAAAAAAAAAAACGCTTGTACTGTCGGTGAAAGAAAATATTTTAAGGAAACCATATTATGATGGTAGAGTACTTTCTAGTGCTCAGCTGGCTAGCTACTATCGTCAAGTTAAAAATCACTCCAAAATAAATTCCAAAATTTATTTATGTATATAATTATAGTCGTATAAATTAACGATTAAAAAAACCCTTCGTACCCTTAAGCCGAAATACGTTTTAGGTATTTTGGTTAAAAAATTAAACTACTGAACTAATTTAGATAAACCATCTACGGGATCAATAGAATAGAATACAACTTTATTACACACCAAACATACATAATTATGCATTATTACATACAAATATGAAACATAAAAAAGAGATAAAGAATATAACAAAACAAAATAAAGCAATAAATATATGGCGTATAACGGCGGCCTTATCGCATAGAGCGAAATCAAAAAAATCAGTCAAATCATCAATCAATCGTAAGGAAACCATAGCATGGTGGTAGGGTACTTTCTAGTACTCGGCTGGCTAGCAACCACCATAAGTTGAAAATCTGCTGCCAAGCATCTAACAGTGTATTCCGGCAGTTCCATTCCATTCCAGGCTAGGTGTGCTTTACCATCTTCGACCACACCCGCACTTAACATCAGGTGAGCTGTGGTCAAACACCTAGCCTGTCCATCATAAAAAAAAAATAATTCCGTAATGCTTTGAACCCAAACTCATTAACAAGAGAAATGAACAAACTAGCTACCCCTTTAACTTCATTTCCTACGTGTATGTATCAAACGTCGCCTTCATGAGTTTCATTAACCGTTTGTAGTGAACCACCTATTTATTTATAACTATTTATAGCTATTTATTTATTTAATTCAATTGGTTCTTCAAAGCGACGGCGTTCAAAGGAAACGAGTTAGAGCACGGGGGCAATTGTTTACTGGGGCTTGAGCTATGAGAGACAGCGTGAGCGAGTTAAGATTGGTAACTCTTTTATAAAACCAAAGTATAAAATTAGGATCAAGATAAAGATATATTTATTTGTAATAACATGAGTGATATGTATGATGCCCGTAACTTAATTAAATGATCTTTATGTTATACCTGAAAAGGTGTATAAATCTTTGATGGCAACAAAATAGTTAATCTAATAATATAATATACCACGATACCACGTGCAACGCAATAATTTTCATGCAATTAGAAATTAGCTGTGTTTGTTCATCAACGAAACGTCAACTACCGCCTGTGATAACGTAATTTTGCAAACTGTGTCCGTGAATGTCACGCGTCCGTGAATGACAGTCACCAGCGCAGCGATTTGCGCAACACTGTCAACTTGTAGCTTGCACCATCAGCATCAGAACACCATTTTATATCAACTCGTTGGCTCTCGATATTCTTTGTTATAAAACGGTAATGGCTCTATAAAAGTTTAATGTCCACGGTTAAGCTTCGAGACGAGATTTTTATCTCCAAAACCCTGAAACCCGTTTGATTTCAGGATTTATGACATCAGCGGTTTTTGGGAACGTCTTATGTGGCTAAAGTGTTCCAATGGCAGATACTGCACACTTTGAATGAATAAAGATCTTGGGCTGGTAAATTTTATAGGTTATTTTATTACCAATCGGACTGAAAACAGGTGGTAGGACTCTTTTGCGAAGGTTTAGTGGTGATAAATATTTATTTACTGGAAACCAGGTAGTAAATAGATAATGCTGCGGGTAGTATTTGAAGAGCCTGCTTTCCCGGAGCTCAAGAATTATGTTACGTCCTTGCATGTAAATTTAATCTTGATGCAAAGTAAATAAATAATACATAAATATCGTAGGACATATTTTCACAGCTTAGCACAGGAAAGCTTGTAAAATGTGGAACCAGATAACGATCCTGAGTCAGCCCTGTTTTTATAAACTATCCCATTGCTGGGCGTGGGCCTCTTCTCAAGTGAGAAGGGTAAGGTCATCGTCCACCAAGCTGGCCAAGTGCGGGTTGGCAAACCAAACATAATCTAGTTTTTTTTACTAACACGGGCGTGTAGTTTTCCTCAGGATGTTTTCCTTCACCGTTTGAAGTCATCGGCAATACGCACATAACTAACTGATAACTGATAGACTGATAAACATAATGTTTTCTGTATATAAAACAGAATATGTTTGTTAACACAGAAATGTTTGTCCTGATTGGGAATCGAGCTCACAACAGCTCTTAAAGAATATTTACTACTATACTATATACAAGCACACCCCGTCTATTTCTTCCTCTGATCCGTTCCATCCTAAGATTGCCTGGAAGATATCGTTTTTAGCTATACGGTCGCCAGTTATTGCAATTGTTAATTAAGTTTACTTCTTCTGTATTGTATTATTTTTAGTGTGTATAATAAAGAGTGAGTCAATCAACCCGCTTACTGTCATTTCAAATGTGTTGTCTGTATGTTAAACTGTATCTTTTCATTCGTGTGTGTTGTTTGTACTTATCTGTTGTTGTGTCTAGTAAATAAATAAATTTCGTAAGGCATTACACACAGCGCCATCTGACCCCAAACTAATCAGATCTTGTGTGATGGAAGTCAGATAACTAATATAATACATGCATACTTTTTTTTTGTTAATGCATACTTATAATACATACAGAACACCCAGACACAGAACAAACATTTGTTGATGCATAAAATGTTTGTCCTGAGCGGGAATCGAACCCACGCCCTTCAGCTCTTAAGGCAGATGTGCTACCAATGAGCCAACAGGGCTGTCAAAGTATAGTGTTTTGTAGGGAAAACTGAAATGTTTTTTCTATCTTTCTTTCTCTTTCATTCATACATAAGCTAACTATAAATTATATAAGCTAACAGGATAGTAAGTAAAGTTGTATCCTACTCTATTCTATTCAGTATTGTTGGTTTCGAAACATAAAAAAAATAATTTATGGTAAAAACATAGGACTTGCAGTGTTCCAATATGTTTATGTTTAGTAGCGCATATGAGTATTCCAATCAACTGTAAGTCTTCTCGCGGAAAATATACGGGAGTGATTTTCATATGGCTTTGTGTGATCAAGCGCTAGCGTATTCTAAACTTAAAGAAACCGTCTAACTGCGAGTCGAAGATGGTTCCTTTAAAGGAGATTTCATATTCGACCTGTGCATGTATTTCCGCCATTTCTTTGTTTTTTTTTTTATTACATAGTTATAGACTTGTGTTTGACCGCCAACTCGCCTGTTAAGCGAAGATGCGGTCTTTGGTGGACCACGCTCACCTAGAAGAAACCGATTCACTCGCGACTTGAAAGCACCCAGATTGTATCCATCAGGGAACACCCACTCGGGCAGCAAATTACATTGTCTAGCAGTTCGTTCGTTGTTTCCCCAAACTAACTTTGATTTTTTGCTTTTGACAGATCTGGTATATTACTTCTGTTCACGGTGTGGGCAAAGATGGTTATACTCACCTTGCTTGGAATGGAACTGCTCTCAAGTGAGGTTGCTGGGCATACTATTAAGTGCTTGGATGCAGGTTTTCAATTTGACGGTGGTAGCTAGCCAGCCGAGTACTGGAAAGTACATTTTCACGGATGGTTTCCTCTTAAAATCACCAATGTTTCATATTGAATCTATTTTGATATTTTATTGTCTTGTTCATAAACTTTTAAAAATATTTTTCATACTTACATTAAATTGTCATTCTTACGTTGGTATTTATAGATTTATATATATATTTTCAAGTGATGTATTTTAATTGCAGAACCTCTTATCCAATGAAATGAGACATTAAACTAGAAATATTTGAAGTAATACTCACATTATATTACAATAACTGTCAACCTGAAACAAAAACATCAATTTAAATATCAGATTGAAAAATCACACATTATTTTATTCATAAAAATTAGTAAGTGATCCCCAACAAAGCATACAATTGACACTTTTTCAATTACTGAAGGCTCAAAAAGAAAAAACATGCTCATCACACAAATGTTTGTTCTGAATGGGGATCGAACCCACGCCCTACAGCTTTTGAAGCAGATATACTACCAAATAAACTAAGAGGGGATTCAAAATAGTTACATAACACAGGAACGATAGTAACACGTACAAGACGGGTTTTCCCCATCATAGTAACGATGGGGTAAATTTGCTATACGATGGTTAAATCACAATACCACTTCTAAAACAATATCGTCATCGATTTCATCCTCGGGCAATAATTTTCCGAAGCACGTCCGCAGCAGAAATCATCTGAAATCCGTATCGACGCATCGCTTACTTGCGATAATGGAGGGATCGACGATTCAAATTGGGGTGCATGCGCACTAGCAGGGTAAAAATGTCTAAATAATATAATTTTATGGTTGCGTTGACCAGTTTAATATTTATTCTAGTTAAAATTACTTCGTTTTCATTTTTGTTGTCATGAACTTATCATAGTCTACATTTTGATATAGACCTCTCCCAAGACACGTCAATTAGCTCGATCTTAGGCTTTGTTTAGTATTTTGCGATATTCTTATTTGCGAGTCACGTTAAGTTTAAAAATACTTAATTTTTGCTATGTCAGTCAAAATATGGGTAAAAATCAAGTTATTCAACAATGTAGGTCGTTGCTTATAGATTATAATTTTGTATTTTATTTTTATATGCATTGAAAGAACGTATGTATAAAACATTAAAAAACATGAGCTGTCGACTCTTATAGTACAAGCATTAAATAGTTTGAATTTAGACGGCGCTGTGTGAAACAGCTTGCAATATTACTTATAAATTAAGTTGCAATTTTAATGATTGTGTAGTAACAAAGATTGAACCTGAAAATAGTTGTTCAGGTTACATTTTTTCTATAATATATGAAAGTATCAATATGTGGTCTGGTCGACTTCAGTCTAGTGCTTGCCGACCTCAATTCGCAGATCCATCGTTTCGACAAAAGCTCGAAGCAAGCGAATGATTTACAAGCGCTTATGCGTTATACGCGATCGCATATTTTTTATACGTTTTAATACGACAGCGTATTTCGTGCAATAAATATCATTTATGGTGCTAGAATTACATAGAAATATAATATATAAGGGAATTTGGTTTGGACTCAGTTCTGAATAGCAATTTTAACTAATGAAAATAACTTGATGGTAGATCTCTTTAGCAAGAGGTTTTCTAGGCCAGTACTCCCACAGTACTAGATATTCTGCCGCTAAGCAGTAGTGTGTAGACATTACTGAGTTCCGGTTTGAAGAGTGCTGCAGCTAGCGAAATTACAAAGAAAAGTTGTACTTGATCTTCACAGGAATAAATAGAAATACCAATCAGTAACGCCGTCGCATCAAGTATGAGAGGTCGGTATACATTCTGGGGCCCACAGTCTACAACCGCGTACCCGTTTTCGTCCAGGATGCACCTTCCACCGCGTGTTTTTGATCTTGGCTTCAACAGACAACTTTGACAATTGTTTAAAAACTAGCTACGCTCCGCAGTTACAAGCTACATTTTTTCGTAATAAAAAATAGCTATCCAGGGTGTCAGCTACCTCCATACCAAATATCATCAAAATTGGTCCAGCTATTTGAGCGTGAAGAAGTGAAAAACACACACGCGCTCAAACTTTCGCCTTGATAATATTAGTGTGATATAAGAGATTATTTAATAAAATTACTAGATATTTTTTAAAGATTTTTTATATACCTATTTGTAATTTAAAAAAGCTACTATCAGTTGACTGCCCTATGCATTCGGAATTCGCTTTTTTTTTAATATTGCCTGTTATAAATAATTACTTTAAGAAGCGAGTATGTAATGGCTCTAGAAATGAAATTTAATAAAAATGTGTTAAATAAAAAAAGCCAAGACAGGTTGCTTAAGTCATTGGTCATCCATGTAGAAAATTGACCTGTCTATATTCATGACTTTAATCCTATTAAAAGTCAATCTGTCACTGTCACGCGCCTTTGACTTTCAAACTAACAGACGAGCAGTAATGAGCGCCAAAGCAGCGATGCCCCGGACTTTGTTTTGTTACTCAAAGTTCTGTGTATTGCTGCAATGGTTATGGACAGGCGTTATCTCTTACCATCAGGAGAGCGTCTCGATCGTCTCATTACTTTTACATAAAAAAAAAAAAAAAAAAGACTAATTTTTGATGATTCGATAGAAATCATATCACATCATAATTATTAATTTACTAGCAGCGCCCCGCGGTTGTACCCGCTACATGTTTGCAAGATAAAAAGTAACCTCTGTGTTAATCCAGGGTCTCAGCTACCTCCATACTAAATTTCATCTAAATCCGTTCAGTAGTTTTTGCGTGAAAGAGTAACAAACATCCATCCATACTCACAAACTCTTTCTTTCTTTCTTTCTTAATAGGTGGAAGATCTCCTAACTAGTAGTACCTATATCATGAAACCCTCCTGGTCGTCTAGATATATGTTCTACTACATTATCAGATATTCTATAACCAAGCAGTAGTGTGCTAACATTATTAGCAAATTTCTGATGTTATTTTGAAAATCTGACCGAACAGTGGGGCATATGCAAGAAGTACGACTCAGGTCTTGACGATGTTTTAACTGACATATTTTTTTTTAGTTGACAGGCTAGGTGTTTGACTACAGCTCGCCTGATATTAAGTGACGATGTGGTCGAAGATGGTAAACACACACAAACAATCCTGGAATGGCTCTCAAGTAAGGCTGCCGGAACACACCGTTAGATGCTTGGCGGTAGATTTTCAACTTGAGGGTGGTAGCTAGCCAGCCGAGTACCTTCTAGAGTTTAAGTATTCTGTCAGTTAACTGACTTCCATATTAAAAGTTTTGCTTAGTTTGGGGTCAGATGGCGCTGTGTGTAATGTCCTACGATTTTTTTTTTTGTAAAAATGGAGATGTAGTCAAACGCGAACCTGTTCCGAATAAAAAAAAGTGGATATATCACAGTTTCTTTCCATACCACTCTCTACATAATAACCAAAAGTTAAACATAGTCATTACTCCAATATTGTTTTAAAATTTCAATTTCAAACGATAACATCTCAACTGACTACGTTATAACTTTGTTATTCTGTTAAGAAAAGTAAATTCAATTATACTCAAAAACAGTATTTTAGAATATTCGGTGCACAAAATAGCAAAACTCCGCTGTGTTCTCTTTGTAACATGTTTTCACTTCGTAAGAATACATTAACGTTATTGTAAGAGATTTAAAAAAAAGCTTGAGTTTAATTTTAGTTCATAATTCATTTGTTGCATATTTATGGGTACTACAACTCACTGGAGCTACTATGCCAGCGGCCCAGAGTCTCGCTCCGGTACTGGGTTGGCTCGGGTAGACGCTGGTAGGGGGAAACGGCGGAGCGCGAACCGGAGATCACAACAGATCTCTCAATGCGCCGCCGGAGAGCCGGGCGTCGGAGGAGAATCCACGCCCTCCCCCAACCTCCATAACAGGGGCTTTGGGCGATAGACTCGGGCGGGGGGGTCCATCGCCCGGCAAGAGTAGCCCCTGAGGTGGAGCCCCCAAGAAAAGAGGGATGGAGGCACTACAGCTCCATCTCTAACAGGGAAGGGTCCCAGGGGACCAGCGCCGCCGGGGCGGCGGACGTGTGTGAAAGCGTTCCCGTAGCCCCGACACACAGGCGCCAGGCAGAAACACCCCAGGGTTTTTAGTGGGTAGGCCTCCACAATGGCGGAGAGTCCCACATAACCACCGTGCTTCCCCCGAAGCCGGTGGTATCCATTAAGGATTTCCCTGGGAGAAAAAAAAAATGGTAGGGGGAAATGCACAAAACACCCCAAGAGGGACGTCAGTGCAGTTCTGTGTATCGCTGCAATAGTCATAGGCATATTGGTTTCATTACTTAGTGGTAGATCTCCTTAGCAGGAGGTCATCTTGGTAGTTACCACCGCAGTGCCAGTTATTCTCCCGCTAAGCAGTAGTGTGTAAACATTACTGTGTTCCAGTTTGAAGGGTACTGCAGCTAGCGAAATTACTAGGCTGTTGAGACTAACCATCGAAAGCCTCTAAGTAATGAGCGCTAAAGCAGTGATGCCCTGGACTTTGTTTTGTTACTCAAAGTTCTGTGTATGGCCATTGACAGGCGTTATCTCTTACCATCAGGAAAGCGTCTCGTTCATCTCAATACTTTCACGAATAAAAGTAATGAATATTGTTATACTATTATTACTTTGACATTGATTAAATTTGCAATTATTATTTTGACATTAAATTATGGAATTCGAATCGTATTTCAAAAAATCTGTGACAACATTTGTACGCCCATTGAGGTAAGAAAATGATGAGATTTCTGTAATATAAGATCAATATTATGCATTCATGTTTATGCAAATAAATATCTCTTTATCTATCGACAAACATGTCTATATAACTATTTATTATTCAAACTAATACCGACATTCCGCAGTGAAACCTGAATAAAAATAGAGTTTCCATTAGCCGATGTAAATACAGCGTGTATTTGCTGATACAAAGGCGAGATCCGACCAGATATTGAATTCGGATAAAGCAAAAACATCGACATTTGAAAATGTTTTACCGATGTCAGAACAAAAGTCGAAGTTTATTTCAGTTCGAAAAACTAAAACCAGAAGGTAACCACAGTTTGGATCCCAAAATATAAGCGACCTCGCGGTCGACCCAGACGAAGGGGGTGTGACGGACTACACCATCACGAAAGCACTGGAAAGAAAGAAATACAGAAAGAAAGAAAGGACAAGGACACTGGCCACTGGTACTGGCCATTGAGACACTGGAAAGAAAGTAAGAAAGCAAGAAAGAAAGGACAAGGACACTGGCCACTGGTACTGGCCCTTGAGACACTGGAAAGAAAGTAAGAAAGCAAAAAAGAAAGAACGAAAGGAAAAAAGAACGATAGAAATAAAGACAGAAAGAAAGGATAAAGACACTGTCCACTGGTACTGGCCATTGAGACACTGGAAAGAAAGTAAGAAAGCAAAAAAGAAAGAAAGAAAGGAAGAAAGAAAGAAAGAAAGGACAAGGACACTGGCCACTGGTACTGGCCATTGAGACACTGGAAAGAAAGTAAGAAAGCAGAAAAGAAAGAAAGAAAGGAAGAAAGAAAGACAGAAAGAAAGAAAGAGAACATTTATTTTGACACACAACAATACACTACTAAAAAGTACTATAAAAATAACAATAATAATAAGTAGAAAGTTGTTGCTGTAGTGTCCAGTGCGACGAAAAAGTTCTCTGCACCACCAAAGTCGAAGACCGGGCTATCCGAAAGGAGGAAAGGAAGGCCTTTGCCCAGCAGTGGGACACTAGATGCTGAAAAAAAACAAATACGTACAAAATGGGTCAATTGCGTGTATTGTTTATTAGAGTTCTGCAGTTATTTTATATATTCTGTAGTTATTATAATATATAGTATTATATTTAACTTCGGGTGACATAGGCTTCCTGTATTCCCACGGGAACGGGAACTACGTGGGTGAAACCGTGAGGCATCCGCTAGTTCATTAAGTTTGCAGTGTCAATTTCAGCAAACTGCGCGACTTAGAAGCTTGAAATACTGAAAATGACACTCTGACCTTTCATCGCTTGATTGCTCTGCGACCAATCTGTTGGTATCATTTTCAACTTCAAACAGTCCTTTGGGATACATTTTTTATAAAGAATCTCTATACAACAATGTAACAATACAAAACGGTTTTCTTGGAATAAGGAGGAAGTCTAAAGAGGAGGAGGAAGAGACCGCGCGCGCGTTGTACTCAGATTTGTCTCCATGAAAAAGGCCATCGGATGTGCCCGTACGTAAATAAATAAGATATTTTTAGGGTTCCGTACCCAAAGGGTAAAATAGGTATTACTAAGACTCCCCTATCCGCCCGTATGTCACAAGATTTTTATTTTTTTTATTCTTAGACAATTGAAATTTTTACAGATGATGTATTTCTGTTGCCGCTATAACAACAAATACTAAAAAAAACAGAATATTTTTTTTTTATGGTTGACAGGCTAGGTTTTTGATCACAGCTCACCTGATGTCAAGTGAAGGTGTGGTCAAAGATGGTAAACACACCTAACCTGGAATGAAACTGGCTCTCAAGTGAGGCTGCTAGAACACACCGTTAGATGCTTGGCGGCATATTTTCAACTTGAGGGTGGTAGCTAGCCAGCCGAGTACTATAAAGCACCCTACCACCATGCTATGGTTTCCTCACGATGTTTTCCTTCACCGGCAGCTCAAGCTCATTATTGGGGTTTGAACCCACGCCCTTCGGCAAGCGAACCGACCGCGCTAACCACTGAGTTATCATCGCTACAAAACTACTTTTATGACTAGTTTTCATTACATGTGATTGGAAAAGCGTCTCTGTAATTATCTGTCTATATTTAGTGTTACAAATAGTACAATAAATATCGTATTATATAAAAGATCTTTGAGCAAAATATCTAAAACATAGACTCACAAAAGATAACGATATTCATTCGTTCCCATTCGATAGCTCCCAATGTAATGCAAATAGGTGCTTCCTTTCAGCATCACACAGCGGTTAAATACAAAATAGGCACGTCTCTGTACGGACTGAAGAACCGGAAAATTACGGTATCCCACTAATATTATAAAGGCGAAAGCTTGTGAGTGCGTTCGTATGTTTGTTACTTTTTCACGCTCAAACTGTAGCACCAATTTTGGTGAAACTTAGTACGGAGGTTGCCGATACCCTGGATGAATGCATAGGCTAATTTTTCTCCCGAAAACATGTGGCGGATAACATCGCGGGGCGCAGCTAGTTTTAAATACTACCCCAACAATGAGCTTGAGCTGCCGGTGAAGGAAAACATCGTGAGGAAACCATGGCATGGTGGTAGGGTAATTTCTAGTACTCGGCTGACTAGCTACCGCCTTCAAGTTGTAAATCTGTCGCCAAGCACCTAACGGTGTGTTCCGGCAGCCTCACTTGAGAGTCAGTTTCATTCCAGGTTAGGTGTGTTTACCATCTTTGACCACATCGTCACTTAACTTCATGTGAGCTGTGGACAAACACCTAGCCTATCAACCATAAATAAAACAATACACAAATAATTGCTATCAAAGCATGCATAAAAATTAATGCTAATTTTACATGTGAAATTTTGTATGTTTGTGTGTTTATTATGCAATCAAGCTAAACCGACTGAATCGATTTGGATGAAATTTGGCACACACTTTTTATATCGGAATAATGTCATGTTTCGGTAGTTTTGAAAAAATTATCCACAAATATCCTGATATTTGGTATAGTCTGTATGTCTTATGTAAAATTATTTCAGAAAAAGAAGATTTATTTTAATCTAAGTAATAAACTATTTATCGCTCTTGTTACTCACACATTTTTAATTACTATCTGGGCCCAATTTTATAGTCAATGCGGGCAAAAGATTGTATTATACGTATAAGTAATTGAGTATAAATGATATCATTAGAGATACTTATTGTTAAATATGTATTAACTGTAGGGTAAAATGTATAATTTGATCTTTAGTTTAAAAAAAAAAAAATCGTCTTTTAATAACATAAAATTTTTATATCTAAAACTTTGGTAATCTCAAGTACTACGTAAGAAAATTGTTTAGATTCAGATTGGCAAGGTTGAAACATTATTAAAGAAAATTAACGGAATTACCACTTTCATTCATTACGTACCTAATACCGGAATTAACTAAAAACGTTTGGTCTTTACCAAACAGTCACGCTCGGGTTCCTTACAACAGATCCGCAGAGACATTTCCTCAGAAAATTAGCATCCGGTACAATCCAGAAATAAACGAATTAAGTTTAAATTAGTTATGAGGCCCGGAGCCTTTTTTGGCGATTAAAGTGACAAAGGCGAGGCGAAAAGTAAAGGGGGTACTTTGTAAAAATGTCCGAGTTTTAAATTGTTAGGGCGTTGTTTTACATTTATCTTCATGGTGGTGAAGTGTTGGGAAAAAGCGATAATGGTAAACTGTAACAGGAATAACGTTCTAGCAATTAAGCTGTCGTCTGTCCACCTTGTAGGGGGACGTCCTACGCTGCGCTTGCCGGTCCGTGGTCTCCACTCGAGAACTTTGCAGCCCATCGGCCATCAGTTCTGCGTGCTATGTGCCCTGCCCACTGCCACTTCAACTTGCTGAGGGCCGCTTCCAACCGGTCTTTGTGGAAGTCAATGGGGGAGGCCTATGTCAAGCAGTGGACGTTCTACAGCTGAAATGATGATGATGATGATGATGATGAATTAAGCTGTGCATAAAATAAATCTTTTTTTTTATATTGAATAGGTCCGCGCTTGACCACATCCTGCCTGATGTGAAGCATCGTTGTGGTCTAAGTTGGAACACGCTTACCTAGAAGGAACCTACTCTTGATTTGAAGACACTCATATTGTACTTTTCGGGAAACAACAGAATCTATGCAGAACACTATAGTAATAATATAAAATTTACAATTAAAAAAAACCGACTCCATGACTCTTAGGCCAACTAAACGCACTCCAATGAAACAGCGAGGTTTCGGAGTAAACGAAAATATGATCGATGTAGGTATACAATTTTTTTGATTTTTGTTGATTTTTTAAATCCGCTCGATCGATTTCGATACAATTTATATGGGACTTCTAAAGTATGATCTACCAAGCAAAAAAAGAATCATCAAAATCGATTTATAATCGGTGGAATTATCGCGTAACAAACATTTATAAAAACAATCGAATTGAGAACCTCTACATTTATTATTGAGAATGTATAATTATAGTAAATAAGCACCGTTATATAAGACTAGCTGCGCCCCGCAGCATTACCTGCTACATGTTTTCGGGATAAAAAGTAGCCTATATCTTAATCCAGGGTCTCGGCTACCTCCATACCAAATTTCATCTAAATCCATTCAGAAGTTTTTGCGTGAAAGAGTAACAAACATCCATCCAAACTTTCACATTTATAATAGTACTGGGATTAGTAGGGTTATCCTTAGATAGTCAGTTAACAAAGTACCGCTAATAGTGACGTCTTACAAACACCTTATTCTTTTCTAACCGAACTAATCCCGCGATGCACTTTTCAGTCTAAAGTTTAATTTGCAACTCGTGTTGGCGCGGTTTTCCAACTGTGACCTAAAACTATTGTTTATTTGCTCCATTGTCTGCGCTTGTTTAAAAAGTAAACAGACTGCCATTTTGCGGGAGATCTCGGAAAATATCTTGATAGCAACATAGTAAATACATTTTATCCCGAAAACATGTAGCGGGTAACAACGCGGGGCGCAGTTAGTAATTTTTTTTTTCACACAGCACCATCTGGCTCCAAACTAAGCAGAGCTTGTGTGCTTGTGGGAATCGAACCCACGCCCTACAGCTCTTAAGGCAGATATACTACCAATGAGCCAACGGGGCTGTCTTTTACTTCACAATATTTTTTCGTGCGCGAGTCCGACGCACACATGGCCGGTTTTTTTTATAATTTTGAGGACGTTATGAATGTTGGCAGGTTTATAGCGTTGGTAATTCAAATAAATAATAATATACAAATGTATTTATGTATAAGTATATGTTAACGAATCTTATACGCTATTCTTTTTACTTGGTGGTAGGTCTCCTTAGCAGGAAGTTGGCTAGGTAGGTACCACCGCAGTACCAGTTATTCTGCCGCTAAGCAGTAGTGTCTAAACATTACTGTGTTCCGGTTTGAAGGGTACTGCAGCTAGCGAATTTACTGGGCTGTTGAGACTAACCATCGAAAGTCTCAAAGTAATGAGCGCCAAAGCAGCGATGCCCTGGACTTTGTTTTGTTACTCAAAGTTGATTGATTGATTAACTCTTTCTTGCACACACTAAAAAAACAATACAGAAGAAATAAAATTAATTAATTGGTGTAACAACTGGCGACCTTATCGCTAAAAGTTCTGTGTATCGCTGCAACGGCCGTGGACAGGCGTTATCTCTTACCATCAGGAGAGCGTCTCGTTCGTCTCACATTTAAAAAAATCTTAATTGCAAACATCATCCACCATCTTTCTTTTCTTCAAAAGGTTTGTTAATAGAATCTTAAAAAGTCGGTAACGTTTATGTAGCACCCCCGGCATTGCAGATATCTATAGGCGACGGTGATTGCTTAACATCTGACAACCTGTCAGCTTGATTGCCACCTGTGGCATAAAAAAACATCTTTGGATTTGACAAAACTTAGAAGTACAATTCACGAAATTAGGTCAACACTGTATGTTCTACACAAAAAATAATAGCACTACAAAACTGTTTATGTGATAATTCAAAAATGTATTTTAGCGAACATTGTCGCAGGAAAATGTAACAAATGCCATAGAAATAGTAAATGTCAGGGGACTGTGTCCGTTCCTATTCTTTGTGGAAACTTGAATGGCGTTCAAGACTTCAAATATCTGGACTATTATGTGAATTTAGGTTGCCAATGGTAAGTTATTTTTAAAGACACCTGTACCTTGTTTCTTGGAACGGTCGTAACGATCATAAAGAACGTTTATGAACGGGCGGTAGGGGCGGCGTGCCCCGAGCGGCACCTTTAGGGGGCGGCAAAATTTCATCTACACTAATATTACAAAGAAGAAAGATTTGTATTTTTGGATTTTTGTATGTTTGTAACGAATAAACTCAAAAACTACATAACCGATTTCAAAAATTCTGTTCACTGTTGGAAAGCTACACTATCCCCGGGTGACACAGGTACTTTTTATCCCTGTATTCCCACGGGAACGGGAACTACGCGTGTGAAACCGGGAGGTGTCCGCTAGTACTATTATAAAGAGGAAAGATTTCATTGTATGTAAGGAATAGGCTCCGAAACTACTACAGATTTCAAAAATTCTTTCACCGTTGGGAAGCTACATTATCTCCGGGTGACATAGGCTACGTTTTATCCCTGTTCTCCCACGGGAACAGAAACTACGCGGGTGAAACCGCGAGGCGTCCGCTTGTTTGTAATAAAATACATATCTATATCTATATTCTAAAATAATATAAAATTAGCGGAGTAAGAGGGCGTGGCCTAAAGAGGTGACGTCACGGCAGCTATGGTGGTGTGACGCTGGCAACGGAGAGGGAAGCCGGCGAGCATGGAAACGTCAAGCGCCGGGTGTCTTTCGCTTCCAACGCTCGGACCAGACGGACGTAGTGCCTTGTGTGTCGTGCATTATTCGTAGCTAACTTTGATTTGCATGATTAAATCTAATTAACGTCTTGTGCATATTTTTTTTTATTATTTTTCGTTTCTGACTCTTCTAAATATAAATAAATAAATATCGTAGGACTATACACACAGCGCCATCTGGCCCCAAACTAAGTAGAGGTTGTGCGATGGAAGTCAGATAACTGATAGAATACATAAATACGAATATATCTATATCTATCTATATCTAAACCTCTACATACCTTATAGAAAATTATCTATTGGCAAAAATAAGAAGATATTAAAACATTACTGTGTCATAATCTAAAACTTATTCCAAAGAATCTAGGGTCAAAAACCTTTCATCCCTGATTCTGGCCACTAAACATAACAAGAAGGAATCAAAATCTTGCGTTAAAATACATAGTATTACGTTAGACCGAGAAAGGTTTTGTTTTCAAAGCGTTTTCATAGAAACTTGGCCTTTATTCCCTTTCAAGGATATTTCAGAATCCAGACAAGTAATTTTGGAACCCGTACAAATCGAGAGTTTTGAAAGTCGGAAAGTTATAGGAAATTTCTAAAAATTTGTGTTCGTGTTTAATTTAAGCTTATATTTTAAAACATTTGTAAGGATTCGGTTGTGTCTGATATTTATATAATTGTTGGTGAACGCGATGATTTCGCAAATTTTTATGCTAAATATATAATGCTACTACTGTTCTATTCAAGCAATTGTGATTTACCGCAAATAAATACCATGCTCCATTTATCCATAAATGGCAAAACATTATTTCTATGGAAATCGAACCACCTTAAGGAACAGTTCCAAATGACCCACTACTTCAACTTACTAAAATATCATATTAAGGTGGTTCGATTTCCATACAAATATTTTTTTGCCATTTATAGACAAATGGAGTATAATTTTACAGTGAAATCAAAGCTACTGGCATTTATTTTGATCTTTATTTGCGGCAAATCACTATTGGTTGTGTAAAACAGTAGATTATTATTTAATTATCATAAAATTAAATTTATGAATGATTTATAAATTTATGATTTTTGAATAAAACAGTAGTTGTTTTTTTTTTTATGTGTGACAAATAATGAGACGAACGAGACGCTCTCCTGATGGTAAGAGATAACGCCTGTCCATGACCATTACAGCGATACCCAGAACTTTGAGTAACAAAACAAAGTCCAGGGCATCGCTGCTTTGGTGCTCATTACTTTGAGACTTTCGATGGTTAGTCTCAACAAGCCATAAATAGCAAAAATTTATTTGTATGGAAATCGAACCACCTTAACAAAACACTTAAATTCAATGAAAGGAACCAATATCCCCAGAAAATTACACAAAAACATGCCAAAAATCGATTCACACAAAAACGGGGCGGACGTGCCTTACCGACCGACAAAAAGAAGGCACTCAATTAAAGTCCGATAAAATTTATCGGATCGCACTCGGGTTAATTCGTTTAGATCGCCGCGGGCCGATTCTAATCGAATCGAAACGAATCATTCGTAATGGTGACCACACGCATTTTGTTAGAAGAGGTTTAATTAGAGAGGATACTGCTGGCAGCTACTGGGGTTTCTTTCTACTGTTTGGCTTTTGTTTTCACATAAATCCTACTCCTCCTGATTCCCACTCAGGGCAAACATTTTGTGAATAAACAAATGTTTGTTCTGTGTCTGGGTGTTCTGTATGTATTATAAGTATGTATTTACAAAAAAAAAAGTATTTATGTATTCTATCAGTTATCTGACTTCCATCACACAAGCTCTGCTTAGTTTGGGGCCAGATGGCGCTGTGTGTATAGTCCTACGATATTTATTTATTTATTTTATTCTACACTACCTATAAAGAGGAAAGATTTGATTTTTTGTTTAGTTGTTTGTTTGTATTGAACAGGCTCCGAAACTACTGGACCGATCTGAATAATTCTTTCATCATTAGAATGCTACATTATTACTGAGTGACATAGGCTATTTTTTTTTTATGTGAAAAATAATGTGACGAACGAGACTCTCTCCTCATGGTAAGAGATAACGCTTGTCCATGACCATTGCAGCGATACACAGAACTTTGAGTAACAAAACAAAGTCCGGGGCATCGCTGCTTTGGCGCTCATTACTTAATCGCTCATTTATATTGTTAATCGTGTTTTGTTTCCCCGTGCGAAGCCGGGGCGAGCTGCTAGTTGGAAGTTTGAATGATTGAATGAAATGCACAAATAACAAAGTAAAAATGATTTATAGAGTAATCTCCTTAGCAGGAGGACGTCTGGGTGCGTACCACTGTGGTACCAGATATTCTGCCGCCAAGCATTAATGTGTAAGCACTACTGTGTTCCGGTTTAAAGGGTACTGCAGCTAGCAAATATACAAGGCTGTTGAGACTAACCATCGAAAATCGCAAAGTAATGAGCGGCAAAGCAGCGATGCCCTGGACTTTGTTTTGTTACTTAAAGTTCTGTGTATCGCTGCAATCCACTGCTGTCATGGAGAGGCGTTATCTCTTACCATCAGGAGAGTGACTCGTCGGTAACTGATTACTGCAGCTAAAAGACTTGTGGTTATTTTAATTAGTTATTTTTTAAATTAACTTAGATTACTTTATGTCGGATTTTAGTTTTAGATATAAAGGAGCATATCTTATGGACATTTAAAAATTGATCACTACTAGTTGTTACCAAAACGACATTTAAGCGAGAATAAACCAGAAACCATAGCATGGTGGTAGGGTACTTTCTAGTACTCGGCTGGCTAGCTACCACCCTCAAGTTGAAAATCTGCCGCCAAGCATCTAACGGTGTGTTCCGGCAGCCTCACTTGAGAGCCAGTTCCATTCCAGGCTAGGTGTGCTTTACCATCTTCGACCACACCTTCACTTAACATCAGGTGAGCTGTGGTCAAACAACTAGCCAGTCAACCATTAAAAAAAAAAAAAAAAACACTTAAATAATACAACTTGAACACTCAAAATGAACTTCCGCAAACTAACGCCTGAATCAATAAATTAAATATTAAATAAAAATAGTTTATTTCTAAAGAACATTATGTGACACATACAGACAAATCGGTTTTTGTAGATTCTGATTTCAGGTACAACGGTCGACGGGCCCAAACTAGGCAAAGCCTGTATCTTTGGCGCCCTGTTACAAGTTTAGCTGTTTACTGTGAATCACACTGCAAGTTGTACACTCTCATACTATGTTTTTTAAGTATTTTATATCCCATGACATGTACAATCCAAGTATTTATCCATTGACTATCTATTTAGCTGACATTTCTTAATTTTGTAAATAATTGTTAACTTATTGCATGTTGTCGTCACCTGTAACTGCTATCACATCTAGTTTTGTTTTTTTTTTGTGTTAATGACCGCCATTACTGTTGTGATGTGTATAGTGTTGGTGATCTAATAAATAAATAAATAAATAAATAAACAAACTGGCACAAAGATACAATATCAGAATCACGCTAATCCCACTTCGATCTCAGCAAGGTTCGCACTGGTACAATGTTGCGATGTAATTTATTTCCGCACCATAAACTGCTGAGACCCCCGAGCTTCACCTGTCGTCAATGTATACACTATATTACATGTATACCTATAAAACTATAGGTTTACTGTCCCGCTTCAACTTTTACGATACCCGCTATGAGTAATACGAGCAGTGGAAGATATAAGGTATAAAATTTTGGTACAGAAATTCAGTTTTAGGTTCGGTTGCTTCGATCAATGTTAAGTTAATGGGATATTGGATATTCAGCTCGTTTCCCAAGGAAAATACTTTGTACGATACTGTCGTTACAAATAGAAATATTTTATTGATAACACCAATGTTACAAGTCAATTTTAAATATGTCATTGAATGAGTTTTAAACACTGATTACATGTCAAAACAAAATCGACAAAATAAGGTATGTCAGTATACAAACATGTCAATACAAAAAAATATTGTCAATATAATACAAAAAAATCGATGACGAATGTAGCGATGATAGCTCAGTGGTTACCGCGGTAGGTTTGCATGCCGGAGGGCATGGGTTCAAACCCCACTATGAGCTTGAGCTGCCGGTGAAAGAAAACATCGTGAGGAAACTGTAGCGTGGTGGTAGGGTACTTTCTAGTACTTGGCTGGCTAGCTAAACCCAAACCCACCCTAAAGTTGAAAATCTGCCGCCAATCACCTAACGGTGTGTTCCGGCAGCCTCACTTGAGAGCCAGTTCCATTCCAGGCTAGGTGTGCTTTACAATCTTCGACCACACCTTCACTTGACATCAGGTGAGCTGTAGTCAAACACCGAGCCTGTTAACCATAAAAAAAAAATCGTCACTTTTTCTACAGCATGAACCGTTTCTAGGCAAAATGCTAACTTTTCTTTTTGACATTTGTCGGCTGGACATTACTAAGTGTCTAAGGACATTTAAAAGTATTTTATCATGTTTACTACTCATCTATCAATTTAATTGATAATATATTTTCGAACGACATTCGTAAAAAAGACCACTTAGGTCACGGGAAAGCGTGGCTCAAGTGCGGGTTTAGGTCACACAGTGCTATAAAACATTATGATATTATGATTTTTTATGTCTCAAAAGCTAAGTGTTTGACCACAGCTCACCTGATGTCAAGTGACGGTGTGATCAAAGACGGTAAAGCACACATAGCCAGGAATGGAACCGACGTGAGGCTGCCAGAATACACCGTTAGGTGCTTGGCGGTAGATTTTTAAGTGAGGGTGGTAGCTAGCCAGCGGAGTACTAGAAAATACTCTACCACCATGCTATAGTTTCCTTATGACGTTTTTTGTTTGCTCATTGTTGGGGTTTGAACCCACACTCTTTGGCGACTGAACAGCCGCACTAAAAACTGAACTATCATCGATACAAAATAATAAAACTGAACATTTTTTTTAATGTTTAACACAGATGGTTGGCGAGCTAACTCACTAAATGTTTTGATACCAAAAAGAAAATATGTACCTAGATACTTAGAGAAAACAACCTCATTCTCAAATAAACCAATTCATCCCCGGATTTCGCGCTCAAAATCTTCAAATCCTGTAACTTTGACCAGTAGCTTGTAGTTCCCAATTTTATCGAATTTGTACATCAATCAACTTTTTCTTCCAATCCATAGATACCCTCGCGTAGATCAAGTATTTTCAACCAACACATCGGTGCTATAAATACCTACAAACCACTTCTATCAATGACACACGTTTATGAGACCTTATGTCACAAAACTGGTAAAATTGCTCTATGGCTTCAAACAAAAGGTGAATATGGTCCTTAAAGGTAGGCAACGCACTGACAATACCTCGGGTATTGTAGGTTTACCAAATATATTATTTTTTTTAATTTGCGATTTCCCGGACTTTGTTTTGCATGTTAAAGGTCTGTGTATTGATGCAATGGTCTCATTACATGACAAAAAAAAAATTAAAAATATTTTCCTTGTTAGCATGTAGGTTCATACATCGAAGGGCTTGTGTTCGAATCCCAACAATGAGCTTTAATTTTTATTATTAACTGGCTTTTGACTACCACCTCGCCTGTTGTTAAGCGAAGATGCGGTCTACGGTGGAGGACACTTGCCGGAAGAAACGGATTCACTCGCGACTTAAAGGTACCCAGACTATATCTATAAGGTAACAATCCCACTGGCAGCAAATGAAAACATCGTGAAAAACCCATAATCAATGGTAGGGTACAACTTTAAGTTGAAAATCTGTGCCGCCCAGCATCTAACTGTGTATTCCAGCAGCCTTACTTGAGAGCTAGTTTAATTCCAGTCTAGGTATAACTACTATGTTTCATCACACCATGATGTCAGATGAATTGTAGTCGAAAATCAAACCTACCATAAAAAAAAAACACAAAGAATACAACAAAAAGATAACCGATTCGATTATAAATACATATATGATGTCTATAAGATTTTAGGTCTCAGTTTTCTGTACAAATTCTCTCCCACGTCCGTCCAATCCACCATCAACGGGCCAAATAAATACGGGCCATTCGAGTTTCACCCATTTCAAATATTTATCCAATTTATATGTTGCTGAAACTGTCAGTAAATTTTTATTTATCGCGATATCTCGATCCGAGCTGAGTTATGGTTCTGAATCATTCGAGGTTTCGCTTTAAGTTTGGATCCACGATCGAGACTCCGTCTAGAAGTAAAGATAAGTACCAAATACTTAGCAAGTTTGAATATATGGGACGCTCTTTCCATCGTGAGCTTTAGAAGCAAGCTAAGATCTTGGCTTCAAGAGACATAAATAATAAATAAATATCGTAGGACTATACACACAGCGCCATCTGGCCCCAAACCAAGCAGAGCTTGTGTGATGGAAGTCGGATAACTGATAGAATACATAAATACTTTTTTTTTGTAAATACATACTTATAATACATACAGAACACCCAAACACAGAAAATTTGTTTATTCACAAAATGTCTGCCCAGAGGGGGAATCGAACTCATTATTTAAAGAACTTTGACGGTTACTTAAAAATAAGAGGTTATTGAATTACTAGTAAGTATCTATAAGTTTGTATGACATATTTTATATTTGACATATAACTTTGATTATGTGTTATGATTTTTTAATTTTTTTGCCTCTTTTCTATGGTTGACAGTCATAACTTCCACGGCGACTGTTATACAAATGTATCTAATGTGTTTTATCTGTTATAACTTTTCAAATCATGGAAGAGAGACAGATATTTACAATCCTTTCTAGTTATCAACAATACATTTGCAATTACCGTAAAATAACGACTAAACTCAAAAAGAGGTTAATAATAGTTATGGAAACATTACTGTGTTCCGTTCAGCTAACGAAATTACAGGGCTGTTGAGACCTTGAGACTGACCATCGAAAGTCTCAAAGTAACGAACGCCATAGCAGCGATGCCCTGAACTCTGTTTTGCTATTCAAAGCTCTATATATCGCTTCAATGGTCATGGACACTTTTACATCAAAATAAACGTGCGTCACAGGATTTTGCCGCGAAAGTTGTGTTACGATAATACGACTTTTATTCACACGTTTTTTATGTGTACACTCCCTATAAATACTGCGTAAAGACATAAAATGACAAGTAGGAGGCAATAAATAGTAAGGTTTATTTGCTATTTATTTGTTTTTATGGACGTCTTTTGGTATGTTTTCACTAAAAGATCTTACAACATAGGAAACCTACTTTCTTAAGTTTTGCGTTTTGTATATATACATTGTACATTATGTACAATGTACATACCCTTTGGTGTTTAGTTCACCAATCATCAATGAAATCAGAAATGTACTATTGAATTAATATTGCAGATACATACTGGGTGTAAGGGGAATTCTCCCGTAAATTAACGCATCGGTTATTGTTGCATGTTTTGATAGAGTTAGAAAGGTAAACAATAAATATAATTTATTTGTATACAACATGTGCAATTATGTAGGTATTAAACATTTATTAAACAAAATAAAAATAAAAACCTTAAATTAATACTTTTTACAAAATGTATACAATAAACTTAGTCTAAAAATCCGTCAGAGGTTGAATATGTGGTATGTATGTAGGTATTATGTATTTTATTACTTGACATTTTATATCATTGCCGTTTTTAATTTTTTTACTTTTGATTTGACGAATCAAAAGTAAAAAAAAACTACTTTAATTTTTTTTTTGACTGTAGTTATTTTTTTGTAATGTTAACTTTAAATTTTGCATGCCACAAGGCAGAATATGGCGCTCGTAATTTTTTTTTTTTAGATATCGATTATACCCATATACGCAATAAATGAATTATGAATTGTGCATAAAAGATGTTATATTAGTCATTTTCATGTGGCTGAATCATGTAGTGCCGGTTAAGTGTACCAATATGTATGAATATGTGTGAATGATGGCGCTGTGCTCATACAAACATTTCAAAGGTTAACATCAGGTTAGCTGTGGTTAAACACCTAGCCTGTAAACTTTTTTAAAATTGTGTGTTGTATTAGTCATTATTATGCACCAGCAATACCGCGTTATAGTTTTCGTGAGCCCTTACACTAGGTATTACATTTTTTTTTTAATTTTATTAGGCTTGCGTTTGACCGCTATCTCGCATGATGTTAATCGAAGATACAATCTATGATGGACCACATTTGCCAAGACCAAACTGATTCCCTCTCGACTTGAAGACACTCAGATTGATCTATCAGGAAACACCCACTCGGGCAGTAAATAGGTAGATCGATACATAAAATTCTTTATTACACAATAAACAGAAAAAAGTACAAAAAAATTTTTTTTTGCGGTTTGTACAATGAAGGTAGGTCGAACCGCTTAGTTTTCATAGTATTTCCTGAAATTTTAACTACTTTCTTAAAAATCGAGTCAAACACTAATCAACTAATTACCTTTTAGAAACAGCAATTTCTTAAAATATTTCAATAAAAAAAATATATTTCATTTTACCTCGCGTTAATATTCTGAAGAAATTCGCAATCAAAAGCAACATTTCTCATTAAAACTACTACAAGGACCAAGTTCTTATTCGAAAAGACATTTGGAATTTCTAGTAAAATCTATCCAACAGGGAAATATCTCTATTTGAATATTACGTTGAATTTACGTACCTACCTGTTCTAGGTTCTCATTTCCATGGAGTCCCAGGGGAGTGGAGGCAAAGGAAACTATGCATTATGTATTACCAAACCTATGTCTTTGTTTAATTTCTCGGTTTACAGTGAGTGTTATTTTCTCTCAGAAAACAACTTACTTACTCACTTCTCGTTTATTTAGTACTTTTCTTTCGTGGTAGGTCTCTTGGTGGTAGATCTCCTAAAAATATATATAAACGTTTTAATTATCACCAATAAGAGATAAAACATTGAACCACTCTCACTCGAAGCAACGTGCTACAAAAGTCAATACCGCTGCAAAAATATTTCATTCCAACCCCATTATCAGGAAACAGCGTCGAATAATATGAGCCGCTGAAGTATGAGCCATTTGGGCTTCCTTTAGCATGGGGATAGCCCAATACAACGATACTCAGCTTTTTGTGAAAATTTTATCCTTAATGTAATGGCTGTAAGAAACAGTTTTAAGTGTGATTGAATATGTGGGGAAAAGACCGCGCGGTCGCTCACCTACCCGTTGGTCAGACCTAATAAAGACGATCACTGGCCTACCAATTACTAAAGCCATTAAGACCGCTGAGGACAGAAACACGGAGGAGCATGCTAAGCCGAGTGCAATAAACACTCGTAGCGATGGTAGCTCAGTGGTTAGCGCGGTAGGTTCGCATGCCGAAGGGCGTGGGTTCAAACCCCAACAATGAGCTTGAGCTGCCGGTGAAGGAAAATACCGTGAAGAAACCATAGCATGGTGGTAGGGTACTTTCTAGTACTCGGCTGGTTAGCTACCCCCCTCAAGTTGAAAATCTGCCGCCAAGCATCTAACGGTGTGTTCCGGCAGCTCTCACTTGAGAGCCAGTTCCATTCCAGGCTAGGTGTGCTTTACGATCTTCGACCACACCGTCACTTAACATCAGGTGAGCTGTGGTCAAACGCCTAGCCTGTGGCCATTAAAAAAAAAAAAAAAAAACACTAGACACGACCTTCAGCAATGAAGATGACGACTAAGAAGAAGAATATGTGGAAAGTGAGAGATAGCTTTTGTGGCTTTTAATTACCTTGTCTATTTATTTTAAGATTGATTCGTTTCAGAATGTTATACGTGTATCCATTTATTTATTTATACTCATTAGTATAAACATTTCCGTGATAACCATACAATTTGACTACGGTAAGTTTTTTTTTTCCTTCTAATGATGTATCTGTTTTTTGTTAGATACCTCATTGTTATTACAATCTAGCCTAGTTAAGACTAATAAGTAATTTTATTATAACTTAAATTTCTAAGTAGAGTCTAATCGAAGAATGCGTCCATCGACACTTTTCTTATGTCTCTATTAAGGCGAAGACACTTTGTTCATGTGTTCTATAATATGTAGTACTCACTGCACTGATATTACTAACTTAATACACTAACTCAAAAGGTTACTACGGTAAGTAACTGACGTTTAATTTTACTGGATAATGATAGATAAAAATGAAAACAGTTTATTGATAATACAAATGTTGTTACATTTCGCAATATGATTTAAAGATCTTAAAAACACTGATTACACGTCGATGAATAAAAAAATTACAAAATAAAGTATAACATAATAAAATATGACGATATAAAAGATGACAATTAAAAAAAAATACATTATGAAATAGAAAATGTTGTCAAATATAAAATGTCTTCTACGTATATAAAAATAAAAAAACCAGCCAAGTGTGAGTGGGACTCGCGCACGAAGGGTTCCGTACCATTATCTATATAAACGGCAAAAAAAACACGTATGTTGTATGGGAGCCGGGGAATATTTATTTTATTTTATTTTTAGTATTTGCTGTTATAGCGGCAATAGAAATACATCATCTGTGAAACTTTCAACTGTCTAGCTGTCACCGTTCTTGAGATACAGCCTGGTGACAGACGGACGGACGGACGGACGAACGAACGGCGAAATCTCAGTAATAGGGTCCCGTTTTTACCCTTTGGGTACGGAACCCTAAAAAACTGAAGATTTTTTTTTATTTAATTTTTTATACATAATAGGTTCGCGTTTGACTACACCCTGCCTGATGTTAAGCAGGATGCAGTCCAAGATGAAGCACGCTTACCTAGAAAAAAACCTGTTTACTCTAGATTTGAAGACACACAAATTGTACTTCACGGGAAAAACAGACGCCGGCAGAGAGTTCCACATCCTCGCTGTGCGTATGAAGAATGTGGAATTGAAGCTCTTAGTCCGTACGTGGGGAATGTCCACCATGTATGGATGGCGCTTAGGCCTAGTCTGCCTTGCCGTCCGGTAATAGAAAGAGGCTGGCGGAACCAAATTGTGCAATTCCGTGGCACACTCCCCGAAATGTATCCGATAGAAGACAGACAAGCAAGCGATAACTTTATTGACAATACATATATTTCCTAAGAAACAAATCATAATCGTATCGTATCAATACTATTGGTTGCTTTACTTGGCAAAGCCTGTATCAAAGCGACCCGTACTACTGATTACAATATAGTACGATACGGTAACCTCATTAGCTAGACAGTTTTCTTTATTGGTTTTTTATTTGAGTTTTCTTTTCTGTAATGGATACTAATTTATCAAGCACTAATACCCTGGACTTTTGTTTGTTAGTCAAAGCTCTGAAATGGTCATGGATAGACGTTATTTCTTACTATCAGGAGAGCATTTCATTCATCGCATTATTTTTACATAAAAAAAAACATGGCCATGAAGTTTTCATTCGTATGTAATTTTTTTTTTTGGTGTGCAATTTAAATAGTTTATATTTATCTAAATACATGCGAATCCGTTTGGTCGACTAAGGCCACTTCTTTACTTGTCCATTTCCTAAGTTGTCCACTCCCTAGCTTGTCTTCATCCTAACTTGACAATTAGAAAAGTCACTACTTCCTAACTTGTTCAATGTTTACTCCCTGATTCGTTTTTTTTTGACTTATCGACTTCCTTGCCCTTTCCCAAAGTTACCGTCGGGTCAATATATCATTCTCAGACTCATTAAAATACAATAATAATAAAACAAAATAAAAATGTCAAAAAAATAAAATAAAAAAAAGAAAGAAGTTGTAGAAGTGGATGAATTAGGAAGTAGACAACTATGGAAATTGACAAGTTAGGTAGTGGCCCAAGTCGACCGAAGAGATGCGAAACTATAAAATCCTTAGTAAGTACCTATCCTTAGTTTGTAACGGAACATTTTGTACATTAAAAAAATCCAATAAATGCCGATCAGGGGAAAAAAACTCGACAGCGCCTGATTGCTGCACGAAATTACAGTAGCTAATGACATGTGGCATCCACGCGATACCGGGCAGTTTGTTTGCTGTGCGGACATTACTCGGAGAGACATAATCGGAATGACAACAACCGGGTGGACAATAATGTCCGATCGGAGATAGCGTTCACGGAATGCGATTAAAATTGTGTGTCTTGTGACCAATTCTAGTGAAGTTTTCAAAGTTAGTGCAATCAAACTTTCAAACATTTTTTTCACACGAAACTCCATAATTGCTTTTTTACAATTTTATAGCTGAATGGTGAGTGCGCTTCAGATCTGCATGACCTAATTCCACCCTGCCCATTCTACTATCGGGCAGTCAGGAGCTTTAAACAGCGACACCGCTTCATGGTTGATGGTCCAAAAGCTCGAACTAAGCGGTTTGATTCCACCTTCTTCGTACGTACCGCTAGACATTGGAATCTGCTGCCCAAGTGGGTGTTCCCCAATGAATATAGTCTGGGTTCCTTCAAGTCGTGAGTAAATCGGTTTCTTCTAGGCAAGCGTGCTCCACCGTACACCGCATCTTCGCTAAACATCAGGCGGGATGGTGGTCAATCGCAAGCCTATCTATTATAAAAAAAATGGTGTCATAGGCTCAAACTTTGTGTTATAACAGAATAAATTCTGGAGTACTAAAAAAGCAAGCACTCGATTTATTTGATCTTGTGTCTTGAAAGACTTTTAATAAAATAACAATGCAATTTAAATACTAAGAACAAAAATGATTTTCATTTCGACTGAACTACAAATAAAAGCGGAGATGCAACAATGTCTCAAAGAAAGCACGTCCTAAGAAAACAATATTTATAGAATAAAACGATTAGACCAACAGCTTGTTCAAGGATCACAACAAAGAGCTGTTCTTTAAAATAAAGTGAGAATTGCAGCAGACTTTAAAAAAAAAGGTATTTGTTTACCTCAATCCCAGCTTAGCTCTTTACTTGGTGGTAGAACTCCGTAGCCGTAGAAAGGTCGTCTAAGTAAAAACCACCAAAATAGTAGATATTCAACTGCAAAGCAGTAGTGTATAAATATTAGAGGTGTAAAGGGTACTGTAGCGAAATTACAGGGCTGTTGAAAATAACGATCGAATGTCGCAAAGTAATGATTGTCAAAGTAGCGAAGCCCTGGATTTTGTTTTGCTACTCAAAGTTCTGTGTGTCGCTGCAATGGCCATGGATATGCAATATCTCTTACAATCAGGAAAGCATCTCGTTAATATGAGCATACATAAAAAGTAAATAACAACAACTTGTTCAATTTTAATTACAACAAAATCGAGATCATTAAATCTTACCAACCGATCAACTTTCTTGTGCCATTATCACGTATCTAAACCTTATCCAGATGTTCTTTAACTCAGAACAACTCAACTAATTCTCACGATCTCAGCTTCTGAGTTCAGAACTCGAGGCTCACACCCTTTTGTCAAAGACAATAAGTATCAGAACATCACACCCTTCTGACAAAGACAATTCCTAAGTATCAGAACGTGGAAACTTTTTAATGATCCCACGCTCGGATTATCAAACTTTGGTACAAGAGTTACACAAGTTGTGTTTAGAAACTCTTTACTGGGTTTTCCATGATCAACAGTTTGTTATATCCATTCTTACATGGATAAAAAGTTGTAAAAATAAACTAACCTAACTCTTCCTTAAAAACATTTCCGTAACAAGTAAAAATGGCATCAGTAGTATCTGAATATGGCTTAACAAAGTCAAGGCCATCGCTGCTTTGACGCCCATTACTTTGATAGGCTTTTTTGTATTAAAAAATAATAAACTAAGCATATTTATTACAGACGTGTCTTCTAATATTTTAATTGCCCTGTTAGCTCATTTGTTAGAAAATCTGTAGGGTGTGAGTGCGATTCCCACCAGGGCAAGCAATTGTGTGACAATACAATATGTATGTTATGTGTTTGGTAATCTAAAACATAAAAACATATAAGTATTATATCAGCTTTATGGTTCCCATACAATCATTACTTAGCTTGTGGCTTAGATGATGCTGTATAAATGTGCCTAAATGTAATAAAAAATATTTATTCAATAGATACTTAGGAGGATTACTCAGTCTCGACCAAGCGCTCGAAGAGTCAACACGTCCTGAGCTTGCCTCGTGTAGAGGCGACACACGTGTCGGCAAGTGGTTACTGCAGCGAGAAGAGGATATAAGACTTGTGGTTATTTTACTTAGATTTTTGTTTAATTTTATTTTTTAAGTTTATGTCAAAATTAGTTCTAGATATCAAGTACAAGTTACACATTATAAATTGATGTTTTATTTAAGTCCTCATCACTGTTGTAACTGAAACGGCTGTTAAGCGGAAATAAACTTTTTTTTAATACGAAATAGTTTCGCGTTTGACCACGCCCTGCCTGATATATATATATATATATATAGGTACCTTGAAGATTCAATATTTTTATTCATTTTTTAATATAATATGTTTGTTTAGTTTTTTATTTATTTATTTAATCGTGTTATATGCGCTGCTGTACCGTTCATTCGATTACGATGAAACTTGGCCAAGTTATTGCTTGCACTTGCGTGAAGGTTATAGGCTAAGCACAATTGTTTTTTTTTACGCTGGGTACCAGCTGGTACTAAATAACAAGTGGAACTTATTCCAAAAGTACAACAAGGGCGAGAACGAATGGGACCGCAATGCGCTGTTGTTTCTCAACAAAAAGAAATAACTACGAGTGTGCAACAAAACCCATTATTTCGACAACTTTCCCTCGTATTTTAGTAAAAATGATTCGTCATCAATCCACACTTCGTCGGCAGATCTTCACTCCGATACGGGACTTGCCCACCAAATGAATGCTTTCAAACTTTTGAAGGAAGCTTTTTGTTGGCGGCCACGCATAATGTTGTGGGAGTCACGTGAAAGGCTCGTTTGGGGTGGCTGTGTCGAGTGGACGTAATAAGAACAGGATTTTAAATAAATAACATTAATTTATGTCTTGTAACCTTCGATTTTATTTATTGATGGGTCTAACCGCCCGCTCCGACTAGACACCGCGCTACCTAAAAATAACATGTTTTTTTATGTAGCAATGATAGCTCAGTGGTTAGCGCGGTTGGTTCGCATGCCGAAGGGCGTGGGTTCAAACCTTCAAGTTGAAAATCGGCCGCCAAGTATCTAACGGTGTGTTCCGGCTGCCTCATTTGAGATCCAGTTCCATTCCAGGCTAGGTATGCTTCACCATCTTCGACCACACCTTCACTTAACATCAGGTGAGCTGTGGACAAACACCTAGCCTGTAAAAAAAACAGCCCCGTGAATGCGGCAACTTCATATTGTAGTTGTGTGTGTGTGTGTGTGTGCAATTCTCGAGGATGCAAACATTCTGACCAAATTGTTGTTTCTTGTAGTATTACTTTCACATAGTTTCACTACACAAACTGGCATTTTAACTCAGATTATGACGAAAATTAATCAAAACACTCGGCACGCACATTGCTTGCAACGAGACTGACTCGGGTACGGCGACTTCGGCGTAGTATTTGTTACCGCATTTTACAAGTACGTCAGCAGTATCTGGCAACATCAAAATCTAAGCAGGTAACATGACCCATATATTTTTGTTCTACTTATGCGAAATTAATCTTTAACGTTTAATTATGTCGGATACTCTGATTATAGTTTCAGCTACATCCGGTGGCCTTTATCATGGAGACAAAGCTGAGTACAATATGCGCGCGGCCTTATCTTGCTTCGCACAACGGGCCACCGCGGAGGTGGGGGCGATGAGCTCTGGAGTCCTCTACGGTATCAGTACTACCACTCTCACGAGCTCCATGAAGAGGTAATCTACTTGGTGGTAGATTTCCTTAGCAGGAAGTCAACTAGACAGGTATTACAGCAGTACCAGATATTCTGCCTTTAGGCAGTAGTGTGTCAACATTAATGCGTTCCGGTTTGAAGGGTACTGCAGCTAGCAAAATTACTGGGCTGCTGGAACTAACCATCGAAAGTCTCAAAGTAATGAGCGTCGAAGCAGCGATGCCCTGGACTTTTGTTTTGTTACTCAAAGTTATGTGTGTCGCTGCAATGGTCACGGACATGTGTTATCTTTTACCATTAGGAGAGCGTATTGTTCGTCTCATTAGTTTTACATAAAGATTATCTCCATGAAAAGATTTCGTATTTTTGCGTCCCATGAGCCCCCAAGTTGGAGCCTTATTGCGTTCCCGGTGTGCCATTTGCCACACCCGCTTGTTACAGCGTTACAAAATATTCTTCCCCACAAAATTTAACGCGAGCCTTTAAAATACCTATCATTCTTCGTGATGTTCATATTCAGGTTACGCTAAACCTTGGCGTGGCTTTGAGGCGAGTAAAATTAATGGTTAAACGAACTTACCTTAAGTGATGTTCTACCATAATTATACGAGACGTTACATGCGAAGAGATTTAAGAATACAATGTAGTTTCACTTCTCAATGTACTAGGCGTCACATAATTTTTAGAGCTGTGGAAATAAAAACAGATTAAAAATAATTTTAAATGAGTCGTTGAACGATGTCACTTATGTCACCGACTGTAGTACCCTCCTGTCAAACTTCATTCTCTTCAGAGACTTTCCTCGCATCTTCATCTCGTTTGTTAAGCATGGGTAACCTAGGGCCGGGTGGGACTTTAAATCTCTTCGCATGTAACGTCTCGTATAATTATGGTAGAACATCACTTAAGGTAAGTTCGTTTAACCATTAATTATACATACGACGTTACATGCTCAAGATTTAAGAATACAATGTAGATGTTTAGAGTATCTACTTACACAAACGAGAGTAGATAAGGATTTGTCAGATATAAGTAATTATCAAATATAACTCGACAAAATCTTATTTACTGTTCACTCTCAATAATGTATGATGAGAAGAAAAGAACAGAAAAGTAGAATAACATTATAATCCAACATTATATTCGAATATAATACTTATGAGTTAAAAAAATTGCCTCCGCAAATACATTGCCGACTTTTATGGGCCGTATATAAAAATTTTGCAAATGTTAATGAGTCCTGCCATCCCACAGTTCGTTTTATAACGTCGACAGATACACCGCTACGATCGGCTGCCAAATTCGATGCGTGGTGAGTGTTATGAGCTTAAGAACCCAGTATCGATACTACTATCGGCCAACACATTCTTAATCCATCTACTTATTGTAGCAGCCATGGTATTATGGATTGGTCTTTTATTAGTAGAAAAAGTTTATCTCTAAGTGGTAGGCTCCTGTAATCTTTAGTAGCTTCCGTGTATGCGGATAATATCTTCTAAGAACAGATTTGATCAGTTTAGGCACGGGCCTATTTGGAGGCAATGATTTAGTCAAATCACTGGTGTTGATTTCTATTATATACTTTAATGTTAAGTAAGCGTATTAACGATAGCGTCTGTACTTGTTGTGCAGTTGACAACGCCAGGAGAGTTACTAGCTTTTGAGATAGACAGCCTAAAGGTTGGCTTTGGCTAAGGTAAAATTTTGAAAGGTGATCATGCACTAGAATTGGGTCCCATGTAGTAGCATACTTTGGAAACAACGGTTTAGTTCTGTAAACTTCTTTTGTAAATTTCGCAATCCGATCATCTTGATTAATACATTAACCCAGTATTAATGCCCAGTGCCGTACGGCAAGTGTTCGCTTAATTTGTTCCCGAATGATACTCAGTGACCAAAAACTCAAGCATGTTAGCTATGTCAAAAATATTCTTATTATTTTTCATACAGTATAGCCACCATATCTTAATTACAACAATATATTATTTTAACGAGCTACTCGCTAGTGATGACATAAATATCTTGATTGGACCACTCTGTAAAGATTGCTTTACGTACGCTTGCTCGATAATACTGACGATAATACGTCGTTTCTGGAGTGGATGCAGAGCCCTAAAAGGTGATAATAATAATGAGTCACTCAGGTCGATGTAGATTATGTGACCTTGAACCAGAAACATGAACCGTGGGTACCACGGCTGGCTATGCCAAGTACAGTATAGTACAATCATAACTCCGGTTGTCTTATCGCTCCCGATTTCTTTTTTATTTTTAAGCATTTGAGAATTAAAGAAAACGGAGGAAAAAGCGTAGAAAAAATAAGGTTCTCAATCTACTGTAAACGCATCTATGTTATAAGCTATCTAATAATAAAGATATCGTTTCCAGGAAACGAATTTATCGCATATTTGACCTTGCCGCGAACAGATCAACTGGAGGGGATTCCAAAAGCCTTTGTAATGTTATCAAAAGCTGGTTGTGCCAAATTCCTAAAATGTCTCGACACGTGGTCAGCCTCGGTAATGTCTTTCGACTTGACATAGGATGCAAAATCATAACAGCTTTCTTTGCTCACTCCACTGTCAAATTTCTCTAGCCACTTCATTAAGCTGGATATTATACTCCTTCATACCTAATATACATATAAAGGCTATAGCTATCGTTTGTATATTCTGAGTAAAATTTCTTGATTATAGAGCTTCTTAGCAATACACTGCAAACCTATCAATGCTGCTTTCAGCTCTAACAGTGATATATCCGTCAGATTTGGTATGGTTCCAAAAACCATTAACGCGTTCTCCGTTATAATACACACACTACCTTATAAGAAAGATGTTCAAGGTTTCAATAGCATACCCACCATAACGTTTTGGGTTATTTGTCGTTAAAATATTATTTTTTTTTACCCGACAAACTTGGACTTGAGTCACGGTAGTAAGCGCATGATAACATCATAGTTTTCATTGGAATTACGTAGTGCTAGAAATTTCTTTCTTTCCAAGCATTTTGTAAATATCTTCTAATTTAATTAATTTTTTTTTTTTTTTTTATTAATCATACGAAATAATTAGGCAGACAACATAGAAAGTCCAAGTACGTGGTTGGTAATAAAGCCTTTCTAGAAATAACTTTCGTCTGATTGAGACTCAAACTTATATTTCGTGAGTTTATCTCGAAACCAAGAAATGTTTGAGTCTGGTTTGGAGTTTAAATAATGTTTCCTTTATTTATAACAAAACCTAATCTATTGTCGTAAAAGTATCATTTGAACGATTTATACACCAAATGTCATCTAAATAGCAAAATCAGCCCTTGGTTTATAACATAAGAAAATACCGGCTTTATTAACTTTGTGAAAACAAGAAACGTCATTGATAAATCAAAGGAAAGACATTGACGTTCATAGATTTGGTCATGAAATTTAAACCAAAGGTATTTTTTAGAAAATACATACATGAACACTAAAAATATACTTCTGCTAGCTTTATATAGCAGTGTTTACTGATTAATCTTGTTGTTTGTCTTTAATTTTTAAGTGGACTTTGAGAGTCCATAAACTTGTTTAGAAATTTAGAATTAAGAATAAACCTATTGTCATTATAAAAAATTAATAATGTGAACTAATCCGGCACGTTGTTACATTCAATTGTGGCATCTGAAGTTAGTAGCTTCGAAATTTATTTTAGCTTGACTAAACTTAGAATTTGCTGATTCAAAGTCCTGAGCTCTTGCTAGGATAAACAAAAGAATTTTTTAAAGCGTCTTGCATAATTTAACACTAGTACAACAGTATCATATGTTATGGCTTTTCAATAGTTAACGAAGTGTCATAGTCTACCAACATGAACCTCTATTGGTTTCTACGTAGTCTGTAATCCCTTTTTTTTTATAATTTAGTGCAAGGGGGATTCGGTTCGAAGCTGCTTGCATCCTCGGAGGCCCTCCCTGGTGGGCTATGTATCCTTGGTTAGAGGGGTACCTCAATTTTCATCTATATTTCGTATTTTCATAATGTAAATCTAGAAAAGTACTGGCCCGTATCGGATATCTTTAAGATTTATATCTTTGGGAGATCTTCCTTTATTAGCGATGATGCTAAATTTGTTAGTCCAGCAATACCCAACTTTAATTAGTTTCGGGCCTTTTTTAATAACTTATCACGATGCTTGATGATTGATACTTTGGCTTAGAACTGCCCAAATTTCTAGATTGAGCTTTGGTGCTTTCGGTAGACTAAAGACTTCAGAAAATAATAAAGTTTTCTTGATAATGGTGACTTTCGCTTCTATTATCATGCTCTCTTCTAAGATTCCATCCCCACGTTCAGCTATCTCCTCAATAATGGCTGGTCCTAATACATATTTCTTGTTTTTCAGTAGGATCAAGCGTTTCTAAAATGTATTTCCATTTTTACGCCCCCGAGCATTATTTGTGCTCGGGCCCGGGTTGTGGGGAGCATTTCAGCTTCATTAGTTCCTTCAGTACCCGACAGGGTAGCAGAGGATATCATGCAAGATCTAATGTGAGTATCATAGTCTGACAAAAGTACGGGTTTTAGTGAGCGAGATCTCGTGGACGTGGATCTCTATAACAGTGGAATTCGGTAAAAACAGAAATATAAACAACGTTTTCAGCATTCTGTATTCGAGCTGTATAACTTTTCATATCAGCCACTGTACACACTCATGTTACGCTACTAGGCTGTATAATTGTCAAGCTGCTGTATGCAGTAAATTTTTTAGTCATTGTACGTACTCACGTTACGCCACTAGACTATATAATTGACAAACTGCTGTATGCAGTCAATTTTTTAGTCATTGTACGTACTCATGTTACGCCACTAGACTATATAATTCCCAAACTGCTGTATGTAGTAAATTTTTTAGTCACTGTACGTACTCACGTTACGCCACTAGACTATATAAATTACAAACTGCTGTATGCAGTACATTTTTTAGTCGTTGTACGTACTCACGTTACGCCACTAGACTATATAATTCCCAAACTGCTGTATGTAGTAAATTTTTTAGTCATTGTACGTACTCACGTTACGCCACTAGACTATATAATTTACAAACTGCTGTATGCAGTAAATTTTTTTTTTTTTAAAGTCCTTGTACGTAATTACGTTACGCCGTTAGACAGATTTGTCTTATCAACCATGCCCATGTCACGGCGTATAAAGAATATCCTTTATAGGTTAAATATAAAATTGTACCTAAAAGTAACTTGTAATGCGATCCATACCGATACCCGCAGGTATAAACACCTAAAGAAATAACTAAATATTCCACAAAATAATACGATGAAAAATCGATAATGTGGGTAGTTGAAAAAATAAATTTTGCATTTCTGCATTTATTAGGTATATAATTCAATAAAAAGAAATCCCAATATGGAAAAAGATAAATAATCATGATGTAAGTTATATTGGGAGCTATATTCGAATTTGCACTAACCTTCATTAATTTAGTCATCCAAACTTGTTGAAGAACTGCACAACTTTTAATCTAAATGTTAAATTCGTCGTATTTTAGAATCACGATTTTCATTTTTTCTTTTACCTATATTAACACTTTCTAGAAAACACTTTTTCACAAGAATTTTAGCAAAAAAATAATTTTTTGATGTTGCGACGCCTGCACATAGAAAAAGAATGAAGTTTGACAGGAGGGTACTACAGTCGGTGACATAAGTGACATCGTTCAACGACTCATTTAAAATTATTTTTAATCTGTTTTTATTTCCACAGCTCTAAAAATTATGTGACGCCTAGTACATTGAGAAGTGAAACTACATTGTATTCTTAAATCTTGAGCATGTAACGTCGTATGTATAATGGATATTATGTACCATCACTGCCAAATGTTCAAGATTTTTTTGCAAATTTGTTTTCGAACGCAGCAGAAAGCTAAAAGATTAGGGGGAGGAGTGTAATGTGTTCAGGATTTGTGTATGCATGTAAGGTTGCACTATGGAAGTCAGATAACTGATAGAATCATTAAATACTTTTTTTTAATAAATACACAGGTCACTTGAGGCGACTCACACAACTGAACAGCTCCCTGGTTACCAGTTGGGTTTTAAAATGAAACTACATGAAAAACAGCATCATAAAAATGTAAACTTTAAAACCTTTAAACCGGACATGTCATTAACTGTTCACGTCACGAACATGCCAACATATCCACAGACAAGATCATTACTAGGGGCTGGTGCTGCGTTGTCACTAATTTGCGAACCTGACGGACGGACGGACAAACCAACTGATTGACGCGCCTTCATTAGTAAAAGCCTGTATCGGGAATTTGGGATACATTTTACGGATATTGAGTAACATTGATTTTGGTATGCAAGGTTTTTCACAATAATTATAAAGAGAAGTCAATTTTTACAGGAATTAACTTAGTTTTAGTAAGTACTAGCTACCTAGCTACGCCCCGCGGTGTTATCCGCTACATGTTTTCAGGATAAAAAGTTGCCAATGTGCTAGTCCATAATCATGTATTTACAAAAAAAAAGTATTCAAGTATTCAATCAGATATCTGGTTCCCATAGTACAAACTTTATTTCTTTGGGGCTAGATGGCGCTGTGTGAAATGCGTGATTATTATTTTATGATTTACTAGCTGCGCCCCGCGATGTTACCCTCTACATGTTTTCGGGATAAAAAGTACCCAAGGTGTTAATTCAGGGTCACGGCTACCTCCATACCAAATTTCGTCCAAATCCATTCAATAGTTTTGCGTGAAAGAGTAACAAACATCCATCCATCCAAACTTTTACATTTATAATATTGATGGGATTTGGTAGTTGATATCTTTAGCAGGAGGTAGTCTAGAGTGTAAGCTACCTGCAATCCAAATAAGTTAAGAAATTACAGCTTGCAGAAGTAACATAAATACATAATTATACCTACCAGATAATGTTTCTCATTTTATAATTAATGTTATTTGAACGCAAATTTTTAATTGTAAAAAAATAATAACAATTTTTTATGTTAAAGCACTTATTTGAACTACATGCTCTTCTGATGGTAACACATAACTCATGTTCATGACCATTGCAAAAATACTCAGAACTTAAAGTAACAATAACAAAATCCAGGGCATCACTGGTTTTGTGCTCATTACTTTGAGACTTTCGATGGTTGGTTTAACAGTCCTATAATTTCACAAGCTGTACCCTTCAAGCAGAAACGCGATAATGTTTACACACTACAGCCCGAAAAAGGGGGCAAAGGTGAGGTTTCATGTAAAGGCACATGACACTATTTTGCATAAATTACGTAGTATACAATATTTGTATTTTTGTCAACAGGTAAAATGGTGGGTGTTCCCCAATGAATATAGTCTGGGTACCTTCAAGTCGCGAGTGAATCGGTTTCTTCTAGGCGAGCGTGCTCCAGCATAGACCGCATCTTCGCTTAACATCAGGCGGGATGGCGATCAAACGCAAGCCTATCTACTATAAAAAAATAAATAAAAAAAAATAGAGAGATAATCATCATCATCATCCACAGCTTTCTTTAACCCACTGCTGGGTATAGACCTCTCTCTTATCATGCCATCTGTCTCTCTCTTTGACAATAAAATTGTGTTCAAGAAAATTATATAGGTTTTTATGAGGAAGCAAATGCTAAAAATAGCTCACGCATTGAAATAAATCTCTGACAGCATATGCCATGGGCAGGGCCTGAAGCTCTCAAATCTCTCTCAAGTTCAGAAACTCGATCTCCGGGACCATGTTCTG
The DNA here is from genome assembly GCA_905404145.2 of Biston betularia. Lineage (NCBI taxonomy): Eukaryota > Metazoa > Arthropoda > Insecta > Lepidoptera > Geometridae > Biston > Biston betularia. Next base: position 12,498,168 of record FR989879.1, on the reverse strand, counting down.
AAAATTTTCCATTCAAAGATCGAAGGTTAAACGAAGCGTTCAGGTGCTTTGCTCCTCCACTTGCGTTTGGAGCCATTAAAATAGCGAATTGCAAAATTTTTATTTGCATCAAATAATGCATCCGTTCCTATGAAATTATAATCACATCTCATTTTATCGAACAAACTTGCTTTAGAAATAATTATCTTTATCAAGCGATTTAAAGTAGGTATGCTATAGTTCATCTGCGTTCACTTTTGAATTATATTTAAAAAAGAAATAAAACATATTGTGTAGAAAGAAGCCTTGCCCAGCAATGCGACAAAATAGGTTGAAATAAAAAAAAAAGTGTTCAGATGATCTCCTTACTGTAATTAGATATTTAAACTATTATTTTGTATGCGTTTAATTAAATATTATGTTTTTTTTATGTAAATAAATATATATCGTAGGACATTACACAAAGCGCCATCTGACCCCAAACGAAGCAATGCTTGTACTATGGAAGTCAGATAACTGATAGAATACATAAATCATCATCATCATCATCATCATCATCGGCCTATATTAGTCTACTGCTGGACATAGGCCTCTCCCAAGACACGCCACTCAGCCCGATCTTCGGCTTTATGCTTCTATCCACCGTGGGCTGGACATATCTGTCGCAGAACCGATAACCGCTGGGGTAGACGTGTTCTAGAGAGGAGACTGCGTATTGGCAAACGTAGCGTAGGACGCCCTGAGACTCGATGGAGTGACGATATACGTAGGACAGCTGGCGGTCGATGGAAGCGAATACTTAAATACGATGTGAAAATAATAAGCCGAAAGAGACGCTCTCTTAAACGTTGAAGATAACGCATGTCTATGACCATTGCAGCGATACAAAGAGCAAAGAATCAAATCGAAGTCCAGCCCCTGTACCATGAGCTTCTTATTTCGATATCTGTTAGGCGCTTACGAAAAAGCTACGCGAATGCGAACCATATTGCGCAGACATACGATTTATGGTCGCGTAGCCACTTCTTGAGTGTCTAACAGGTATCGCTATAAGTAGCTCAGAGTACGAGGGCTGGGCATTGTTGCTTTGGCGCTCATTACTTTGAGACTTACGATAGTTAGTTTTAACAGCCTATGTAATTACGCTAGAATATCTGATACTGCGATGGTACCCTACCTAGACGATTTTCTACTAAGGAGATCGACCGCTAACTAAGCCAAGTGTACCATGTTTCAGTGAATAAAATACCGAGTATAATAATGAAAATATTACTATAAATAATGGCACGTATATACTTAATTAGGTAATTATTGCTCATAAAATTTTTATGCTTAGAATTTTCTATAGTAAATTATAGCCTTTCAAATGAACTTTAATCTGACCTTTGTTTTAGGTAACCGTGGGCGTCAAGTGGTATTGGCATTTAGACTCACCGCTAGTCTGTAAAACCTATAATTTTTATAAAACACCTCATTCTGTGGTTGGTAGTTGGTGGTAAAATCATTTTATTGCATTTTGCGAAGTACACAATAATACTGCTAAGATACAAGTTGACCGCGAAGTTGGGAACCGCGAATTGACAAACGTAGCGTAGGACGCCCTGAGATTCGATAGAGTGACGATATACGTAGGACAGCTGGTGGTGTGTGTAACCGAAAAGCCGAAGATACTGAGTGGCGTGTCTTGGGAGAGGCCTATGTCCAGCAGTGGACTTCGATAGGCTGATGATGATGATGATGATAATGAAGACACAAGTTGATTTATTTTTGTCTGTGGTCGTTTTGCGCGTTATCTTCCAATAAAACCTCCTTCGTTGCTGTTCCACGGTTTTAAGACTTTCTTATTAAAATCTCAAAGAGCTTAGAGATCCATAGCATTATTATTTCTAGTAAGATTAAGATTTGAGGTCATTTAAAGGTCAAGGTGAAAGTCACCTTTAAGAAACTCATTATGCTTAACAGAGGGAAGAGATACCTCACGCTGGATCAGCTACTCCTGTGCTGAAAGCATAGTGATGTGGTTGAGTCTGAATCGCCAATCCAGAGTTGGGAGCAATACGTGGAGGATTGAGCCATGAACCTGAAACTGATATTCCGGACGGATACTAAACTTGGTGGTAGATCTCCTCATCTAGGTAGATACCACCGCAAAACCTGATATTCTACTGGCAATCAGTAGTGTGTAAATATTACTGTGTCCCAGTTTGCAGGGTACTGCATCAAGCGAAATTTCAGGGCAGTTGTGATTAACCATCTTATGTCTCAAAGTAATGAGCGCCAAAGCAGTGATGACCTGGACTTCAGGTTTCAATTCAATGTCCTGAGTATTGCTGCAATAGTCATAGATATCACTCTCTTACCATCAAAAAAATACGATGAGTAGTGTCTCCTGTTATCTCCACAAGTTGTCCGCTGTTACCGTGGCCCCAACATAATTCCCTCTGGTGAATTCGTCCCATAACTCTATGGCGACGAGTGCCACCGTAATCTCGCGGAGGTGGATCTTAAAGCTGCCGTGATTGGATCGCGGGCTTTATCGCGTTATTCCTGGTTTTCTATAGATGACATCCGGTTTTTGAAAGAATGAGATTTTTAGGAGATAACAGTGCCTTTGAAAGAGGGGCGCAATTATGCGGTAGGGTGTTAAAATTGAGCTGAAATTTTTGAAAGAGGGATACTTTGAAGTGATTCATTGTTATGTTTTTGTGAAAGTATGTTTTTTGAATTCCAAATCAGGTCTGATTTTTCGTAAACTGACCTACTATTGGGTGTAATAATATTAAAAAAAAGAGACCCCTCTTTTTTTTAATATTGAGTAGGTTCGCGTTTTACCACATCCTGCCTGAAGTGAAGCAACGATGCGGTCTAGGATGGAATACGCTTACCTATAAGGAATCTGTTTTACTCTTGATTTGAAGACTCATATTGTAATTTTCGGGAAACAGACTCCGGCAAAGAGTTCCACATCCTCGCCGTGCGAATAAAGAATGTGGACTCAAAGCGCTTAGTGCGCACTTGGAGAACATCCACCATGTGATGAACTCTTCTCATTGTGAAAAGTGTAAAGCCATAATCCATGACGCTGGACAAGTGCGGGTTGGCAGACTTCACTCAACGAGGACTCTCGAGGACTTTTTTTTTAAATAACTCCCGAACTCACATACATATTACATACATGTACCCAGAAAACATTACACTCGAAAAGTAGTCAAATAGAAAATTAGGAATACAGGGTTACGCATTACGGTAGAACTAAGCTAAAAGAAAAGTCATTTACAAAATAGCCCCGATAGTAGAATTTTGAAAAAATCAGCCATCTTTTATGAAAGAGTTATTCATTCTCAACAGCATGTATTGAAAATATGACTTTTTTCCTCAATTTTACACTCAATTTTATAGCTCATAATGAAGTGGCCATTCGGCTTAAAACTACCGTCCTGCGTTACCTCGTATCATATTTTATTCCCTGCAATATATACGACGTAATATATCAAAATTTTTGTCAGTTTTCAGCTTTGACTATCATTTCTGTGAAATCATATCAAAACCAAATCGGTACCAGAAGCAATAAAATTCTACGAAACTTCCGTCAAATATTCTAGAATTAATTATTTAATGTTACGCAAAATATTACAAGTATTAAAATTTTCTAATAAAAGTAAAGCTACAAAATGTTCTTCCAGAAGTACATAATTAAATTACCAACTATTTGAACAATTTAGACCGACGTCCTTTTATCAGAACATTAATTTATTGGAATCTTCAGTGACAGTGGACATAATTAAGATACTACCGTCAATTTACAACTGAACATAACTATAAATCTTACGTTTAGTTACAAAGAGCTTTGGGGATTTATCTTTTGATTTTATTAGGAAGGTGGTAATTGAAAATTGATTTAATTATATTTGAGGAAAATTCTTTTTTCTGTCAACTAAAGTCTGGGAAAAATAGATTCAAGCTATTTCATTGCTTCCATACTTTACAATTCATTGCCATCAGCCTATCGTAGACCACTGCTGACCATAGGCCTCTCCCAAGACACACCACTGTGCTCCATCTTCGGTTGTTCACTTCCAACCATCGCCAGCTGTCTTACGTATATTATCGTCACTCTATCGAGTCTCAGAGCGTCCTACACTACGTTTTGTGAGCCCCTCTCTAGAACACATGTAGGCCAGCGGTTGTCAATCCTGAGACAGATATATCCAGAGTCCAGCACATTGCTCTTTCTGCTTGCTAATACGCTGAGCTATGTCTGCGACTTTAGTTATCTGGCAAATTACTTCGTTTCGAATACGATCACTCTTAGGTTAATTGAATAAATGCATGCATGTAAATTTTAAAAGTCAAATTTGTAAAATGATTCACTAAATAATTCAAAAATTTGGGACAATTTAACTAAACTAAATATGGTGAATAGAATCAGTTACAAGAAAATGATTTTTTTTTAAATTTAATTTAACCTACATTTTTATCCCACTGCTGGGCAAAAGTGTGCTATAATTTATCTCACTCGTCTCTCTCCCGTAACAGAGCCGTCCAATTTCTTTTTTAACTTCCCAAATTCGTCACGCCATTGTGTCAGAGGGCGACCTCGGATCTATACTATAAACATACTGTAAGTACACATTTGTGTGTTTGTAAGGGTCCTTATTTTTTACGTGCAGTAGGTATTTTGTATCTAAATTCTACAGAACACGGCAAATATTTTCATTCATTCTTTTTGATTGAGGGTCATCATCTAGCCATACCACTGGTACTTCAACATATTTGACCTTTCGAAAGGACTTGATCCAAGTTCCGTCATTTTTATTTAAAAAAATACGTGAGGTGCTTCTCAGGTAAATTTTTAGGACTTTCGAGGGACACCCATTTATTTTATTTTTTATTTGAATACAATGTAAAAAGGTACTTGGATCTTTCTTTAAGTAGGTTAAGGTTAGTTTTTAATTTAAAAAAAAAATGGTTGACAGGCTAGGTGCTTGACCACAACTCAACTGATGTTAAGTGACGGTGTAATTTATTAATTATGATTGTATGACAGAAATACTATGTTTTATGGTAGTGCTATCTCAAATATATTTTTTCTATTATTTTTAATTTTATTTTAATTAACTTGAATTTTTTTACATACTTTAAATTCAACATAAACACAATAAGTATACAAGCGTTATTTTTTTACGTAAAAATATTGAGACGTATATTAACCGTTGTAGCGATACAGAGAACTTTGAGTAACAATCAAACACTACGAAAAAATACACATTACATGTCTTATAAATAAAAATAATACAAAAGATGTGTATTGCTATCCTTCAAACTAGAACACAATTTACACACTACTGCTTGGCGGAAGTACATCTAGTACTGCAGTGAACCTAGACGACCTCTAAAGAAATTTACCAGCTAGTAAAAGTGGTTGTAGAATGTATTTTAAGGAAGGATATTTACATTGCTTTATTTGTCTAAAAAACAAGCTTCGTATGTTCAATCCGATAAGAAATTCTGTAAATAATAGTGAAGATGCACAGTAGTTGTTTTAAGCACGAGATAAACACAGATGTCGTTTTTCCTATCGCTTATTCTGTGACAGCGAGCTGTGTTGACGGCGCGCGACTCGCAAAGGAAGAACACTCACTAAGAACATTCAAATTCAAACATTTGTTTGAAGAAACATCAGGAGTTACAAATTTCATTGTGACAATGTGTTATAGGTATATGGTTAGATCGCCATGTTTTAACCATTATGGTGTACACAATTGAATATAAGTAACACATTTTTTTATGTAAATGTAGTAAGACGAACGATATGCTCTCCTGATGGTAAGAGATAACGCCTGACCATTGCAGCGATATACAGAACTTTGTGTAGCAAAACAAAGTTCCGAGCATCACAGCTTTGGTGCCCATTAATTTAAGACTTTTGATGGTTAGTCTCAACAGCCCAGTAATTTCGCTAGCTGCAATACCCTTCAAACCGGAGCACAGTATTGTTTACACACTACTGCTTGGCGGCAGAATATCTGGTACTGCCGTGGTACCTACCTAGACGACCTGCTAAGGAGATTTACCACCAAGTAAATAAATATAATCATCAACACCATCATCATTTCGACAGCCCTGTTGGCTCATTGGTAGCATGTCTGCTTCAAGAGCTGTGGGGCGTGGGTTCGATTCCCACCCAGGACAAGCATTTTGTGATATAAAACCAAATGTTTGTTCTGTGTCTGGGTGTACTGTATGTATTATAAGTATGTATTTACAAAAAAAAATATTTAAGTATTCTACCAAAAAAAAAAAAAAATTCAGCCGCAGGACGTCCACTACTGTACAAAAGCATCTCCCATTGACTTCCAAAAAGACTGGTTGGAAGCGGCTCACATCCAGCGCGTTCCTTGCAGTCTTTATTAGGTCGTCTATCCACCTTGTGGGTGGATGTCCTAAGCTGCGCTTACCGGTCTGTGGTCTCCACTCCAGAACTTTGCAGCCCCATCCGTCATCAGTTCTGTGTGGTATATGCCCTGCCCACTGCCACTTCAACTTGCTGATTCTCTGCTATGTCGGTTACTTTAGTAAATATAATATGCAACTACACTAACCATTCTTATTGATCATTTGCCAATATGCCACAAGTTACGACTACTTTCCTATGTGTCACACTTTGCTTTTCCGTGTCACACCATCCGTACAAGTGCAGTATTACCCTAAATCAAACGCCAGCAATCAGGTTGTGTTTGACAATTCATTGATCTAGTGACAATCTGCTTTGTTTTGTAGCGAGACTCAATCAGTGACAGATTGCAAATCACCTGTGTTAAGGTGGTACGATTTCCATACAAATATTTTTTTTTCCATTTATGGACAAATTGATCATAATGTTCCAGTGAAATCACAGCTACTGGCACTTATTTTGGTCTTTAATTGCGCTAAATCATAATTGCTTGAATAAAACAGTAAAAACACTTTTATCACTGCGTGTCAAATTTTTATTTTTAATACGGATAAGCCCTAGTTTGAGCAGCAACTCGCCTGATGGTAAGCGACGATGTGATCGAAAATGAAGCACGCAGACCTAGAGGATACCTATTTACTCTGATCTTGAAAAGATCTTAATATTAACTGTTGTCAGGTAAAACATTCACAAAGAAAAACAAAAACGTATTTTTGTTAAGTAGCTGACAACTTGTACAAGTAGAATAAACAAACATTAACACAACACAAATTTAATAAGATCCTAGCAGTGCTTCACTTAAGCAACCGTATTTTTTTATTTTTGCAAAATTAACAGCGAAACGAAGTAATTGTGCCTGAGCTAATCCTGTTTTCGAGACAGATTAAATCTAATTGAAAAAAACATCTGAGTGGAGAGAGAGATATAATCTTTTTTGACGTTGTTAGGTGGGGCTGTAGGGGTGATGAACTCTCGGGGGAGGGGGGTGAAAACTTGTGAAGAAATGTAGGAATCTCAAGGCTGATATTTAGCTGAGCAACTAGACGTCGACAATTTTTAACATGATTTTGTTATTAACTGGATGTCTAGAAACGTGCACAATTTATTTACTGGACATTTTTTCTTCACTTGCTCGGCAAAACACTCAAAATTTCTATAAGGCCATCCCTAGACGGTCATGCGGCATGACATGCGTTACGTGCTGTCATGCACGCATGACCGTTTAATTGTTGACAGCCCAGCAGGTTCATTGGTAGTATGTCTGCTTCAAGAGCTAATTATTGTATTGATTGATGTGAATGACATGCAAAGTACGTGCTGGTAGCTGATTGATATTCCATTTTATTTTCTATCTTGCAAGTTTTGACTGACATGCACGCATGTTCGTTGAGATCGGGGCATGTCGAAGTAGCGAGACGCTGTTTACTGAACACTGCACTATACTCAGGCTGATCTGGAAGTGCGATAAAAATTAATGATTTGATTCTTCGGTCGATCATGCAGCATGATAAATCTCGTAAACGCATGTCATGCCACATGACCGTCTAGGGACGGCTTTAGAAATATGACTCATTTATGCTGGAATTTTTTTAATGATCTGATTTGCATTCACGACTTGCCATTAAAACGCCGCCAGAAAATATTTTGGCACCAATTTAAACTATCGCTCACTTTTACGACACACATAAAGGCGATAAGTTAATTCAGCTCCGTATCAAACAGTCACTTAAAAGCATATAACTTAAGTAGTACTTATCACGTATCTTTTACTCTAACTTAACCGTAACTACTCGAAATAAATTTACGAATTTGATAAGACCATTAAAATTTGAAATTGTTACGAAGCAGTGATATTTTTGAAGTAAAAATCATGGAGAGTATATTATACAAATATGTATACAGAAACTGTTCTATTAACGATTTCATTGATAGAAAAATAGTTAGGTCGAGTTTCAAAAAGTAAATTGATGAACACTTCACATGCTATCTATCCTCAAACTAAGCAAAGCTTGTACTATGGGAACCAGACTGCTATAACTTTGAAAATGCGGTGTGCCAACAATAAGTATAAAATAGACAATGCACTTGATTTTTTAATTCGTTTTTGCCTGATGTAAGGAAGTACCTATTGCGATCTAAGATGAATCATGCTTACCTCGAAGGAACTTTTTAATCCGAATTTAAAGACATCAATAACAATGTATCTGTCAAGGAACACAGACTCCGGCAGGGAGTTGGTTCAACAGTTTTTTTTTATGGTTGACAAGTTAAGTGTCTGACCACAGCTCACCTGTGTTATGTGACGGTGTGGTCGAAGATGGCCCACCTAACCTGTTTGGTAGGCCATCTTCTGTTGGGTTTAGGTTTGATTGGTGCATGTTCTTAGATAGGTGTTACGGTGACAACTCACCAGGGGGCGCTGCAGCAAACATTGTGTGTGCAAATCCATTTTGCCATTTTTCTCCAAAACTACTAGTCCGATTTTGATGCAGTTTTCAATTATGGGTTCGAGTGCATTATCTCAGATAGATGAAAATAACTTTTTCGCCGTTGTGGGTTTTTTCAAAAAAATTTAATTTGGCTTTTTACTCTATTTAAAACACAAAGGATAGCAATTGACCAATATTGACCAATTTAAACTTTTAGTAGCATCTCTACTATTTTCTGTGTCTACGTCGTTACCGCATTATGCGCGCCTCTATCGGACCTCGACACAATCGCACCAATAAAAACAATCACTTCTAAATTATTCGTTTTTCTATTGAATCTAATCAATACTTCTCGAGCTTACTTTATGGGTTTTATAGATATTTTTGTCGGAGATATTTCAATTTGTGTGGATGAACCTTTTATATTTACTAAAGCATTTGTACCGAACACAAAAATGGATAAAAGTTATCTTTCGACTTATTTTTTTTTCTTTTTGTACGAACTCTTAAATAAAAATATGTTGGTCTATTATTTCATGTAAAGTATAATTTTTTTAAAGTTTAGTTTTTATTTTAGTAATCTTTGATAATAATAATTGTGTATACATAGGATCTATGAGTAGAAATTGGTTTTTAGGATTCATAACATATTTAAAATATATATCAGGTTAGTATTTTTTTTGCTACTGAACAACATCTCATCTACGCTATTATAAAGAAGAAAGATTTGATTATTTGTTTCTTTGTTTGTATATGTAATGAATAGGCTCCAAAACTACTGGACCGATTTCAAAAATTCTTTCACCGTTAGGTAGCTACACTATCCCCAGGTAACATAAGCTTTTATCCCTGTATTCTCATGGGAACGGGAACTACGCGGGTGAAACCGCGAGGCGTCCGCTAGTTCAATATAACTTATTTATAGTCAGAAATTTCGTATTTTTTTAAAATTATTGTTAAAAGATTTTTTTAACTTTCTTGTTATTTGTTTGTAGCTCTACTTTCAAAGTTGTAGGACGTGAGATCCTCATGCTAAGCAAAGACACGGTCTATGATTGAGCATGCTTGCCCACCAGAAAACGCCGCAAATTCCAATGTTTAGCGGTGCGTACAATGAACGTGGAATGGAACCGTTTAGTGTGACTTTTTGGAGCATTAGCATCATGAAGCAGTGTTGCTTTTAAAAAGTAAAATCGTCAATTCTGTTTACATATTCAGATTATGTGAGCAAAGCCGCGGTACAGCTAGTTAACAATAAAATTAGTATATAATACGTTTAGAAAGACTCCTAAAATGTCACATTGTTGAAGACAATTTTAAATTCCTAGTTAAATCAAAATTTTGATGTCCGTAATAAAACGCGAAGGATTGTAAATTTTTAACTCTAATCTGTAATAGTATCGAATAATAACTTTAAACTGTAAAATCTAATCAAATGACCTCAACTTTATGACATTGACACTTCTTTACGACGCTGACACTTTATGTTTTTTTTTTTAATAAAAGTTGGGTTGAAACGTGGGCGATTATTGTTTGTAGTAATCAATATTTATAAAGATTAACATAACTTGAGATTAAATGACATGATTGTGTCAATATTGGTTTAAGGGATTATAGTGTTATGACAAGATTTTTTCAAAATTACCTATTTTTTAAGTTGAAAGTGCAATGTAATTAGTTTGGGTAAAGAAGTATAGATAAGAGTATAGTGGAGAAGAAAGCATTTCTCGATCATTTTATTTGGTAGAATATCTGCTTCAAGAGCTTGTAGGGCGTGGGTTCGATTCCCACAACAACAAAAATTACGTGACCGTAAATGTTTGTTCTGGCTTGTTCACTGCTTACCGGATGTCAAATGACGGTGTGGTCGAAGATGTTAAATACACGTAACCTAGAATGGAACTAGCTCTCAAGTGAGGCTTAGGTAGGGTTTATAGCACAGTGAAGAAATAAAAATCATTTTCATTTCATCATTAATTCTTATAGTGTCAGGCAAATCAAGTTTTAACATAATTCTTTTATTAATTACTGTTAAAGAAGTCGTGACGACTAATACATTAATTCTTAGTAAAAAATACAAAATTTGTATACTATAATCATAATAAAAATTAACATGTTTAACCAATTAACTATCAAATAGTAGTTAAATGACGCCATTGATAAGTAATAGGTATTAAAAGTCAAGAAAAATTTCATTCATTTCCTGCGAATTAACAGTAAAGTAATTAAGATTAAAAATAATATATTGATTCATTCATTAAAACACTCCCACGACTTTATTGAAATCGCAAAAAATTAAGCTCTATTCGAAACATCGATTTTTTTAACTATCGATTATTGAAGGCAAATTATACTTTGGGAATCGATAAATTGTCAAATTAGTCATGAGTTTCGAAATATTCATGAATATTATGATTAAAAAGTTTATTTAATACTTACGTTTTGTTAAAGGTAATATGTTTAGTTTATTTCTGCTTAACAAACGACTGTTAAGCAGACATCTACGTATTACAAGACGTAGCGATGATAGCTCAGTGGTTAACGCGGTCGCTTCGCATGCCGAAGGGCGTGGGTTCAAACCCCAACAATGAGCTTGAGCTGCCTGTGAAGGAAACCATAGCATGCTGGTAGTGTACTTTAGTACTCGTCTGGCTAGCAACCACCCTCAAGTTGGAAATCTACCGCCAAGCATCTAACGGTGTGTTCCGGCAGCCTCACTTGAGAGCTAGTTGCATTCCAGGCTTGATATGCTTTACCATCTTCGACCACACCGTCACTTAACATCAGGTGAGCTGTGATCAAACACATAGCCTGTAACACATAAAAAAAAATGCGTAGTCTGTTTATGAACTTGGAAATTTAAAAAAAAAAGTAATGGAGCTCTCTCATTTCCACCTCATTACTAAGCAAAAGCATTTTCCATCGCCTAAAGACGTTTCAATTAGCTATTCCGTACTCAACTGAAGTACGATTCCGGGCTCCCAACAGCTTTGGCGCAAAACAACGAACTACCGACTTTATTATTCATCCTCCATGATTTCTTACTAGAACAAGAAAACGGCAAGCTCCTGCATAAATAATTAATGAAGCAACCAAAGCGGCAACGTTTTTTACGACCCGAGCACTCAATAGAGCACGCTAGATGGAAAACACAGTAGCCAATGTCGTGCACATAAAAATAGAATCCTTTTTACCACAGGACAAGTAGAAAGACGGCACACTACCACCCATACGTAGTGGAATTTCCTTGAGTGCGTACCAAACGTTTCGACTCTACGTTTCTCATCCGTGCGGCCAAGGAATGGAACAAGCTACCGGCTTCCTTGTTTCCTGATAGATATAATCTGGATCTTTTCAAGGTCAGAGTGAATAGGTGAATAAGTGTTAAAAAAAACATGGGCATGCAGAGAATTTCTTAGTGTTCAATAATAATACTTAATTGTAACCAAATTATAAATTGAAGTTTTCGACGTAATTAAAAGTGAGTAGTCCCGCATAAGTAAATGTGTCAAAACAACGTCAGTTTCCATAGTAAAAAGCAGAACCATAAAATAATTTGTTTTATTTAAGTTTTGTTATAAAAAAAGACGGATATAAACTTTTTATTCGAACACCAGAATTCTTAATACAATAAAAACAAAAAAGCCCTTGTTATTTTAATTTTGGCGTTTTGTCCGTTTTTTTTTTTAACGATTAATTGATAAATTCTAATTAATTAAGACTGAGAAGTTTCGTCGGTCAGGTTGTTTTTCCCCACGGCGGAACGGAGACGGTATAATTATGCGTTTGGGGTAAGAGGATGTTTATTTGTGCAAATACATGTTGCCATTTTTCTCCAAAACTACTAATCCGATTTTGATGCAGTTTTCAATAATGGGTTCGGGTTTGATTGATGCATGTTTTTAGATTGATGTTACGGTAACAAATCACCAGGGGGCGCTGCAGGAAACATTTTTTGTGCAAATCCATGTTGCCACTTTTTTCCAAGACTACTAGTCCGATTTTGATGCAGTTGTCAGTTATGGGTTCTGGTTTGATTGGTGCATTATCTTAGATAGGTGACAATAACTTTTTAACCGTTGTGTAATTTTGCTTTTGGTACAAAGCTCTGTCACTGTTTCATTTTGTACCGAGAACCATTCTGTAATTCACAGATTTTCCAGATCGATATTTAGCACTTATCTCCTGAATCATTAATGTGTGAATTGTACGATGGGATAGAATTTATGTTTTGCGGCTGTCGTAATGGGAACGTACATTTTTTATTGTCCATAATGGCCAATATTGCAAAAAATATGAATTTTGAACAATTTAAGGATTTTTTTCCCCATTATGTTGTTACGAGAAATAAATTTTCATTCGCTAAGCAAGGTATAGGTAGCTAGAACTTTTGTTCAATACAAACAAACAAACAAACAATCAAATCTTTCCTCTATAAAATAGTATAAATAGATTATACATATACCTACATGCATATTTAACACATTACTATCTACATTGCTCTCGTGCGAAGCCGGGGCGGGTCACTAGTATGTATATAAATCAAACAAACGGAATTGATTTTGTTTTGTTTCTCTGAAACTAAGCCTAGGATAAAAGAAAATTAGTAAAAACACAAAGGAACAACAGACAATTCGGTTTGTAATTTTTGGAATTGCACTTTTGATTAATTTCAACAGATGGCGTTCGTAGCGGAGCTTTTCTTTATATTGACATGTTTGGATATTGACATACCTTATTTTGACACGTGATCAGTGTTTTAAAACCCATTTAATGACATGTTTAAAATTTTGAAGTGACTTGTAACATTGGTGTAATCAATAAAATGTTTGTATTTTGCTATCTTTTGACAGCGTTAGGAATTGTTTTCAGAGTTCCGTACCCAAAGGGTAAAACGGGACCCTATTACATACTGAGTCCGTCTGTTTATCTTTTTTTTTTTATGGTTGACAGGCTAGTTGTTTGACCACAGTGCACCTGATGTTAAGTGAAGGTGTGGTCGAAGATGGTAAAGCACACCTAGCCTGGAATGGAACTGGCTCTCAAGTGAGGCTGCCGGAACACACCGTTAGATGCTTGGCGGCAGATTTTCAACTTGAGGGTGGTAGCTAGCCAGCCGAGTACTAAAGTACCCTACCACCATGCTTTGGTTTCCTCACGATGTTTTCCTTCACCGGCAGCTCAAGCTCATTGTTGGGGTTTGAACCCACGCCCTTCGGCATGCGAACCTACCGCGCTAACCACTGAGCTATCATCGCTACAAATCTGTCCGTCTGTCACCAGGCTGTATCTCATGAACCGTGACAGTTGAAATTTTCACAGATGATCTATTTCTGTTGCCGCTTTAACAACAAATTTTAATACTAAAAAACAGAATAAAATAAGTATTTAAGGGTGCTCCCATACAACAAACGTGATATTTTTTGCCGTTTCTATAGATAATGGGGCAGAACCCGTGCGCGAGTCCGACTCGCACTTGGCCGGTTTTTTTTTCGTTTCAAATAAATTTTAGGAAACACGAAATTATCTAGGTTGTTTAGTAGTGCCTACACATAATATAGATATAGAAATTCATTCATTTCTAAATAATTGTTAATATGTATAATACATTTATTCGTTTAAAAACACAATGTTACTGAACATTGTGTTTTTAAGAATACAATGTTTCGTAAATATGAAATTCACTGAAAATTACATTACTTCATGTTTGTCCCAAAACAGCAATATCATTTTTGCTCCAAAATGAAGACCCGATAAATTTCTGATAAAGGACAATGAGACCAGTTTGCGAATTTCTAAAATATTCACCGGTCGGTCCCTCGCAGTCTGGCACTAAATTCAATGTCATTTCAAACGTGTTTTACTACAACAATTTAAATTTCAAATGTATTCAGTTCCATTTTACGTCTGTTTTGCGTAAAATTTGCGCAATAAATAAGACGCTGCTGTTTTTATGGCTATTTTCAATTGCAAATGAATGTGAATGCGATCTGATATATGGTCTTGTAACAATTGGATTATAATGAGTTCAAAAGTTCATCTTTTCTCTATTAATATTAAAATGTATTTATAATAAGTTGGTATTATTATCAATTGATATGTTTAAATTGAAAATCAGTTTCTTTTTAACTTTGATACTTCTGGTACTTCTGGTTCTTTTTCAATTGCGAATGAATGAGGATGTGACCTGATATAATTATGGTCTTGTAACAATTGGATTATAATTAATACAAACGTTGGGCTGAGTGGTGTGTTTTGGAAGAGGCCTATGTCCAGCAGTGAACTACGATTAGGGATTGAATACCGGGATCCCGGAATCCCGAAAACCGGGATACCGGACCGATTTTCTCCGGTATTACAATACCGGTATTAGTAAGACAATACCGAAATTTCGGTATTTGGGAAAAAAGGTTTTACCGACCAATATCATCTTTTCTGTTCTATTCAAATCTCGACAAATGATTGTCTTTCATGTTTTTGCACTAAACTGCGAAGTCGTCTTGGTGACGACAGCATTGACAAATTGTGTTGTTTGCGTGCTTACTTTTTGCGTACAGACAAATGAAAAGAAGATTTTGTACATATTTGTGAGATAACTGTTGAATTTTGACATTAAAGAAATTAAAGTTCAATGAATGTGTTTAGTGTGTTCTTTTATTCTCATTTATTATTTACTCCATTTTGTTTTTTTTTTTACGAGCATTTACACTCGATGCGTATTTGCACCATTTGTTATTGTTTTTTATTAACATTTATATTCGATGCGTGTTGTGCCATTTGTTATTGTTTGTTAATTTGAACAAATTTTAATTGTTATCATAATACCGGTATCAATACCGGTATCCCGGTATCATTCAGGTACAATACCGAAATACCGGTATTGAAAAACACCTTCGGTATTGCAATCCCTAACTACGATAGTCATGTGATGATGATGATGATGAAGGGAAACCTACTTGCATTCACAAGGATTTCATTTATTATTATTTCATTATGACTTTGCCGGAGTCTGGGTTTCTCGAAAAGTACAATATGGGTGTCTTCAAACCAGGAGTAAACAGATTCCTTCTACTCAAGCTTGTTGCATCCTAGACCACATCGTTTCTTAACATCAGGCAGGATGTGGTCAAATGCGAACCTATTCCGTATTAAAAAACTGAAGGTATAATGTTCTGTCATAGAAAGTGTAGCATAAAACAAATTTTATGAACTTCCACGAAAATGTTAAAGTGAAATTTCTGCGCAGGAAATTACACTTAAAATACTCCACACTGTTTTACGGGGGATTAAAGTTTACTGCGATATAAAAACACACAGTTAATGTTTTAACTTCTGTTAATACTTATTTAATTAAAATTATTTGTTTAAATTAAAACGCCTGGCTCTGACCGACCGTAGATACTGTACTCATAATGATAAATAATCATTTTAAAAAAAATGCTTAACCAATATTGCACACATGGTCTGAGTTGCAATCCCGCTCAGATCCAACTTTCCTCTAGTCTAGTATTTTATTGATTGTAATTTGTTTTGTGTGTTTAAATAAATAAAAAAAATTGTAAATTATGAAACTGAAAGGGCTGTCTTTTTTTATTTTTATGTTTGACTAGCTAGGTTTTTGAACACATCTCACTAAACTTGATGTAAAGTGACGGTGTGTTCCAAGATCACCACCACCGTCTAGCCTGGAGTGGAGCTGGCTCTCAAGTGAACTGATCGCCCTAACCACTGAGGTATTATCGCTACAAAATAGCATCGTTTAATTAAAATATTTCACATCTGCCGGGCGTCCCGTGACCGTTAACTTTTTTTTCCACCGAACATGGTCAACAAAATAGTCTAGTTCTAAAGAGGTTCCACATGAATATTTATAAATAAGGTAATATTCTATTTTATTATGCGTAGTTATATCTGTTTAATCTTTTTCGTAGAACCGAGTCAAGGTTTCAGAAGGCCGTTTGAAGTCCGGTTGACGACCCGGTCTTCATTTTATGAGTATTTTTACGATGTTTTATTGCTAATAATCTATACAGATTCCGCCTAAATAGAGTTTTTGCCATCCTTACATCTTTTCAAACTCTAATAAGTAAATACTCTAATATAATAATAAATATTTCTATATTTTTTATATTTCTTATATCATGAAGGACGGTACGGTCGACATCTGTCGGGCATGCCACCGTCCCGGAGAATCGCTCCGACATATTATTTCCGGTTGTTCGCATCTTGCTAACAGCGAGTATTTGCACAGGCACAACCAAGTAGCCAGGATCATCCATCAGCAGCTTGCTCTTCAATACGGCCTTGTCGAGTCTGAGGTGCCGTACTATAAGTACGCACCAGCGCCAGTTCTCGAAAATGGTCGTGCTTTGCTCTATTGGGACCGGTCTATCATCACGGACAGGACTATTGTCGCCAATAAGCCTGATATCGTGGTGGTCGACCGAGCTCAACGCCGGGCAGTGCTCGTCGACATCACCATCCCACATGACGAGAATCTCGTGAAGGCCGAGAAGGACAAGCTCAGCAAGTACCTGGACTTGGCTCACGAGATAACCGCCATGTGGGAAGTTGATTCGACGATCATTGTCCCGATAGTTGTCACGGTAAATGGTCTTATAGCGAAGAGTCTCGACCAGCATCTTAAGAGACTCTCGCTAGACGGTTGAGTCAAGGGTCAGCTTCAAAAGGCAGTGATCCTTGACACGGCGCGCATTGTGAGGAGGTTCCTCACTATACAGCCCTAACCCCCGGCAGCTTGAGCCCTGCCCCGCTGCCGGCGGCACCCTAGTTTTTAAGTTTTTTTTTAATATTATTTATGTTTTATATATTTTACATGTAATGTAAAAAAAAATAAGAAAACAAATAAATACCTAAGATAATATTTCTAATAATATCTTACACAAAATATTACTTAGAAATTTCATCATCATCATCATCATCATCATTTCATCCGTAGGATGTCCACGGTAGAATGTCTGATAATGTGGTGGTACTAAAATATTCGTATATCTACAAGCTGACACGCTAAATCAGAAAGACGTATACAAACTATGGCAAAATCTTACGTACAGTCTGTATTTCGTAAGATGTTTCGATAGGTTTTTTTCCATATTACGAGTATTTTTAATGTTCAAAAGGACGGCTCAGGTGTGTATAAACGTATTTTAATATTAATGTCGTTAATGCGTATTAATTATCTTGGAACGACAAGCGTATGATTTAGAACATGTTAATTTAGTTTTTCTTATTGAAAAATATAATATTTTTAAGATTGAATTCATTTTTATGTTGAGCGTGATTTGCGCAGTAATTCTTAAAAATAAATTGAGTCAAAATTGAAAATTGGTATGTCTGTATTTTTGTGCTTTTCAATATGGCGCCCCTGTTTTAATAAGTCCTGTACTCAGATTAATTGATCGATTCAGGCGTTACTTTGCGGAAGTTCATTTTGAATAATCAAGGTATAATTTATCCTCTTGAATCAATTAATTTTTATAAAAACAAAGCCTAGGGCATCGCTGGTTTGGCGGCATTACTTTGAGACTTTGACTTGACTTTTGGTTTTGCGTATATAAACCATTGTGTACACTTTAAAAAGTTAATTTATTTCGTATGGTATTATGTTATTGTACAAGACATTTCCTAATAACACTCGTCAATACTATAGACGATATTATTAATTTTGAATCTACATTATAGCGCCATTCGTGACGGACTTGAGACTTGACTTTGACTGCAGTCGGTGTTTGATGATACAAAAATTCTATTATAAAAAGAAACAACAAACATACATTAATACAAATTGTAATGACTTCGTGTCAATAACAAAATGGATTTATTAATACATACGTGTCAACTTAATATTAAATCGATAGAAATAAAAATTTTACTACATCCACGAGAACATTTAGATTCAAAACAAAATGTTTATAACATTTTAATGGCAAAAAAGTTTTGCTCGTTTGAATATTTTAAGTCATTCTTCGGAAAATAATGTCAACAGTAAAAGCTCACCCGTTTAACGGTCATTTTGAATTTCAATGTCTAATTTTAAAACAACAATAAAATTGATAACAAAAATTGTACGTTTGAAAGAAAATGTGTAATGTTAATTATAATTTATGGATTGGTTAAGTTTAACGAGTAATTATTTAACGGGTGGTCTTAAACTGTTGTTTTTTTAGTCGTAACCACGTGGGTTCTAACCACGCTGTGATTACGGTCGCCCGCTCAAAACATAAAATTACCACCCACGACTTGTAATTTTTAGGTGACGGTGTAACGTATACTTATAAAAAATTAAACGTAAGTTTAGTATGAATATTAGGGCAAAATAAAAACGAAGAAGAATCCGTTTTTATAGCAAGAATAATTTTTGAGATTGTGATTCTTTCTAAAAAGCTAGCTAGTCGCCAAGCACCTATAAGTGTGTTTCGGCAGTTTTGTATGAGAGTCACTGGCCATTCCAAGTATTTTTTTTAATGTAATTGTTAAAGTGATCAGGCTGAGTGGCGCGTCTTGGGAGAGGCCTATGTCCAGCAGTGGACTACAAAAGGCTGATGATGATGATGATGAATTGTTAAAGTAAAAATACAATAAATAAATAAATATCGTAGGACATTACACACAGCGCCATCTGACCCCAAACTAAGCAAAGCTTGTACTATGGGAGTCAGATAACTGATAAAATACTTAAATACTTTTTTTTTTTAAATACATACTTATAATACATACAGTACACCCAGACACAGAACAAACATTTGTTTTATATCACAAAATGCTTGTCCTGGGTGGGAATCGAACCCACGCCCCACAGCTCTTGAAGCAGACATGCTACCAATGAGCCAACAGGGCTGTCAATAGTTCACTTATAAAAAACTAGATGTCGCAACGGCCGAAGAGACCAATGTTAAAACGCGGTAGCACTTCGTTCTGTGACTAACACAAGGTGCAACAGAACTGAGAATTTTGTGAACAATAATTATTCATAATCCATTTATTTGCGCTATGGGTAAGTACAGATGTAAAATAACAATAATTCCGGTGATGAAAGTAATGAGAATTCTATCTATCCTTTCGCCTTTATGCTTTGAACATTTGCCAGTGACAAGTATTTCGACATTTTAAGCAATTCAAGATCAAGTTAATTAGGTAGAAAACACAATCAAAGTCACTGTATGTCAAGGTCAAATCCGGTCATACCGTAGTTTTTTTTTTTTTTTAAATGATTGACAGGCTAGTTGTTTGACCACAGCTCACCTGATGTTAAGTGAAGGTGTGGTCAAAGATGGTAAAGCACACCTAGCCTGGAATGGAACTGGCTCTCAAGTGAGGCTGCCGGAACACACCGTTAGATGCTTGGCGGCAGATTTTCAACTTGAGGGTGGTAGCTAGCCAGCCGAGTACTAGAAAGTACCCTACCACCATGCTATGGTTTCCTCACGATGTTTTCCTTCACCGGCAGCTCAAGCTCATTGTTGGGGTTTGAACCCACGCCCTTCGGCATGCGAACCTACCGCGCTAACCACTGAGCTATCATCGCTACGGATAGGTAGTAGTAAAGTAGAGGCTTTACGCTAAGTTTGTCGAAGTTTTACCTAGAAAGTGCCCTACTAACATGTTATGGTTTCCCTTATCCGCAGCTTAAGCTCATTGTTGGGATTCGAACCCATGCTAAGCATTGAATAAACCCTTTCTTTGGATAGTGGACGAATTTGCGACGAGTGGACTTGGTGGTAGATTTCCTTAGCAGGTGATCGTCTAGGTAGCTATACCACCACAGTACCGGATATTCTGCCGCCAAGCAGTAGTGTGTAAACGTTGCCGTGTTTCGGTTTGAAGGGTACTGCAGCTGGCAAAATTACTGGGCTGTAACTGTTGAGACTAACAATCTAATGGTTCAAAGTAGTGAGCGCCAAAGCAGCGATGCTCTGAACTTTGTTTTGTTAGTAAAAGTTCCGTGTATCGCTGCAATGGCCATGCTAATGCGTTATCTCTTACTATCAAGAGAACGTCTTCATAACTTTTTCATAAAATGAAACGTGTATCACATGGTTTTGCCAGTAGCCAGACGTTGTCTCTTACCATCAGGAGAGCGTCACGTTTGTCTCATTACTTTAACATAAGAAACCTTTTTAAAGTTATGGCAACAAAAAAAAATTGTGTAAAAAAGAATCAGTTACGATAAACATAAAATACTCACTTTAATGTACTAATAACATGGTTCGAAATCAAACGGTACTGTCACATGGAAGTTCCCGGCAAGTTTCGCCCGAGGCGCGCGAGGCAACCTTTGTTCGACGTCTGATTGCTTCGCTCCCTCAGGATCCAGATTTGAATTTATCATTACACGTAGGGATGGGACGCTTTATTTGTTCAGTGTTATTTATTTTTAATCTTGTTTGAGTCAATTCGGTAATAATCAGATCGGAAAAGGTATTAAACTCTTAATTTTGAAGTGAAAAATTCTTTAAAACCTTTATTTATTTATTTCTTTTGTACACCAACCTTATATTTATTTACTCTTCTTTCCAGCCAAAGGTTGTCTGGAAGAAATCGCTCTAGGCGATAAGACCGCCCTTATACATCATGTATCTATTCTATTGTTTTGTTATATATCTTCTTTTTTTTATTATTTTTTTGTTTGTTTCCTATTTGTATTAATTGTGATCTGTGTTTCATTTTTGGTGTATAATAAAGTTATATTCTATTCTATATCCTAAAACCGTGTTGAGTGCAATTCATATGATTGCAATATAATATAATACAATAGAGTATAACTTTACGAAGATAGACATAAATTAACCTAATATTAACTTAATTAATAAAAGTAAATTTATTTAATATACAAATACAAATACTTTATTGATAACACCAATGTTACAAGTCAAATATTAACAAAATCATTTTGAAAAAAATTTGTGTGTCATTAAAAAAAAATTATGAAACACTGATTACTATAATTGTGTCAATGGATAAAAACAAAATATCAAATAAAGTACATAATATGTCGACATAAAAACATGTCAATATAAAAATATTGGCAAATATGTTAATACAAAATATGTCAATATAATAAAAATACATTAAAAAATCGTAATTACTTACTAGTAATTTAAATAAATTAAAATAAATGTATGTAGGTACATAAAATATAATAAATACTATAAATAGAAAATATTCCTGACGGAGATTGTTTTTGTTGAGTACGAATATGAACTCTACTTTAGTTACTTCTACATAAAATAAATAAATAAATATCGTAGGACTATACACACATCAATACTTTTTTTTAAAATATATTCTAAAGTAGTTTTATATCATCACTATCATCATGTTCTGTGTCTGGGTGTACTGTATGTATTCTAAGTATGTATTTACAAAAAAAAAAATATTTAAGTATTCTATCAGTTATCTGACTCCCATAGTACAAGCTTTGCTTAGTTTGGGGTCAGATGGCGCTGTGTGTAATGTCCTGCGATATTTATTATTATTATTATTATTATTATCTGAAGGTTTCTCTCTTACTTTGACATTGGCGTCGGTCCAGAAAATAATTCATTTATATGATCTTATTCGGGAAGAGATAAAAAAGGGCTCCAGAGTGCACCGGCGCATCTCGGCACTCTACTCGCTTCCAACCTTGCGCCCGCGCACCGACCTGCCTCCACGCGTGAGGCGCGTAGCGACCTGCAGTCTTGTCTCCATGAGGAAGGGCACCGGACGAAGCCGAAACCATCCGATATAATTAAACGTGAGTTTATGTAAAACAAAAATTACATTTGGTTTTTTATCTAAGGATTTTGTTATCCAATGATCAAATTAGAAAAATTGAATGCTACTTCGATTTGTATGAACGTAAGTTACGTTCATACAAATCGAAGTAGCGTACGTGAACATGTCTTGTAGCTTTTCTTTATAGTATCATTGCGATATCATTAAAATTTGACGTGAAATTAAAAATGTCGATAAATAGGTTTATTAGTTGCAAACAACAGCCCTAGCTCTTTTACCGAAGTTCGATGCGGTCGGGTACTGAAATATTCAATAGTTAGTGACGTTTCCAAGGGCTTTGTTTTGATGTCGGTTCTGCGTTCCGACGGTAGTGGGGCTTTAGGTTACGCAGTAACTATTTGTGGTATCTGTACATTTATACGTCTGTATATATCTGAAGTTTTGGCAGACTCGAGGCTGTCTGGCTTCCAATCTTGAGGTTCTGGGTTCGAATCTAAGTTATGGGTGTCTTCAAGTCGTGAGAGTGAGAGTGCTACTCAAAGTTCTGTGTATCGCTGCAATGTTCATGGACACGCGTTATCTCTTACCATCAGGAGAGCGCATCGTTCGTCTCATCAAATTTATATTAAAAAAAATAGATATGCAGTCAAATTGAGAATCTACTCCTCCTTTTTTGAGTTAAAAATATTGTCTAAGGCCTCGCTGCTTTAGCACTTCATTATCTTTGAGACTTTCGATGGTTAGTCCCAACATCCCAGTAATTTCGCTAGCTGCAGTACTCTTTAAACCGGAACACAGTAATGTTTACACACTACTGCTTAATGGCAGAATATCTAGTACTGCGGTGGTGCCTACCTAGACGACCTCCTGCTAAGATCTATCACCAAGTAACCTCCCCACGGTGAGAAGAGAGCTGCGCCCAGCTGTGGGAGAGCGTATAAAAACAAGGCGGATTCATATTTAGATGTATCCGAAGTGCTTTTATTGACACGTTTTTTTGCAGCTAACCTGATATTCCGTTTTTACGTGGTCGTGGAATGGTATTGACTCTTAAATGAGGCTGCAGGAACATACTGTTAGGTGCTTGGCGGCAGATTTACAACTCGAAGGTTCTAGCATCACCAAACAATAGTTTCCTTTACCGGCAGCTCAAGCTGGGGTTTCAACCCATTCCCTTTGATGCGTCATCCAACCACGCTAATCACTGATCTATCATCGCTACAAATACATATTAATTGTTTTTTCTTCACTCCTATTCAAAGTCAAAACTGACGCAATTCTTTTTAACCACAATTTTATTCACTATTTACACTATTATAACTTTACATCAAAACTAACAAAACTATTATTCGTACAACCTCTGTACAATAAATGTAATGATTGTTAAATAAAATCAAATAACACACACAAGCTGACTATCGCATCAAATAGCATGGTATCGCTTTTAACAGGCTGAATTTTAAACGCATTTTATCTGATTCCGTTGAAATGTATTTTATCTATTAATTACAGAGTTTTTTGTAAATCAACGTCGACGTTCATAAAAATAAAACGGTTTATTTCAACGGTGACTAATTTAAGTAATGAAACTGGAATCATGGTGTAATTATTGTTGTGTGGGTTGAGTTACGAGAACCTGCGGTTTTGTTTTTTTATTCATGAGTCATATTTCTAGTGTTCTAGGTTACAACAGTGACGAGGATTAAATTAAATTTGAATATACTTAATGTCAAATATTTGTTTAATTTAAAGACGATTTTAAATATTTATCTGTACATAATGTTCATTAATATCTAAAACTAAAATCCGACATCAACTTCAAGTCTAAATAAATTAAAAATAACTTTATCTCTCGAACTATATGGGGACCTGGCCAAAACGTTTAGAGGAGGCTTCAGGTGACCAGAATGCTGGCATCTACTTTGGTCAAAAGCTAAGCATTGCCGTCCAGCGTCGCAATGTTGCCAGCATTCTGGCCACATATCCCTCCTCTGACGGACTTTTAGATTAATTTTTTGTATAAATTTGTAAATAGTATTAATATAAGATACTTTATTTTGTTCATAAATATATTAAAAATATCTTATTAATATAACCGCAAGTATTTATATCCTCTTATCACTGCTGTATCCAAATTGCTGACGTGTTTTGCCTCTGCACGAGGCATCATCATCATCAGTCATGAGGGTTTTGTTTTATTCATAATAACGATCAGTCTTTTCGTACATTTTAAGTTGCCAAATTTGGGAATAATTGTACTTTTTACGTTTTTAAAAACAAAAACAATAGAAAAATATAGGGCGCCATTGGGCACTTTTAACGAATGATACCCTCTTGCAAGTCACGCTCCGCTATAAGCTCGTACTTTAAGGCGTAGCACAAAACACAAGGGGCTTGGGTAGGCATGCCCCGGTAAGTGGTGTAGCTTCACAGAATTAGCGTATTGAGTTACTGAAAATATGGCCCGGGCCCTTTTCGACGTTGCTCACTGTGCGAATTAAATTGGCTCAATTTATTTCACGGAGATAAATTGAGAAGAAATGCATATTGTTTCGGGGAAATTTTGTGAAATCTTTTGTTAAGACTGTTATTCTCTGAATGATAATTGACTGTTATTGGATGCGTAGCCTAAAATAATATGTTTACTTAACTCTCGTGTAGATATTTGTTATTTATCTCTGCAGTGTTTTTTTCTTATGTACGTAGATTGTTAAGTAATAATCAGCATGGTTTCTTTTTGCACGACTGCCCAGAAAATGGAGTATAATGGGATGCGTGTGTTTATGTGAGTTTATTTGTTCCACCATAACATTTAATTGTCTCAACATTTTTGGATGTATGGTATATCGTTAGAATCCTAACACCATTCCAAGTTACATTAAATGTAATACAAAAATTATTAATTCGTTTTTATAATTAAGCTTGTTTATTTTGTTATTTTTATATGTGACTTTTTGTCTTGTCGAATAAACGTTTTACATTCTTTCTTTTTCTTTATTTCTTATTGTTATTTAATCATAATAATGTAATTTGAATTAAATTACTCATTTAATTACATGTAATTATATTGTTTTTCATGATAGATGTTTAAATGAAATTTTTGTTTTGCATTTACTCAGTATCAAAAGTTATACCATCCATACAACTAGTCTCAAAGTAATCAGCAGCAAAGCAGCGATGCCCTGGTTTGCTGCTCAAAGATCGCTGTAATGGTCATAGAAATACATTATCTCGTGACATCAGGAGAACGTCTCCTTCCTCTTTAAATTAAAAAAAAAACATAGGTGTGTTAATGTGTAGTGCTAATTATGAGTTTGTATTATATTAGGATGTAGCTATTGTGTAGATGATTGGTCATAATTTGGGACAGCAATAAAAAAAAAAAAACATTTATTTTTATGTCAATGCTTATTAAGAATACTTTTATAGGGTTTTAAATAAAATAAGTAGGTAGTTAATACTCACATTTTACTGTTTTATTAAAATATTCACCAAGTATGTATTAAGTGGAGTTGTCTCGAACGCTGGTACTCAACTGCCTGTGAGACGCGGCTTTGCTCAGAGGTAAAAACCCCACTCTGTCTACTTCTCTCTCCACTAGCGTCCTATTGGTTGAAGCCGCGCTCACAGACAACTAGTACCACGTCTAGTCAATACAACATTAATTATATTCATTTAAAAGAAACAGTATACAATCCAAACTAAATACTTATTATAGCTAACAGGTGCATTTTAGATTTTCTATTAGCGTTATCCCTATTCGAATGTTACTTTGTCTAGGCCCTCTATATGTGTTAATATGTGTAGGTATCTCTATTTCTTGATACTTTAAAACTTCTTTAAAAACATTCAATGAACAAGTGCTATTTTAACTGTCTGTTATTCCCAAACAGTTTAAATAGCATTTGTTCTGAATACCAGTATCACAGGGTTATTTGTCCATGGAATTGGCGGTGTCACTCACTGTGCAGCGGTCCCGATTACCATACAAATAGCTGGCACTGAAGGGGCGGTGATCGGCGAGAATCAGGAATAGTGTTTACCTGATTGTTCTGTTGTGGACAGGAGCGTGCGATTTTCACAAAAAAATAAATGTACACAACTTGATGGTTTATTTTTATAAGCAATAGGCTTACATTTGACCGCCATCTCACCTGATGTTAAGTGATGATGCGGTCTAAGATGGAGCACTCTTGCGTAGAAGATACAGAGTCACTCTCGACTTGAAGACATCCAGATTATATCCAACGGGGAACTCCCACTCAGGCAGCGCATTCTACTGTCTCGCAGTCCGCACAATGAACGTCAGAATCAAATCATTTCGTTTGAGTTTTTAGAACGTCGACCATGAAACGATCTCGCTTGTTTTAGTTTCTGGCTGTCCGATAGAAAAATGGACATGAGAGATTGACATGACATTAGACCATGTAATTCTGAAGCACATTCTCCGAAATTATTCCGATAAACTAGCAACTTTGCAATTCTGTTGTAGGCTTTGTAATTAGGTTTGCTTTAGGCTGAGAATAAATACAAATACTGACAAGTCAAAAAAAAATCGAAAAAAAATAAATAGTAATTTTGTATAGGAAAAGATTACGTTCAATAGATGGCGTTAGTAGCTGAGCTATCATTTGACAGCTGCGTCATACATAACTGGTATTCATTCTGTGCATTTTTTCATTCATGAAATGTACTACATTTTTTTGTAATCGTTTTTTCGTTTCGTTTTTGGTGATGCGAAGTTTATCTGGCCATTTTACTTATAATTTGAGAATTACATTATCTTTACGTATTCTCTTAATTTTTTAGGTGAATTTTTAGAGAAAAAATATTTATTTCTAATGCTATTGTTTTGTGAATGTTTTCTGTAAACTTTTTGTGTATTTTCTTTCTGTTACAAGACCCTGTCTGCATTTCCAATATTATCTCATAACACGACAAATAGAATTTATCTCTGGGATAGGGATGACCGCGTTCATTCGTTCAATTCATTCAATTGAACGGTCTACCGATCGACCGAATGACCGAAGAATTGCATAGGGTTGGCAAAAAAGTAATAAGTACTTTTAACTATGAAAAATTTTGAATTTAGACAAATAAATTTTCAATTGATATTCGATTATTTTTGATGAATTTGTAGTTTAATGTGTACTGAGAAAAAATCATGTTCTTTTTGGCCTTGTTAATTTTTTTTTTATTTTAAGGCTATTTTGTCCATAATATTCCATTTTTTGTGTTGTATTTACTATGATGAAATCACAAAGTTGGCCACTTATTTAAGTTGCATGCTCTTTTACATGGTATGCATTGTGATATTATTAATATTCTCACAAAACACTAAAATAAATAATAAATAAATAAATATCGTAGGACATTACACACAGCGCCATCTGACCCCAAACTAAGCAAAGCTTGTACTATGGGAATCAGATAACTGATAAAATACTTAAATACTTTTTTTTTGTAAATACATACTTATAATACATACAGTACACCCAGACACAGAACAAACATTTGTTTTATATCACAAAATGCTTGTCCTGGGTGGGAATCGAACCCTGGATGATCGTTTAAATAAAACAGTAAGGTTTAGGTAAGCTGTAGTAAACCATAAAGTAATCCTGTATAATAACTCAAAATGCAACTTGCACGTAAGGAGTATCATAAATTTAAAGCATGCACGAGTCTTCAAACGATGTATAAAGGCAAATTTAATAACAAAATTTATTCTGCATACAAAGTAGTAGCTGACAACCCTACTCACCTGAACTAATTCGCATTACGCGGCCCAATCGTCTGCGGTTACCTTTCGTTGCCTATTGGTTAGTGCGACCCAGAAAAATCTTTGCTACATTTATTTTGTAAAGATTTGTACTCACATTACTGCTGCGGGCCTGTAACAGAAAGATTAGGTTTTAATTACAAAATGATTGGAGACCATGATGCGAGTGTTAATATTTCGTAGCGATGATAGCTCAGTGGTTAGCGCGGTAGGTTCGCATGCCGAAGGGCGTGGGTTCAAACTCCAACAATGAGCTTGAGCTGCCGGTGAAGGGAAACATCGTGAGGAAACCAAAGCATGGTGGTAGGGTACTTTAGTACTCGGCTGGCTAGCTACCACCCTCAAGTTGAAAATCTGCCGCCAAGCATCTAACGGTGTGTTCCGGCAGCCTCACTTGAGAGCCAGTTGCATTCCAGGCTAGGTCTGCTTTACCATCTTCGGCCACACCTTCACTTGACATCAGGTGAGCTGTGGTCAAACACCTAGCCTGTCAACCATTAAAAAAAAAAAAATTTGAAGGGCCGGTCAGTGATCATGTATTCATTACTGGATGGGCTATGTTCACGTGTTTTGCCATTTCAATGCAAAACGCGTGATGTGAACACTGCAACGCATCTATCGGTTTTGGCCCGTTGTATTTTTTTTTTCCAAAACTTGTGTTTTGTCCAGTGTTTATGTATGAAAATGGTGGTGTTTTATTCATAATCTGCCAAATCACAACCGCGAGTGTGGGAAAATGATATAATGTGGTGAAACATGATTTTTCGTGTTGCTTCCAAAACTCCATTTAAGCTATAGTAAAGTCGCCACTACTTTACTAATGCATGACTGGACTTGACTGACACGGACTGGACTTCGACTATAACTATAGCTACAAGGCAACTTATTTCACTTATGAAACATGAAAATATAAAAGACTTTGACACTGGCAAATGCTCAAAATGTGACGCCAAAATCTAAGAAGAAAAAGAATGAATCTGACAGCTTGTCATCTGTCACATGCGAGAGATCCCGAAGACTATGTCTGTGGCAGTTTTGGTGGGAACATGGAAGATCTGCAGCGCCGCATTTTAATGATTTCCAAAATTTGTGTCGTTTCGAAATAGTTTAAAATGTTTAAATCATACAGTTCCGAGTTACGTGCGTGAGTACGGGAAAGTGATATAATGTGGTGAAACATAATCTCTTCGTGTTGTTTTCAGTACAGTCACCACTAGTTTACGAGGGCGTGACCGGACTCGAAATTTACTGACTTTGTTAGACTTTAAATAAAAATAAATAAATATCGTAAGACATTACAAACAGCGCCATCTAACCCCAAACTAAGCAAAATAATTGTACAATGGAAGTCAGATAACTGATAGAATACTGAAATACTTTTTTTTTAACATAGGTACATATTTTTATAATGCATACAGAACAACTATTTGTTTATACCTAATACATACTACCAATGAACAGGGCTGTCACTGACTGTGATTTGACTTAATTAACTTGATTTTTCTTGAAATATGAAATAATCAAAACATAATTAAGTATTTTGATGCAAATTTAAATTATTCAAAAATATAATTTAACATATTTTATATAAATAAATTTTTCATGCAAATTTATATTTATTCAAAAATACCCGGTATATTTTTTAATTTTTTGAAAGTGAAACACAATTTTTTGCTCCGTTTTACCCGTTGACACTCATAGGTGGCCGTGTTAATACGAGTCACACCTCCCCTCTTCAATACTTGTTCGCCTAGAGCGTCAGCGAGAAGAACTCACGCACTTTTTTCTTTGATCTTGCCTTTGCTTCATAGAAGGGTGTTTGTGAATAATTTACCTTCCATCAACGCTTATCACGCATATACATTTTTTCAAATAGCTAAGTACATTTTTTAAAGATTTTGTTTACTTATTAAAATTACTAGCTGCACCCCGCGGTGTTACC
Source organism: Biston betularia (assembly GCA_905404145.2). Lineage (NCBI taxonomy): Eukaryota > Metazoa > Arthropoda > Insecta > Lepidoptera > Geometridae > Biston > Biston betularia. The sequence goes on along the minus strand of FR989879.1, from coordinate 12,467,845 downwards.
CGCTACATGTTTTCGGGATAAAAAGCTATGTATAAAAATTTAAACTAAAATACTTCTTTGTTTTTGGCAAATGCACAAAGTGCGATGTCAAAAACAAAGAAGAAGTATAGTCTTTATTTCAGCCCGCCATCTTTTCCAATCCCGTCTGAGAGCTTAAACATAATAAGCACTCCCATTTCTTATTAACTCGCAAATATAACCTAAAAACGTCCGTATGGAACCAATATCGGGTAATTCAATATCTCCCTCGACACGAAATCGTAATTAAAATATCGAATACATAAAAATATCGAATGAAAAGTATCGATATGTTAGTATATAGTGCAAGCGATGCACCATGTCTAGAGGATAAAGCTGTCATTATTTATGTATAACTCTGCTATGCCAACAGTTAAAGAAGAAATTTCTTCTTATGGAGACAAATACAAGGAAAAACTGCAAAAGCATCCAAACCAACTTGCGGGGCAATTAACAATCCCAGAAACTATTAGTAGACTAAAAAAGAGACGAGATACCTTTAACCAGGATAGTCGGCACGTAGACTGACTACACAAACTAAAAGGGATGTTCTCTACTGGGAGTAGCACCCTACTCAAAGACCACCACCATCACATCTGCTTATAGCCAACAGGGCTGATTGCAAGATAAAATTAAAAAAAAAGAAAAGAGTATAACATTATTTTTTCAATATTTTTTACCTATTTCATTTATCGCCTGATGGAAAGCGACTGTGCAGCCGAGGATGAAGCACGTCAATCTTAAAGTAATATGTAAATAAATAAATATCGTAGGACATTACACACAGCGCCATCTGACCCCAAACTAAGCAAAGCTTGTACTATGGGAGTCAGATAACTGATATAATACTTAAATACTTTTTTTTTTGTAAATACATATAATACATACAGTACACCCAGGCACAGAACAAGCATTTGGGTTTATATCACAAAATGCTTGTCCTGGGTGGGAATCGAACCCACGCCCCACAGCTCTTGAAGCAGACATGCTACCAATGAGCCAACAGGGATGTCATGTTCACTCTATCTTTAAAAACGTCAAATGTTAGTTCACATAAAACAAAGATCCCGGCAATGATTTCCATTCATGAACGCATAAGAAAGTGGAGCCGAACCGTTTACGAATACTAGAAACTTCCACGAGGTACGGGTAGTAGTGTGTAGTACTTCTAAAGTGGAATGGAGAGTGCGATTGTAAGAAATATTTGCTTTTTAAACAGTAGCATCTTAGTCGTATATTGCAGTTTTCAGAGACAGCCTATAGTGTACACTATTGCATTTAGTTCCAATTTCCATCGACATGATTCTATTCACGCTGTGCCGATAACGGTGAGATTAACCAATGAAACTGCCTTAAGTCAGTGACAGACTGTTTGACAGCAGATGGATTAAGCCACAGTATAATATCGTAGATTGACCGTGGACGTACGATAGAGTAAATCTATGTCGTCGAAACAATTACAGGGTTATACGCTTGGGATGTACTGAGCCAAAAAGTGATTGTACCCTTTTTTTAAATTACAAATAGGCTTAAGGCAAAGAAACCGATTCACTTGCGACTTGAAGGCACCCAGATGGTGTATTTTTTTATTTTTTTTAATGTGAAAAATAATAAGACGTACGAGACGCTCTCCTGATGGTAAGAGAAAACGCCTGTCCATGGCCATTGCAGCGATACACAGAACTTTGAGTAATAAAACAAAGTCTAAGGCATCGCTGCTTTGGTGTTCAATACTTTGAGACTTTCGATGGTTAGTCTGAACAGCCCAGTAATTTCTATCAGGGAACACCCATTCGGGCAGAAAATTCCGTCGCTTAGCGGTTCGTACAATGAAGATAGACTCAAACCGTTTAATTAACTAACCTAACCTAAAATCACAAAAAAAACAATTTTTTTTTCGTAATTTTAGATTTTGTACCTATAAAAATAGTTTTTTTTATGGTCGACATGCTAGATGTTTGACCACAGCTCACCTGATGTTAAGTGAAGATGTGGTCGAAGATGGTAAATCACATCTAGCCTGGAACGGAACTGGCTCTCAAGTGAGGCTGCCGTAACTCACCGTTAGATGCTAGGCGGCAAATTTTCAAATTGAGGGTGGTAGCTAGCCAGCCGAGTACTAGAACTATGCTATGGTTTCCTCATGATGTTTTCCTTCACCGCAGCTCAAGTTCAATGTTGGGGTTTGAACCCACGCCCTTCGACATGCGAACCTACCGCGCTAACCACTGAGCTATCATCGCTACAAATAAATATTTACAATGATAAATAGTATAGTTTTATTTCGACTTAGCATATGGAATATATATGCACTAAAACTGCACATATATTTCACATAGACAACAAAGGATCGTTTTGTCTGATCAACAAAACGGAAAGAGAGAAATATTTTCTGCAATTTCCCTATCGCTACCGTATTATGGTGGGACGCGCGTGTCTAAAACTAGACTTAATTCCATACAATTTTTTTTTTTTTTTTGTAATTTGGTGTATACAATAAAGAGTTATATTATTATTATTATTAAATTATATTTATATCCTTTGGTAGATTTTCTGTCGATGGTCGCTTTTTTTTTCTTTAGTTTTGGCGTCGCATCTTGAGCATTTGCCAGTGTCAAGTGTTTCATATTTGCAAGTTTTAAAAGTTAAACAATTTGCCTCGTAGCTATAGTTATAGTCAAAGTCCAGTCTTGGTCAAGTACAGTCCGTTTCAGTCACGTCCAGTCATGCTTTAGTAAAGTAATAATTATGCGACTTTACTAAAGCTTCGATGGAGTTTTGGAAGCAACACAAAAAGTCATGTTTCACCACATTATATCATTTTCCCACGCTCGCGCTTGTAATTCGGCACTTTATGAATAAAACACCACCATTTTTATGCATAAACACTCGACAAAACACTAGTTTTGGAAAAAAATACAACGAGGCGACACGACTATTCCCGCGTTTCCGCCAAAACTCTCGATAGTCGCTTTTTTTTTTTTTTCTTTAGTTTTGGCGTCGCGTTTTAGCATTTGCCAGTGTCAAGTATTTATATATTTTCAAGTTTCAAAAATTAAACAAACGTCCTCGTAGCTAGTTATAGTCAAAGTCCAGTCTTAGTCAAGTCCAGTCTGTGTCAGTCAAGTCATTCATGCTTTAGTAAAGTAGTGGCGACTTTATTATAAAGCTTCGATGGAGTTTTGGAAGCAACACGAAAAGTCATGTTTCACCCCATTATATCATTTTCCCACACTCGCGCTTGTAATTCGGCACTTTATGAATAAAACACCACCATTTTTATGCATAAACACTCGACAAAACACAAGTTTTGGAAAAAAAATACAACGGAGCGACACGACTCTTCCCGCGTTCCCGCCAAAAACTCCGATAGTCGCTTTCTGATTACCGGCGCTCTTTATGAGTTACCATCCCAAAGATTAAATGCCCACTAGAACTGTTCCTTCAAAATAAACAATATACAACCTTTTTAGTACAAAACGCTTCACCTTAATGCTATAATTTGGACCCCACTTTCGTAATCTCCCGAGGTGTAGTAGATTTATAAAGGACCCCTTTGAAGCCGGATTATTTTCGGGGACACATTTCTTTGAACTTTATCTTGAACTACTGACCACACCATTTCGCGCTCGGCTGGGCGCGAATTTAAGTATTTTTCTTCCTCTGAAATCACCTTTTCAAAAGTTTTCCTGTGACTTTTCCATGGGAATACTTTTTTTTATAAATTATGTTGTACTGCTGCGTGGTGTTACCCGCTGTTCCCACGTGAACACTAAATTTTTTCGGGATAAAAAGTAGCCTACACTAGGAACTTCCCTTCAAACGCACAAAACGTTTCCAGACCACGTTCCTTGCAAGAACAGCTGACGTGTAGAACTCGTTGCCAGCGTCTGTGTTTCCAACTAAGTACAAGCCGAGGTTGTTCAAGAAAAACGTGAATAGGCATTTCCTAGGCAAGCGTGCTCCATCTTCGGCCATATCATCGCTTTCCACCAGGTGAGATCGTGGCCAAATGCAAGCCTAGTCCTATGTAAAAAAAGACGTACTACCAATGAGCCAACAAGGGTGTCAATAAAAATATACATAGCTCGTCAAATAAAAAAATCGGCTAAGTTCGAGTCGGACTCGCGCACGAAAGGTTCCGTACCATTATCTAAGAAAACTGCAAAAAAGTCACGTTTCTTGTATGGGATCCCCCTAAAATATTTATTTTATTCTGTTTTTTTAGTATTTGTTGTTATAGCGGCAACAGAAATATATGATATATTTCTGTTCTGTGAAAATTTCAACTGTCTAACTATCACGGTGCATGAGACACAGCTTGGTGATAGACAGACGGACAGGTAGACGGAATGACAACGGAGTCGTAGTAATAGTCCGTTTTTCTCTTAGGGTACGGAACCCTAAAAACCACTAAATCTCACACTGCGAAAGATTATCTGTTTATCTGTTTGTGGGTATGTATGCTTGTTAATACATACGGACGGACAGCGGAGTCTCAGTAACAGGGTCCTGTTTTACCCTTTGGGTACGGAACCCTAAAAAACAGGATAACATCTTTACGTCCTTACTTAACTTAAGTTAATAATTAATACAGGGTTACTATGTCGAAAGATTACCAAGATCTCGCTTACAACTAAAATTAATTATTGATTCACCCTATCTTACTTTCCAGATCCCTCTTGAGAGGTGATACATCTTATAGCTTCAAGACAAGAGCGGAGACGAAACTAATAGGGTGCCGTACCCTATACTTTACCCTTTCGGGAACACGGTGAACATTCGATGTAAAGAGCGCCCTTCATTCTATCCCTATTATGCGTGAACCTAACTTGAAGATAACAACGAATATGTCCTCACTATTATTCAATGGGATAAGCCCACTTTGAAACAAGATCTATACAAAAGGGGATCCCATCAAAATTCGGAGCTCGTCAGTACCCTTATTTATCATTTTCCGCAAAATTTTCACTCAAAGAGACACATTAGGGTTGTGGTGCAAGTTATAAGATACATAGCCCGAGACTTCGTCCGCGTTGAATTAAGAGCGCACCTGTGGGGGTCTGTATCAGAAGGTAAGTGAAACTCGTACTGTCAATAATTTAATTTTACATTTCTTATAAATAATTTTAAGTCTCTTCGTTAGTTATCAATTTGCACAGTTCTGAAAGTTACATCGAACGATGACGATTACGCAAGTGAGACGGCTTCTCGTTTTCTCTCGCTCGCACAACTATGAATATACGAGCGGGACCTTTTGCGCGCCAGTTTGCGCGTGCCGCTCGCACGGGATGGTTGCCGTCGCTCTGCGCTCTGCTATGCCACTCGTAGTCACAACACACTTAATGCCAGAAAAACGCAAAAAGGGGTATTTTCGATGCCACTCATTCATATTAAGAAACATAAATCATTATCATCACATCTCCCATAGATAAATAGAAACTCTTTATTGTGCACACCATAAACAGAAAAATAGTACAGAGAACTAAATATTCTTATGAGCTAGTGCCACAAGTGGCGGCCTTATCGCTAAGAGCGATCTCTTCCAGGCAATCAAAAATGGAAAGCACGATACATCTTCAGAATAATCGTAGGCGGGAGATGTTGTAACACTCCCCACTACTACTACTACTAGGTACTACTACGCACTACTACTACACTACTAGGTACTACTACTACCAGTACTACTACTACTACTAATACTACTACGTTCCAGGCTAGGTGTGCTTTACCATCTTCGGCCACACCTTAACTTAACATCAGGTGAGCTGTGGTCAAACACCTAGCTTGTCAAACATAAAAAAAACGGTTTTAGGATCAATCTCTTCCAGCCAACCAAGAATTTAAAACACGTTAGATGAAATAAGAGACAGACGGGAGATGTCTGATCGGAGATGTGTTGGCTTGTGGCACTAGCTGTGTATTTTGATTCACTGTAAGACACCAGGACAAACATTTATTAAGTGTCAATAAATGTTTGTTATGTATCTGGCTATTTTGCGTATATTATAAGCATGTACCTATTTACAAAAAAAAAGTGTAAGTATTCTATCGGTTATCTGGTTCCCATAGTACAAACTTTGTTTTCTTTTGGGCTAGATGACGCTGTGTGAAATGCATGATTAGTATTTTATGATTTACTACCTGCGCCCTGCGATATTACCCGCTACATGTTTTTGGGACAAAAAGTAGCCTATGTGTTATTCCAGAGTGTCCGCTACCTTCATACCAAATTCACAAAAACCCATTCAGTAGTTTTTGCGTAAAAGAGTAACAAACATCCATTCATACAAACTTTCACATTTATAATATTAGTGGGATTTTATTACGCGTGTTAAAAAATCTATACTAATTTAATTAACTACATATTATTATTATTATTAAGACCCGGTGAAAAACGTAATGAAGTGTTCAAGTCGTGAAAGTTTAAAAATTAAACAAATATCGTAGGACATTACACACAGTGCCATCTGACACCAAAAATTCATTCTATAACTACCCGCTTCCGCGCTTGACTTCGAGCCCCCATAACCCGCCATATTCTATACTAGAACAGGCGCCCTGACACTTTACGTGATAAAAGACGATAATATCAGCAGGGATATTTCAGTTTTTGTCAAAACACGCTCAAACGTGCTCGACGAAGGCGAAGGACTCACTTACATAAGGGATTTTTTTATTGAAATGTTCTATTGTGAGATATTCCTGAATATTTTCGGGTCAGCGGATGCCTTTGAAATTTAATTTGCGTTCGGGAAAACGTTTCGCGTTTATATTTTTGGTTCTTCGTAGTTCTCGGGCTGATGCAGATATAAGAACTTCTTATGAAATCGACAGACTTGAAACTTGATTCCGAGAAAATATAATTTAAGCATATTTTTTGACTTACTGTGAAAACTTGACCGTTTAATGGGAAACCATAACTACTCTATTATTCTTGAGCTAGTTTTTTACTGATAGTAGTATATAAGGAGGTAGTTATAACAACATTGACATCATCCACTAAGCCAACGCGATACGTAATAGAATCGCCTGTTTTGTTATTATTTCTAATAGTCTAACTCACTAGTTCACTGCGGTGTCAACAAATTTTCTGCCTACCCGCCACTGTTTGTTTCTTCTCGCTTGTATGTTTGCAATTCGTAAGTACCTACCCGAATTAAGAAAAAAACATGTATTTTTCTCTTAAAAGTGAATATTATATTCTTTTAAAAAAAAAAATGTTAAACCATATTATTGACATTCTTGGTGGTAGATCTCTTTAGCAGGAGGCCGTTTAGGTGGGTACCACCGCAGTACCACTTATTCTGCCGCCAAGCAGTAGTATGTAAACATTACTGTGTTCTGGTTTGAAGGGTACTGCAGCTAGCGAAATTACTGGGCTGTTGAGACTATCGAGAGTCTCAAAGTAATGAGCGCCAAAGCAGTGATGCTCTGGACTTTGTTTTGTTACTCAAAGTTCTGTGTATTGCTGCAATTGTCATGGACAGGCGTTATCTATTACCACTAGGAGAACGTCTCGTTCGTCTAATTGCTTTTTACATAAAAAAAATAAAACTATAATTGTTTGACATAGGTACCATGTTTTTTTTTTCTTTTGTCAATATTTTTGCTTTTTTTATGTAAATCTTTTATGATTATTGGGACATAAATGTAAATGTATAAAATGTATACACACTTTCGTCTTAATATTATTAGTATGATTATCTTTATTCCTTAGATTGATCACTAACTACATTCCTTGTCACGAATAAATAACTTCTTAAACGTGGAAATAAAAAATAAATACGTTATCTGATAACAAATAATCGGAGGAAAAAAATCACAATAACAATCTGAAGCTGAAAGAGACTTGGGAACAATTATCAAAAATGTTTCCAAAGACAGGAAACAAGGAGTTTTGTAATTGAAGCCGACGTTGCCCCGGAAAAAGTGTTCTTTCCCGGGATGATTTACTATCGGGCCCTACACAGACCGTCGGATACAGTAGACCCAGTATAAAATATAAATGCAGTATGGAAACTTCTGATATTTATTTTCAAAACAACAAAGAAAATTGCTACGCTGCATGGCAATGCTAAGCTTTTGAGCAAAGTAAATACCAGCAATCTGGTCATCTGACGCATCCTCTGGACGTATATGGTTCGTAAGCGGCCTAAAATTTTAACCCCAAACGGCAGAAATTATATCTAAAGTTTGTCCCGTTGTCACGGAAAGATGAGACCGCGCCAGAGTCGCGACCCACACCAGAGACCATCCCATCTCCCATGGGATGAGGGTTTAAATGAATGTTTTTAAATTTGACAAGACACATGTCACATTCCAATCGGTGTTTATGGAAGCCAATGGGGAAGCATATGTCCAGCAGTGAACTTCCTACGGCTGAAATGATGATGACGATTCAAGTAACTGCTCATTTTGTTTTAGCCTCTGATCTACGGTTGCTTTCTTGCAAGATGTTAATTCCAATTGACTGTTAACAACGCCTATCTTTCTTTTAATACGAGCGAAATAAATACAAATCTACTCTAAAAGCATAGAACATGCAAAATAATTGGCGAAGCGAACAAACATTCCAAAAACACTAAATCCGTATTCGATATAAATCGAGGCCCCTTTTCAATCGCTAATACAAGGCTCTGGCAATTAGGCTCGGGTGTTTCCCAAATGGGACCCGAAAGTCCGCTAGGGGATATTTTAGGGATTAGGTAAGCGCTATTGCATACAAAAGTGAACTTTATGATAAGTGAGTAGATCTGAAAATTGATGCACGTGGATTTAGATTAAGGGGTTACACAACTGCAAGCGAAAGAGAACTTTAAAATAAATGCAGTGAATTGACATTTGATGAAAGAATTTAAAGTAGTGGGAAATTTGTTTAACTCACGCGTGGAGTGTGTGGTACAACTCACGAGCTATTAAAACAAAAAAAAAAATCTTAAAAATTCTCCGAAATGTAATTTATGGTAAAATAAAACGTTTCTTACTTTAAATTATTTCCTAGTTTTTTCTCTATAGGTATCAATAGATGGGTATTTTACCATAATAATTTACTGATATTTTTTTACAAAAACTTCAGGAGTCTTTATGGTATAATTCTGACGATATAGCTCATAAAAGAAATAAGTACCTTCATTCTTCTAAGATAAAAAAAATAAATAATAAAAGCTTAAGCTTCAACTTATTTTTTAGATAAAATTATCGTATTTTGTCCCAAAAGAAAGGACTGAAATGTCGCAAATTCAAATCCCCTATTTTACGGTAATATAAGTTACATACATATAATAATAGACATAAAATGAAGGTCCAAAATTTTTTAAATTTGCATTATGGTAGGTTACTTTCTAGTACCTAGTCGGAGGTTATCGGAGGTGTGGTGAAAGCCACCGGATGTGGCCGAAACTAAAGTCAGAATTTCTGCTAAAACTAAACGTGACTAATACCTCATAAGTAAAACAAAAATGTGCTAAAACCACGTCAATTTCCATACTACAGATATACAATAATATTTACGAAGATTTTTTAACTTTTGCGACTTGAACACAATAATTAATTTAAATTTTATCACCGTGTCTTAATCGCACACAAAATACAATTACACATAGCCTGTCAACCATAAAAAAAACAATTCTACACATAAAAATATAATAATACATTATGTCAATTAATAACATTAAAAAATTATTAATTATTACATGTATACACACAGTAAGACACAGTAATAAATAAATTTACAAGATGTGTTGTTTATATTATACATTGACTATAAAACCCACATCCCGCTCTCTCACTGCTCATCACAATACATCCTGTAGGCAATGAGACCCATTTGCATACATGCAAGTTGTTGATTGGATAGGGCCCGTCATTACGAGTGTCGTGGGTTGGCAAACTCGATTACGTTGCTGTATAGACGAAATTTTGATTGCAATCGATGTTTTGTCGATTGCAAAAGAACATACCTAGTAGAAATGTAACACTTTTCAACTGAGGTTCAGGCAACAATGCGAACTTGTAAATCTAGTTGGTATAATTGATTGATTCAGACGTTACTTTGCGGATTTATTTTATTTCCTAGCAGTAGTTTAGATATAGTTTGTTTTTATTTTTTTAATTTGGAAATTGTATAAATTTAAGTCCTCATCACTCTTGTAACTGAAACGACTGTTAAGCGGAAATAAACTAAATATATACCTGGAATATTTAATCTAGTATGTTTTGTGAGAATTACTTACAACGAAATATAAAGATGTATGGAATACCTACTTAACGTCTGTCCATGACCATTGCAGCGATACACAGCACTTTGAGTAACAAAACAATGTCTAGGGAATCGTTGCTTTGGTGCTCATTACTTTGAGACATTTGATGGTTAGTCTCAACAGCCCTGTAATTTCGTTAGCTGCAATATCCTTCAAACCGGAACACAATAACATAAACTAACATGAATATTCAAGGTATAATATTTGGTTTATTTCCGCTTAACAGTCGTTTCAGTTACAACAGTAATGAGAACTTAAATTTAACTAAACTAATAAAAATTAATTGTCAAATTAATTAATTAATTGTCAATTTAAGTCCTCATCACTGTTGTAACTGAAACGACTGTTAAGCGGAAATAAACCAAATATATACCTTGAATATTCAAAACGAACTTCCGCAAAGTAACGCCTGAATCAACCAATTAGCTAAAATAACATGGTAATTATAATGGTAATTCTGTTCCCGCGCCGGTGTTGGCTCGGGGCACTTAAACTTAGCCTAGATTGCATAAGTAAAAACTTTTTAGGCTTTGTTGTAATCACTTATCTCCTATATATTTTTTCCAATTAGCAGCTGTTTGTTTTCCATGTAAAATAAAATAAAATAAAAGAATTAATAGCTTTGTTAAGCTATTGCATAGCTTCTATCGCGGGCCTTGAGCGTGGAGACCGAATCCAGAAATTCCGTAACGAAAATAACCTAACACCCCCCACTCCCACCGGCACAGCGGTGATACTTTTTAGTTTTGCCATCTATCGATGCATAGCAGAACTTTTAATGCAATAGCTTTACCGCGGCAGTCCCCGAGTGCCACACGTCTTTTGTTCTAATTTTAAAATATCTTGAGGCGTGTTTGCATGCGTGGGTGTTTGGGAAGCTTCGTTTTACAACACAAGAGCTTGTTTACCGTATTTATAACACTTAGAAAGTGGTAAACTCAATTGTACTGATAACTGAATGGTAAAGATGTATTAGTTCGGCTATTTGGAAAGGACTAGTGGTCTCAATAGCAAGACTTGGAGAGTGTTTGAAGTTACGAAAGGGTTATTGCTTGAAGATTTCAATGAGAGTTCTGTAAATATTAACGTGGAACGTGGAGAAATCAATACGTCCGAAATAGTCCAAATATCGGTAAATTGGTTAATGGAAACCAACACTCTGAACAAATAGCGATTTTGTAGCGATGATAGCTCAGCGGTCTTGTGAGCTGTCGTGAGCTTGAGCTACCGGTGAAGAAAACATCGTGAGGAAAGCATAGCATGGTGGTAGGTTACTTTCGGCTGGCTAGCTACCACACTGAAGTTAAAAATCTGCCGACAAGCATCTAACGGTGTGTTCTGGTAGCCTCACTTGAAAGCCAGTCCCATTCCAGGCTAGTTGTGTCACACCGTCACTTAACATCAGGTGAGCTGTGGTCAAACACCTAGCCTGTCAAACATGAAAAAAAATAGGTACAAATATTTTATCCGAGTTTGAGTACGAAAATTTTATCTCGTCACACTAATGTAATAAAATCAAAAGTTGGTCTATTTGGCTTGTACTTTGAGTAGCTAAAGAAATTCCAGGGCATCGCTGCTTTTGCGCTCATTACTATGTGACTTTTGATTATTTCTCACCTGTTATTAAGTCATGATGCGGTCTACGATGAAGCACGCTAGCCTAGCAGACCAATTCACTTTTGACTTCAAGACACCCAGATTATATCAGGGTTGATAGCTCTGTTGGCTCATTGGTGGTATACCTGCCTTGATAGCTGTAGAGCGTAGGTTCGATTCCCGCCCAGGACAAACATTTTGTTGTATAAACAAATGTTTGTTCTGTGCCTGGGTGTTTTGTATGTATTATAAGGATATATTTACGAAAAAAAATATTTATTCTGTCAGTTATCTGACTTCCATAGTACAAGCTTTGCTTTGTTTGGGGTTAGATGGCGCCGTGTGTAATGCCCTACGATATTTATATTTTATTTATTTATCGGGGAATAACCAGTCAGGCTAGCGGTCCGTACAATGAACGTGGAATCAAATCGTTTCGTACAAGTAATGTTTACAGACCACTGCTTGGCGATAGTACTGCGGTGGTACCAACCTAGGCAAAAAAAAATTAAACATTATTTAGAATTAACTTCAATTATGATTGGAAAAAATTTTTGATATGAAGACGAAATTATTTTTATTGCTGAATTAAATTACAATAAAATTTTATACTCGCGTAACTTAATAACTAGAAATGGCAAATTATAATTTGAAAACAAATAATAAAACCCGTTTGCATTTATTTTAAGTAAGATAAGCTTCGTATAAAATTCCAATAACAATAATAGCATCAAGTTGGAAACGAGATCATATCTTGCAAATAGACTTTAATAAAGTTTTTGTTTAGAATTATCACTGTTTTGTGAATCCCAGTTCTACCCGAAGCCAGGTTTTTATAGCACTTGTCTTAGACTATTCACAATTAATAACATAATAATTATGTGTATTTCATCAGCATCATTTCAGCCGTAGGGCGTCCACTGCTGCTGCTGCGGACGAGTGCGCAAGCGTTCCCGTGGCCCTAACTGCAAGCGCGGAGAAGGAACACCCCAGGGTTTTTAGTGGGTAGGCCGCCACTCTGGCGGAGATTCCCACATAACCACCAAGCTCCCCCGGGGCTGGTGATATCCATGATGGATTTTCCCTGGGAAAAAAAGGGCGTCCACTGCTGGAAATAGGCCTCCCCTATTGACTTCCACAAGTACAGTGTATTTATATTTGAACAATTTAAGTATTTTGTAAAGTTCCGTACCCAAAGGGGCCCTATTACTAAGACTCCGCTGTCCGTCCTTCTGTCTATCTATCCGTCTGTCACCAGGCTGTATCTCATGAATCATAATATGTAGACAGTTGAAATTTTCACAGATGATGTATATCTGCTGCCGCTATAACAACATATAGGTACTAAAAGGGAGCTCCCATACAACAAACGTGATTTTTTGCCGTTTTTATAAATAATGGCACGGAACCAATCGTGTGCGAGTTCGACTCGCACTTGGCCAGTTTTTTATAATTTTTTTTTTTTATGTGAAAAATAATGAGACGAACGAGACGCTCTCCTGATGGTAAAAGATAACGCTCGTCCATGACCATTGCAGTGATACACAGAACTCTGAGTAACAAAACAAAGTCCAGGGCATCACTGCTTTGGTGCTCATTACTTTGAGACTTTCGATGGTTAGTCTCAACGGCCCAGTAATTTCAAAAACATAAAAAAATACGACAAAAATTGGCAGCCAATCCACAAATCCGTCTAAATCTTAAAGTAAAACACCAACCCTTTCTTACCTGGAAAAATCGACTCAAAGTGAAGTGTGTACTCCAAGCGTCGAATTACATTCCCGAACTTTCTTTCAAAGGGGCTAATAAAATACTCTCTTATCTTGCTTGCCTTAGGTGATTCGATTCTTTGAGCTCCTGGGTTGTTCATTCGTGACTCCAAACTTGGGAACAGATGGTCGGGTATTTGTTCTTGATTGGGGCTGGGAGAGTACGCTGAAGTGATTACAATTTCAATTATATAAATGCTATTTCTATAGATATCTTTTTTCTTCCTTTTAATACTCAATTACTACATAGAAACGCATTATAATGTATTAGGGATGTGATAAAAATAATAGATTTTTTTCTTATAATCGATTTTATTAACCGATTCTCTAAACCTTTAAAATCGATTGATTTTAAAGAAAGCAAAATCGGTTATTTTTTTAATCGATTTTCCCCCTTCTAAATCACATCCCTATAATGGATGTCCTTTATCTTTACTATTATATAAAGAGAAAAGATTTGTTTGTTTGTATTGAATGGGCTCCGAAACTCCTGGACCTATTTCAAAAATTCTTTCACCGTTGGAAAGCTACACTATACCCAGGTGACATAGGCTACTTTTTATCCCTGTATTCCGACAGGAACAGGAGCTACGAGGATAATGCTACGAGGCGTCCGCTAATTTAAATATAAAATAATATTACTCGGTGGTAGGTTTCCTTAACAGGAAGTTGTACCTGTGTACACACTACTGTTTGGCGGCAGAATATGTGATAGTACTACCTAGACGACTGTATGTTAAGAAGATTAATTTTTTTTATGGTTGGCAGGCTAGGTATTTGACCACAGCTCACCTGATGTTAAGTGTTATGTTACTTACTGTTTAGTAAACAATAATTTAAGATTTCTATGTTAAATAGAAAAGTAGCCACGTTGAATGCCTACGCTGTTTTTGAACAAAGCTAATACCACATTTCGGTAACCAGACGTCTCCACTAAACGTATGACCTGGTCCTAACTTGATAACTAGAGTAAATAAAAGATTATTACTAGCAACGCCGAAAAGTTTACTTACATAAATCACTCAACCCCAAAAGTTTATTCAACAAAAAATAGGAATTCTCTTTTTTAGGTCGGCAAAAATAACGAACTGAAAATCATAAAACATTAACTATGCAAATTTATTTAAAAAAATATAGTGATGATAATACTGTTTGTCTTCATAATCCAATAAACTTCACTTAGAGTATCAAAGTAAGTACATATTTATTTTTAGAACGGTATTATTATGTATATAGGTACTTTATAACAAGTCGTTAGATCTAATGACACTAAACTTGTAATAGGCAATCTTTTTACGAAAAACCAGATACGATAAAGTAAGAAAATCGACTGAGGCAATTTACGTTGAAGATTCTCTCTCGTTTTCTGGAAAAAAAATCGCAATTTTCACTAACAAAAGCTTTGAAATTATGGACACTAAATTTCTTATTACAAACCCAGCCATAAAGATGGCCTCTCTATAAAGAGCCAATATTAAAATTGCTAGAACATTGGAACTTGGCGTACCTACTAACTATTAAGGAATCTGGAGCTGAGGAGCTAGGAACTGATATTTGTCTTGTTACCTTTGATCATTTAACAAGCCAGATATTCGAAGACGTCGACGATAGTAAATATTTTTAAATCTTGAAGCGCTGAAGCTTGAAAATGCGGTTTAAATATGTCAAACCGTGAGTTATTAACCGCCAGTATAATGAGATGGCAAACCCTACTAATATTATAAACGCGAAAGTTTGTAAGAATATATGGATGTGTGGACGTATGGACGTATGGGCGTATGGATGTATTTATAAGTATGTGTATTTATATATGAGTGTCTTCAAATCAAGAGTAAACAGGTTCCTTCTAGGTAAGCGTGTTCCATCCTAGATCGTATCGTTGCTTCACATCAGGCAGGATGTGGTCAAACGCGATAGGTTTGCGTTTCAATATTTAAAAATAATGTGTGTTTTACTCTTTCACGCAAAAACTACTGAACGGATTTGGTTGAAAGTTGTTGTCGAATCACATTTTTTTTTTAAATGGTTGACAGGTTAGGTATTTGACCACAGCTCACCTGATGTTAAGTGACGGTGTGATCGAAGATAAAGCACACCTAGCCTGGAATGGAACTGGCTCTCAGGTATGGCTGCCGGAACACACCGTTAATCATGGGTCCACAATTCCACAGACCAGACAAGTAGGTTTCTTTGCCACATTACAAAAATAAACATCTAACAGAATTTTCAACAGAATGAATGAATTAATTAATGTTGAACAGGAGCACGAACTAAGCGGTTTGATTCCACCTTCCTCATAGGTACCGTTAGACATTGGAAACTGCTGCTTGAGTGGATGTTCCCCGATGAATACAGTCTGGGTATCTTCAAGCCGTGAGTGAATTGGTTTCTTCTAGGCAAGTGTGCTCCATCGTAAACCGCATCTTTGCTTAACGTCATTTCGATCAAACGCAAGCCTATCTGTACAAATACAAACACAAATCTTTTATTAATAACACCAAAGTGACAGGCCATTTTTCCATTCATATTTAAAAATATCAAAATCATAACATTTTTTTTTTTTTTTATTGCTGACAGGCTAGGTGTTTGACCACAGCTCACCTGATGTTAAGTGACGGTGTGGTCGAAGATGGTAAAGCACACCTAGCCTGGAATGGAACTGGCTCTCAAGTGAGGCTGCCGGAACACACCGTTAGATGCTTGGCGACAGATTTTCAACTTGAGGGTGGTAGCTAGCCAGCCGAGTACTAGAAAGTACCCTACCACCATGCTATGGTTTCCTCACGATGTTTTCCTTCACCGGCAGCTCAAGCTCATTTGTTGGGGTTTGAACCCACGCCCTTCGGCATGCGAAGCGACCGCACTAACCACTGAGCTATCATCGCTACAAAAATATGTGAAAACAATGAAAATGTCAATGAAATGACAATTATGTCACATATAAAATAATTATGTCTTATTATACTATTAAAAAGAGGAAAGATTTGATTGTTTGTATTGAATAGGCTCCGAAACTACTGAACCGATTTCAAAAAATATTTTACCGTTGGGAATCTACACTATCTCCGAGGGACGCAGGCTACTTTTTATCCCTGTATTCCTACGGGAACGGGAACTACGCGGGTGAAACCGCGAGGCATCAGTTAGTCTAATATAAAAAAATGTTATTTAAAATAATTTAAAAAGTTTCCAAAAACCAAAGTATCTACTCAGGTCAGGTACAATCCTTCGAAGCTAAGGAGTCAAAGGAATCTTTAATTAAAACCCTATTAAAATTCAAATAAAGTACGAATTTCAGCTTAATTAAATCTTGGTATTGATATTCTTAACACGCCCCTATCGGCAGCGGGGAGTTTCGATACTTCGCGAAACAAAGGATACGGAAAACAGAATAAGTTTTTTTTTTAACCAATGACTTATACCGTGCTCTATAAATACGCAGGGTCAGATACAGAGATATTTTGTCGTGTCGCTCTGTTGTATTTTTAGTGTTTTGTCAAGTGTTTATGAAAATAAACAAATGGTGGTGTTTTATTCATAAAGGGCCGAATGACAGGAGCGAGTGTGAGAAAGTGATATAATGTGGTGAAACATGACTTTTCGTGTTGCTCCCAAACTCCATCGAAGCTTATAGTAAAGTCGCCACTGCTTTACTTGTTTGTAATTTTATTTTGTGCAATAAATCTAAATTATTTTACTATTTGATTATAGACAATCTATTTTTAATTTCATTCCCAACAATCATGTCGGTAAACCAAATCCGAACAAAATAAGCTCAAATAAAATTATGTTTGTTCCAAACAAATTGTTTACAGTAATCCAATTTGTCCTTGCATACATAACAACTAAGCAAAACAATTGTTTCATTACGGATTCCATTAAATGTCAGCCGGTGACCTCAACTCTTTTGGAGACAAGAATAACAGTACATAAACTTTTGTTCATTAGGAATAACGAGTGTTTTGAAATGAGTATTGTGCTAGACGGCGATTGGTTGAACATTAAGTACGGTATCTAAGTTTTGCTGTCTCGTAATATTGAAAACACCAAAGCTAGGTCATATTTAAAAAATAACAAAAAAAAAATGCCAATATGACATCAAATAGATATATTTAAAAAGAAAATCTTACTTTCCACACCCTCAAGTTTTCTCAATTTGGTTCCCATTGATTTGAGAGGTCGTTATCTCAAGTGTACATGCGTGACTTTTCTGCGGGTAGAAAATTTGCACAAGCGCTCTTTAGTTAATTTTTCCCGCATTACGGTACAAAAACATGAACAATTTTTTTTTCACTTTATGAAGGTTTTATGTGTTGACATACCACAAATTTTCAGTAAATATATGTACGTAATTACTGAAATTATCACTGGAACGAGAAAAGCAGCGATAGTATTTTACTGTGGAAACTACCGATCATAGGAAGAAGACCATCGGATGTTATATTTGTTTTTGTTGTTGGTAATTTTTTTATGTTTATTTTGTTTGACCGACAAGGTGAGACCTTGAAGATGAGACCGGAAGACCAGCGCTAGCGCAGCATATCACTGGTCATACCACTAAGTATGACCAGTGATATGCTGAGGTGAGCCCCTATTTTGTAACTCTTTGTCTCTGTTTGTTGTTTTTGTGTGTTCATAATACTGAAAAAAATTCATTTTTCTTCTTTTTTTGACAGGCTAGGTATTTTGACCACAGCTCACCTAATGTTAAGTGACGATGTGGTCGAAGATGGTAAACACACCTAGCCTGGAATGGAACAGGCTCTCAAGTGAGGCTGCCGGAACAAACCGTTAGGTGCTAGGCGACAGATTTTCAACTTGAGGGTGGTAGCTAGCCAGCCGAGTACTAGAAAGTACCCTACCACCATGCTATGGTTTCCTCACGATGTTTTCCTTCACCGGCAGCTCAAGCTGATCGTTGAGGTTTGCACCCACGCCCTTCGGCATGCGAATCGACCGCGCTAACCACTCAGCTATCATCGCTACAAAATCGTCGCTTTCTTTCTTTTATGTGGCCGAAACTACATAATCCCGCATATGCGTTTGACTTCCAAGGTTTGAATCCGCACACAATTGTCTTGTCTAAGATATGTGCTGTCGATTACTTTAAACGGTGAAGGAAAACCGTGAGGAACTTTACATGTGAAAGTTCTCAGAGATATTTATGGGAAGTCTGCCATCCCGCACTTGGCCAGCTTACCATTCTAACGATGAGAGGAAGCCCGTGCCCAGCAGTGGGGCAGTTCATAAAAAAAGTCTGATTCGGAAGTACAATTGTTTTAAGTTACATTGAACATCGCATTATTATTTATTAACGGGTGTTTTAATGTTGTTTTCAGCCCCGTTGGCTCATTAGTAGTATATCTGCCTGAAGAGCTGTAGGGCGTGGGTTCGATTCCCGCTCAGGGCAAACATTTTGTGAATAAACAAACGTTTGTTCTGTATTTATTATAAGTATGTATTTACAATGAAAAAAATGTATTTATGTATTCTAGCAGTTATCTGACTTCCATCGCACAAGCTCTGCTTAGTTTGGGACCAGATGGCGCTGTGTGTATAGTCCTACGATATTTATTTATTGAATTAGTTAAAAAAGATGTCGGGAGCTCTTTCACTGTCTTACACAGATACGTATAAACTCTGTAGGTTGTGGGCAAGTACATTTTTAATGACCAGCATAGTTTTTTTTCTACTTCTAGTCACGGTAAATTGACAAATCGTCATGTCCTTTTGTTGGACAGAAGTTGTTAAAAACTTCCGTGTTGAGATGACGAGCAAGTATTATGAATCATCTTCGCATTTAAATAAAGACAAAGTAACAAAAGCATACGAGCTTTTAACCGCGAGGTGCGACGGTCTTAAGAGTTTTAGAAAAAATTACGATGATGAGTTAATTCGTGTCTTTACCATGACGTTATATGGGGTTAAACAGAACGGTAGCACTGAGCTGGAAGAAGTTTGTTCTGAATAATGTTGACGATAGAGTCGTTTCTAAAACGATGGTTTAATACCACTTTCATCGTGCGAATGTAATGTATTTTTATTTTTTGTATAAGACTTCACGTAGATAACTACATCAATACATGTTTTATAAAACTTAAAATCGAATACAACTAAATGTGTTATCTTTTAAAGGAAGTACCGCATGCTTCATTACAACAAATTTTTAAAAATAACAGAAACTAAAATTACACGAGTAAACAAATAAATAAAAATATTAAAAATAAAAAATATAAGTATACATTAAATTTAACATTTTACTGTTTTGCCATATCGGCCAAAATATAGTTCACGTAATAGCTATGTAATTTCATGCCCGTTGATAAAATATGGGTGCCTTCAAGTCGAAGAAAAGCGTTTTTTGTTTTAAAAAAAAACGTGATACTCGTATCTTCGCTTAAAATTAAGCGAAATAGCAGTAACGCAAGTCCATTTTTAGTAATAAAAATCGACAAAATTAAAAATAATTAGAAACAATTTCTGAATTTATAGTTAACCTTTCCAGTCTAGTGTTGCGTCTTTTATAGTAAAGCTTGTTGTTATAATGTCTCCCTTTTGGCTAAGTACACCCTAAGCTTATGGCCTTGAATAAGAACTTTTTTTTCTAACATAATCAAACTCGTTCAGATTTCTTTTTTCAACGATAATTTGAGTTTCAATGTTACTGACAAAATCTTAACGAATGAAAAAACTAGACAATAATAACATTTACAAAAAAAAATACTTCCCTACTTTAAAGGAAAACATGGCCAAAATGCTGGCAGCATTGCCACGCTGCTGTTAAAATACATTTAAAACTAACATTATAATTATTATCTAATTAATATAACACCATTTACATTTATTAAAAGTTAATCTTACAACCGTTTATCAATTTTATAACTTTTCAAAACCAATAAAGCCTAGGTCCAATAATTTTCAACCCTTTTAATAAAACTAGCAAAGGGTTGCCATTAAAATTATTGTAGAACTAATCCGGTGCCCCTAAATTATCGCAGTGGTATAGAGATGGTACCTTTGACACTAATTAATTAGCTAGGGGTGAGATTAAAAGCTAATGACGTCGTAAAAGTAGGGTTGGCCACAGGTATGAGAGTGAGTTTACACGCTCGTAACTCCGCTTGGTACGAGGCATGAATTTCAATCTGACAGATCGATGTTTTTGACAGCGGGCACAGATAAAACATAATTTAGAGTTTTGGCGGGAACGCGGAGAGAGTCGTGTCGCACCGTTGTATTTTTTTCGAGTGTTTATGCATAAAAATGGTGGTGTTTTATTCATAAAGTGCTGACTTAGAAGCACAAGTGTAGGAAAATGATATAATGTGGTGAAACATGATTTTACGTGTTGCTTCCAAAACTCCATCGAAGCTTGGATGGAGCTTTGGAAGCATTCTAGTGAGACTAGTGATATATGAAGCATTCTGGCCACATATATCACTAGTTTTCCCAACACTACGTAAACTTAGAAAACGTATTAAAATCTTGTACCGTAACGTATAATAGTTCACATGTAGATAATTCTCACCTATGACGCAGCACTACCAATGAACACCAGGCTTTACCCGCACATCCCCTTAAGCCGAGGGCAGCACCGGCTTAAGGCGGCTTACGCCTCGTCCATGTACGGAAGAACCGCTAAGTACTGAGCATTGATGCACTAGAATTATAAATTGGGGTTTTTTTTTATGGTTGACAGGCTAGATGTTTGACCACAGCTGACCTGATGTTAAGTGAAGGTGTGGTCGAAGATGGTAAAGCACACCTAGCCTGGAATGGAACTGGCTCTCAAGTGAGGCTGCCGGAACACACTGTTAGATGCTTGGCGGCAGATTTTCAACTTGAGGGTGGTAGCTAGCCAGCCGAGTACTAGAAAGTACCCTACCACCATGCTATGGTTTCCTCACGATGTTTTCCTTCACCGGCAGCTCAAGCTCATTGTTGGGGTTTGAACCCACGCCCTTCGGCATGCGATGCGATGTATTTACGATTACAACAGTGACATGGATTTAATTTAATTTGTATATATGTAATTTTAAATATGTACTTAATCTAAAAATAATTCTAGTAAATATTTATCCGAGAATGAGGTTTATATTGACTCATTCTTGATCAAGCGCTCGAAGAGTCAACACGTCCTGAGGATGTCTCCTCTAGAGGCGAAACACGTGTCAACAACTAGTTACTGCAGCGAGCGAGCGTACGAGGATATAAATACCTACTGGTTATTTTAAGTAGATAATTTTAATTTATTTGCTTTTTAAGTTTATGTCGGATTTTAGTTATAGAGATTAAGGAATATTTTGGATAATTATTTAAAATACATTTACATTAATTTTAATTTTAGTCACTCTTACCATCATAACAACTTTTAAGCGAAAATAACACTAAAAATTCATTTTCGGAGTTATGAATGTTTAAAATGAACTTCTGCATAGCAACGCCTGAATCAAACAATTATCATTATGAACTATTTAACACCATGCACTTTAAATATTAATAGTTTAGTGTAGTTTCAGCCCAAAACTGTGTAATTTTGATATTTTTTTTATTTTCTTGTAGAAAGAGTGTCTAAAAGCGCCTTATTCCATGTTTAAAAAAATAAAATAAATATTGATATTGATTTTTTTGTATATTCTTACACTTTTCTCGATCACAGCGTGAAAGCTAAGAAACTACCAAAGGAATGAAATGCCGAGCATAACAGAACTCTTTCTACAGCTCGCTGAGCGACTTTGAACTTACGGACCATTCCCGCTGTGAGTGTCCACGTTTCGGCTCCGTAAGTCATGA
Organism: Biston betularia; assembly: GCA_905404145.2. Taxonomy (NCBI): domain Eukaryota; kingdom Metazoa; phylum Arthropoda; class Insecta; order Lepidoptera; family Geometridae; genus Biston; species Biston betularia. The sequence goes on along the minus strand of FR989879.1, from coordinate 12,445,407 downwards.
CAGGTAAAACGCACTGATTGAAGACTTTTGTCTCGGGACTTCGCTGAATGGACAACGAGAAAACTCAACATAGTTTTTCTAATGCTGGCCAGCCCAACTGTATTCTTCTGTTGGCTTTACTTTCAAAATTGTTTTTACCTAGTTTGAGCGTCAGTAAGTAAATATTTTTTTTTTTTTTTTTAATGTTTGACAGGCTAGTTGTTTGACCACAGCTCACCTGATGTTAAGTGAAGGTGTGGTCGAAGATGGTAAAGCACACCTAGCCTGGAATGGAACTGGCTCTCAAGTGAGGCTGCCGGAACACACCGTTAGATGCTTGGCGGCAGATTTTCAACTTGAGGGTGGTAGCTAGCCAGCCGAGTACTAGAAAGTACCCTACCACCATGCTATGGTTTTCTCACTTGTTTTCCTTCACCGGCAGCTCAAGCTCATTGTCGGGGTTTGAACCCACGCCCTTCGGCATGCGAATCTACCACGCTAACCACTGAGCTATCATCGCTACAAATATATCATAGAATCAGTCAGAATACTTCAATATTAATATACTCGTAGAATCCCGAATTTTAAGGGTACCGTATGTCTCGCAGAAACAATTTTGTCTGATAGTAAAACTTATCACACCATAAATAGTGTCACACGCCTCAAAATCTCTCGTAACCAAAAATACTTACACAAAAACTTCAATTAAATTGAATTGCTTGTCAATGCATGTCATCGTCACGTCAAACCTCGACAATCTCATTACAAAACACCATTTCATTTACGACCTTAACACTCTAAAAATAGAAGCTAAAACATTCAACTGAATCTCTGATATGAATCCATCAGCGAATATCGGCTTTAGTTACAAAAGAACAACGCTCAAAATGTCAAAACGCCGTCAAAATTAAAGCATGTATTGTGTTGTAGGCGATGTTTTGACAGTTGTGACCTCAAAGTGACGTTTGCAACAGGTCAGATAATTATGTAGGTGGTTATTATCTAACTCATTATAAAGAGCTTGTAAATTGATACTTTGGGATGATACACCCCGACGCTTTTTAGGGTACCCTACATAATATATAACCGAAATTCATATAGGTTTGCCATTTTTTTAATTAAAGAAGGCGCTAGCTTCGCACTGCTGCAATTTGTTTTAGACTTGATTACAAAATATTAAATTTATCTACTTTTACAATTTATATTTGTTATTAAATATTGGCTTGTGGAGACAACAACACAAACAAGGAAATAAATTCTTGGCTAGTGTTAGCATAAACCATCCAAAGCCTTAAAAATACAATCACAACAGAAAAACATCATCTCTCAGCTCAAATTCAGCGCAAATCTCCCCCGGCGCCCGATTTTACCCCTATCTACCCTTGCCTACCACTTTTCCCTTTCCTGCCCCTACTTTACCCCTTTCGAGCCCCTATCCGGATTATGTTAATTTAAAGCTTCAAATATTTCGTGCTCATTTAAAATAATTTCCGTTCAGATATAATGAAACAAGTTTAAAGCCAGTTAACGAGGTTCCTAGTTACAGATAGAAGGTTAGTATAATCCGTTTTGTTATAGGACTGGGGTGCAGTTAAATTGGACAAAGGATTCCTAATGGGAGACAAAAAGGTCCATGATTTTATTCTTAAGGGAAGCACGCCAGTGGTCATTACGAACTTTTAAATTTCTGACTGATAAATTTTTCGTGACACACAAAAAAAAACATTTGCATAGTGGTCGGGTACTTTTCGAAATAACTCACAAGTGAGGCTGTCCTCACTGCATTAGATGCTTGACAACGTGTGGTAGCTACACAGCCGAGTACTAGAAAGTACTGTCATGTAGTAAAGTGTCTTTCCTTTAGCCGCAGCGCAAGCTCATTGTTGAGGTTTAAAACCAGGCCTTTCGGCGTGTGAACTGCCCTTGCTAACCACTGAGCTGTCATCGCTACAAATTACAATGGTATAAACTATTTGGTCCTATGGTTCTCGCTTGTCATACTAAGTACACACACACACAAATAAGTACTGCAAGGCTTTACGTCTGTATAGAAAACACTTCAAGAAGGAATCACGTACGTAAATTTATTTGAAGTTTTTGAACTGAATTACTTTAGAAACCACTTCAAGAAGGAATAATGCACGTAAATTTGTTATGAAGTTTTTGAACTAAATTATTTAAAAAACACTACAAGAAGGAATCACGCACGTAAATTTGTTTTGAAGTTTTTGAAATAAATTATTTTTGAAATTCTGAAAGAAAGAATCACGTACGTAAATTTATTTGAAGTTTTTGAACTGAATTGTTATAGAACACATTTCAAGAAAGTATCACGTACTATTTATTTGAAGTTTTTGAACTGAATTACTTTAGAAACCACTTCAAGAAAGAATCACGCACGTAAATTAGTTTTGAAATCGTACACATTTTGACTTATTTCATACCATGACTATTAATTCTCGCTCTCATAAAGGGTTATGATGCATAAGGTTGTGCTTACTCACTACACATAAGCACTTTCTGGCCGACCTGTTGCTTGAAGGTTTATTAAAAGAGCGTTTGATACAAATATTTTTTGATAATGTAATTTTGTCATTTTATATTTAAGGTATTTTCACTTTTTTTATTGTTGACAGGCGTGGTGTTATGACCACAGCATACCTGATGTTAAGTGACGGTGTGGTCAAAGATGGAATGGAACTGGCTCTTAAGTGAGGCTGCCGGAACACACCGTTACATGCTTGGCGACAGATTTTTAACTTGACTGTGGTTGATAGCCAGCCGAGTACTAGAAAATTCCCTAACACCATGCTATGTTTTTATTATGGTTTATAATTTTCAAGACTCATAATAATACAAGAACAAAATTAATAATATTTCAAATATAGTAATAATTAAACTTAAAATGTCAAAACAATAAAACAAAAATGTCAATAAAATGGTTATGGTTTCATTGAGTGGGTTGAACCCACGCCCTTCGGCATGCGAATCGACTGCGCTAACCACTGAGCTACCATCGCTACTAACAAGCGAAATAAGCAACTTTTATTTTTATTAAAAAGATAACACTTTATTGCGCTATAAGTGATCTCTTCCAGGCAACTTTAAGTTGAAAAAGATTTAAGGAAGATAAAGAATGGCCATCGAAAGTCTCAAAATGAGCGCCATAGCAGCGAACTGCAACTTTGATTTGTGACTCAAGGTTCTAAGTATCGCTGCAATAGTCATAGGCATGCTTTATCTCTTAACATAAGGAGAACTTTTCGTTCGTCTCATTACCTTTACACTTATTTCTTGCTGTTGAATCAGTTGGATATCATAAATCTTCCTACACCAACCAACCTACTACGATTTTTCGTACTTAGTTGTTGTCGTTTGTGTGGAAGTGATATATTCTAAACGCTTTACGCCAAAATCTAGGAGAACGTCTTTTATATGAAAAAAAAAGTCTATGAATATGACTTTTTTTTCATGATAAGCTGTGCCCCATACAAAGAAAGCCAATCAAATAAATACTGAAACCCAAAAGTTAATGTGAACGTAACCGATTTCTAGTAACTTTCTCGAACCCGAAATAATACTTTCCACGTATAAAAATAAACATAAAAGGTTAATACTGAACACAGGGGTCGGATCCACCAATATTTACATAGAACAGATAATACCTTCAGTTTACTTTTTTATTCTGGTGGAAAATTCCTTTTCCAGCACGTGAGTCCTTAGTATATGGTTAGGGTAAAGTCGGGTTGAGGTACTTGCTTTATAGTTAGAAGATTGGATTCCTAAAGAGAAATTCTTACTTGCAACAAACTTGCAGAAGCTGAATTCTGTGTGCTTAGTATCAAACCTTGGTGGTAGATTTCCTTAGCAGGAGGTCGTCTAGGTAGGTACCACCGCAGTACCAGATATTTTGCCGCCAAGCAGTAGTGTGCAAACATTGCTGTGTTCCGGTTTGAAGGATACTGCAGCTAGTGAAATTACTGGGCTGTTGAGACTAACCATCTAGTCTCAAAGTAATGAGTGCCAAAGCAGCGATGCCCTAGACGTTGTTTTGTTACTCAAAGTTCTGTGTATCGCTGCAATGGTCATGGACAGGCGCTATATCTCTTAACATCAGGAGAGCACCTCGACCGTCCCATTACTTTTACATTAAAAAAAAAAAAAACAAGCAAGCTTATCAGCACAACTATGTTTTAGCTAATAATAATTTAAAAAAAACACTTTTACTTTTTCAGGACTCTGTTGTTAAACCATTTCAATGATTTTTACCTAAATGTTTCCAGACACATTACTTAAATTGAAAAATAATCTTTTTTTTTTAGTTGACAGGATTGGTGTTTGACCACAGCTCACCTGATGTTAAGTGACAGTGTGATCTAATATGGGAAACACACCTAGCCTGAAATGAAACTAGCTCTTAAGTGAGGCTGCCAGAACACACTTTCAAGAGCTTTGCGACAGATTTTCAACTACAGTACGATAAAGTACCCTACCACCATAGTATGGTTTCCTCACCAGCAGCTCAAGCTCAATGTTGGGGTGTGAATCGAACGCACTAACTACTGAGCTATCATCGCTTTAAAGTTTTAGGGCGTGGGTTTCATATTCACCAGAAGATAATGTGCGTCTTCTGTATGTATCATAGCTCTGGTTCTCAAGTGAAGCTGCTGGAACACACCGTTAGATGCTTGGCGGCAGATTTACAACTTCAAGGTGGTAGCTAGCCAGCCGAGTACTAGAAAGTATCCTACCACCATACTTTGGTTTCTGCACAAAGTTTTCCTTCACTGGCAGCTCAAACTCATTGTTGGGATTTGAACCCACGCCCTTCGCCATGTGAACCGACCGCGCTTACCACTGAGCTATCATCGATACTATCATTTTAGTTTTGCAATTCAATGACAACACTTTATACAACAACGTCATTTAACTTCAATCTACTATTAGACAATAGGTAAGTTCATTTAATCACTAATTATACTTTAGGCTTCGTACAAAGAGATCAGCAAATAGATTAACACTTGTAGTATTATGTCAAACATAATGTATTTTTTTAAATGTATTTTAATAATTTTGGTGGGAGGGGTTTGCGTTTTGTGTGCACAATAAATTTCCAAAAGTTATTGCCAAAGTAAAATTACCTAAATGTATTTGTAAGAAAGCTATTGTTTGTAATAAATAATAGAATATTCTAGACGGTTCTGTGGTTCTGTGAGCTTAGTAAAATTAGAGACTTCTTTAGGATCAAAAGCTTTAAGCGTTTTTGAATGATTCGAATTGATAATTAACATTAATCATTAAATCAAAATAAAATAAAAACGTCGTTGTCAAAAGAAAGTTCTCAATAAGCACGTTTTAAATATTTATCTATTTGAGAACATTTTGGGAATCGCAACCACAACCTTCAACTCTCGAGGCAGAATTAGTTACAAATGAGCTAATGAGGCAGTCTATACTAGTAGGTATAGTTATGTGTTTAACTATGTTTAATTTGGTTTTCAGTGTTTAAATATTTGTGATCGTGTATGCCGTCAAAGGAAGGTGACGAACTGATAATACGCCAGGTCTATAGGCGATAGGTAGGTGTCCATAGGCGGTGGTGACCACTAACTATCAGGTGGCCCATCGCTCGTTTGCCACCTTTACACATATTTTTTTTTTATTCATTGTATGTAATTTATTGGACAATGTAGATAAATATGTATAATTTAATAGTGTGTGTAATTTGTTAATCAATGTGTATTTTTATATTATATATAGTTTTGTTAGTCTATGTGTCTAAATATGTATAATTTGATAGTCGATGTATCTAATTATGTGTAGGTTTGTTAGTTGATGTGTGTAATTTGTTAGTCAATGTGTTTAAATATGTGAAATTTTTCAGTCAGTCAAAAAATTAAATGTAAAATGTGATGAGATGTGCATGTGAGGATAAGTGATCTGGTTTTAATTTTATTATGACGCTGTCATGAATTCTGAATTATTCGTAGCTCAGCAACTGGAGTACCTAATAAGGGAGCTTACGTAACTTTTCGCGCACGTTATAACTCTAATAGATTAATTTTGAAATTTTCTCTAGCAATTTAAAAACACGACGAAAATCACTCAGAGATCTAGAACTTTCTACCTGCAGCATTATTCTGATCTCGTACAATCGGAGGGTCTTGAAACGAATAGTGAATATCTATTGGGCAAGCATGCCCCACCTTAAACCTTACCGCCGATTCTTTAGGTAAATCCTTGGTAAGCCCGCGATAGGCGGTAACGTTCTAAGTTTATATATTTTGACAGTTCAAAATCTGCCACACGTACATGTTTGACATCAGCATAGATTTTAGCTTAAACGCGGCCCAACTTAAAAACCCAATTTATAAAGCAAAAAAATTACTTGACACTGGCAAATGTACAAACTGCGACGCCAAAAACGAAAAAGAAAAAACATCAGCGTAGAGACTAGGTACCTTTCCACCCTGATTTTTCCAGCATTCCACCGCGTTAGGTAAATGTGGTGTGTTATGTAACAATGACCCTTGTCTTCGCCTTGCTAGGGAAAAGACAAACACAAATCAGTAACAGTATTAATATCACACAAAATATTATAAAGGCGTAAGTTTATGACTGTGTATGTATGTTTGTTACTTCACGCTCAAACGGCTAGACCAATTTTGACAAAATTTAGCACATAGGCTTTTTATCCCCAAAAATGTAGTGATCATGTAGGAACAGCGGGTAACACCGTGGGGCGCAGTTATATGTACATAAAAAACTTAAATTATAAATTAGTCTGTTTTCCGAATTATTCGTACCATAGTAAAACTATTGCAGACACAGAAGACATAAGAGAGAGACATATGATGAGAACATAAGAAAATCAGCAAGTTGAAGTGGCAGTGGGCAGGGCACATAGCACGCAGAACTGATGGCCGATGGGGCTGCAAAGTTCTGGAGTGGAGACCACGGACCGGCAAGCGCAGCGTAGGACGTCCACCCACAAGATGGACAGACGGCCTAATGAAGACCGCAGGAACGCGCTGGATGCGAGCCGCTTCCAACCGGTCTTTGTGGAAGTCAATGGGGGAGGCGTATGTCCAGCAGTGGACGTCCTACGGCTGAAATGATGATGATGATGATGAATGAAATTATTGTCAGTCTTACTAAGAATTTTCTCTTGAGTACACAACTTAAAATTAATTTGAGAAAGTAACTATCTTAATAGAGCTTGAATGTCAACAAATATTTGTGAAAAATGTGATTCAATGTTCTAATGTTCACGAACTCCGAACTAAATTAAAGCAGCCTTTGTGAAGTACATTTCATAAATACAAATTAGTTGGGTATATTTACTTGATGGAAATTTGGGCCGTTTCTATAGCAATCAATTAGAGACAATGGTACATTTGCTTGGATATTACTTCGTTAGATCTTTGCAATGCCATGATAATGGGTTGTTGTTTTGGCGTCACTCTTAGTGCTTTTTAACCGGGTAAAGTAATTTACCCTGTTAAAAAAATAATAAAATAAAAAATATAAATTAAGTAAACGACTAAATACATTCTCCAGATGTCAAAATAATTATATTAGGTTAAAAAATATCAAAATGGTCATACAAATTTCAAAACAAATTATACAAATGTCAATATAAAGTAAATCGAAATGTCAAAGTAACAAAATTATACAAAATGTTAAGATTAAATTGTCAAATAAAAACATTTTGATGTCACAATCAGTTATCTAAAGTCTAAATGTCAAAATCTTTATCGGCTTTTTTGCTTTTTCAAAGTAATAAAATTATACAAAACTTGCGGACGCTTGCGGCTTCACCCACGTTGTTCCCGTTCCCGTGGGAATACAGGGATATAAAGTAGCCTATGTCATCCAGGGATAGTGTAGCTTCCCAACGGTGAAATAATTTTTGAAATCGGTCCAGTAGTTTCGGAGCCTATTCAATAAAACAAATAAACAATCAAATCTTTCCTCTTTATTATATTCTAGGTATATTAGAACCTATTATATCTACGTATAGATAGATGTTAAGATCAAATTGTCAAATAAAAATATTTTAATGTCACAATCAGTTATCTAAAATCTAAATGTCAAAATCATTAAACTATTTAAGTATTCTATCAGTTATCTGTCTTCCATAGCACAAGCTCTGCTTAGTTTGGGGTCAGATGGCGCTGTGTGTAATGTCCTATGATATTTATTTATTTATTTAATTATCGGCTTTTTTGCTCAGAATATGTCAAAAAGTGGAAGTCAGCGTGTAGTGTAAGTGTGAAGTATTCTCTTAAGTTTTTAGAACAAAGAAGTAAGACAAAAACATTTTTACTTACTAAATCAAAAATTGCTCGTGTAGTTTATTAAAATTACTTCCCTCGCTAAAGTTATAGACCCAGTGTGTGACGCTGTTTGAATCATCGATCGATCTAAGCAATAATTAAGTTAATAACTTGATACTAATTAAGCAAGTAATTGGATCTTTCGTGATTGAATTGGCACGATTAATTCGTTCTGTGTCAAACTGATTGATGTTTAGCCTTTCTAATTAAGTTGAAGTTAAGTGAAATGGTTTAAAATGGTGACACTTTACTTGAAATGCTCCTATATACGGGCAACTTTATTTATACACATATTTTACGAATACACGAGATATTTTATTTTTACACTTTTTTACAATTAGGTGAAACATAGTTAGTGTTGGACGCCTTGAGATTAGGTGGAGTGACGATATATGTGAGATAGTTGGAAGTGGCTGGAAGCGATAATCTGAACTGTTCGAACTGAGTGGTGGCGTGTCTTGAGAGAGACCTATGTCCAGTGGCCTTCGAGAGGCTGATGATGATGATGACTTTTTACATTCTATAGTTTTATACAAATACAAATTTTGAAACGAAATTTTATTTTCACGAACATTTTCTTCAACTGTAATTGAGATTATTTAGTTACAAAATACGATGATACCTTAAAAATTCAGAAAACTCCAAATAATTATATCTTAATTTCGTTTAAGATCACCGGTTGTTTCAAAGGATTTTTTTAGATTCTTTATCCAGAATTCTTAAGAAGTTCTTATTGAATTTCAGCGAATACTTTAGTGTTCGTTTGTTCTAGACGCAGGCTCCGAGATGGGCTGGCGAGTTGGCAAATTTGGTGAACTTGTAGAAGTGGCATAAATTGCTAACCTAGTCAATGGTCTGCAGTGGTTAGAGATTTGATTCCTTTCGCGCTGAGACATTGAGTCCATAAGAATTGAGAGTTTATTTTATCTTACGTCCTCGTCGCAGTTTCTCCAAACGAACTTGTGTATAGTACTTACTTGGTGGTAGATCTCCTTAGCAGGAGGTCGTCTAGGTAGGTACCACCGCAGTACCAGTTATTCTGCCGCTAAACATTACTGTGTTCCGGTTCGAAGTTGATGTTATTGGTTACCAATGAAACTATTTGTGCAGACATTTACTCATCGGCATAAAAGTTTACGGCTTTCAGTATTAGCATATAAAGAGAACGTTATACAAAAACTAATCAACTCAGTACCCATAAAAACTATCCTAAGTTCTTACCGAGTCAATTAGGACCCTCTCACCTTCGACTCCTATAAATCCTGGCCATTAGGGTATACGATTCTAAACAAGGCTACAATCTTCTAAGCCTGTACTGCTGAATAGAACATCTTGCAGAGTATCAACTCGTTAACTTAAGTATACACAATTAGTTTCTAGTTTATTTCTCACGTAAATTAATTTTTTGGTGACAAAATCAAATTAGGTATCTAATTTAAAACTAAAACTAGTTTCCTTTTTGTCACAACTTATTTTTTTTTTACATTTATTTAGCTAGCTTGCGCTTGCAACTTCGTCCGCGTTGATTTATGAATTAGGTTTAGAGAGAAATAAAAGGTGAACATGAAACTTGCACTACTTATTTACCTGGATTAATAATGTCCGGTAGGACACATTTCTATCAAATTTCAAGTGGATACGTCCTGTAATTAGTTTTTTGATAATTCCACGGGAACCTAAAATTATCCCGGAATAAAAAGAAACCTGTGTTGGTAACTATTTATGTAAAAAAAATTAAACATACATAATTTCATATTTATAATATTACTAGAATAACTTACTCATCGCCACAATGAAAACTGATGAATTGTACATAATTTGGAATAATAAGTTTGCATTAATATTTAATACGGTATGTGTAGGTTAAGAAGGTACCGAGTGGATTTGGAACTGTTTGTTTGGATGTATTTTCGTTATTACTAAAACATCATTTATGAGGTTAATGTTTAAGATATTTAAGGATCCACTCTATACATAATAGCAGTCACAAACACGATTACTTTTAGTTTCCTCGATAGAAAAAAAATCCAAAGTAACCCCAAACAATCTATAGAAAACCTCGATACGGCGTAAATACTGCACGGAAAGTCATCAGGCTTTGTATAACAATAAAATTACATTTTCTCTAAATAGTTATCACATAAAAATTACTGTAACGGTACCAATAACCGTTAACATTTACAGTTATTGTAATAACAATTACAATAGGGGTTTATCTCATTTATTCAAAATAATTTATTTAGGAAAATTTCCTACGATATAAAATTACTATCTTCGTAAATTTTGGGGGTTGCTGTAACGGTCCAGATAACCGTTAACATTTATAAATAGTATAATAACAAATAAAATGAGGGCTTAATACATTTACTCATTTAAAATTAATGTATGATTCTAATTAAATTTAAGATAAGTTAATTTTCATTTACATTCGGATTTGGTACAAAAGCGCTACGTTAGATAACGGAGAGGTAGCAAACTACAAAGTTAAGTGACCATGTGAAAATCAATAAAGTTAGTACCCAAACACAATAGATGGCGCTATTTCAAATAATTTAAGCCAAGAAGTCACGGAAGAATGGTTAGTAATTAATTACGTCTAAATGAGGGACAGATACTATGTAAATTCGGCACTGATTTAAAACCCATGTGTTCTGTTGTTAGTTTAATTGTATCATTACATTAAAATTAGTTATGACATAGAAAAGATCTGCACGTCCTATGTAGATTGTGGGGATGCCAATAGATGGCGTGCTTTATTTTAAATAGGGATGTGCCTTTTTCAATATTATGTTGATATATCATTGAAGTACCGAATATTCAATCGAATTAAATAATTACTTTAGTAAAAACAATACTTGTATTAGATATTTTGTTAGAATATATAATATCCAAATTATAAACTGTTACAGCTAATTTATAGAAGAAATAGTTATATAACTATTGTATTGAACTATTGTACATTGTAGATAACTATCTTATAATCTTACCTAACAATCTATAATGCCAAAAATATAATGTAAATGATTGTTATCTATACTATACCTAGGTTAGGGATTCTAGTAAATGAGAGGGCATGTTGAAACGGGGTTTGTCTCACTTACTTCATAAACATAATTAGAATGGTTAGAGGTTACAATATAGTTGTGCTTGCATTTCAATATTTTCATAGCTAAATGACATAGGTAATTGTCACAAGTGATGGTTATTCGGAGTGGAAAACACTTGGGCTTGCATTAATTAGTGGATTGGAGTTAACAATGCGGGATGCAACTAGTTTTATATAACGGTGCATCTACAATTCTTAGAAATTATATATGGCTGATCAGTAAATGTTTATTGGGGATTTACTTAATCAAACCTCGTAATAATTGGGGAGTATAATTAAATGTTGTGTAGTTTATTTATTATTTTAAACAAATCTGGGTTGTATTTTAAATACTAAAAATATTAAACAAAAATATTGATAGAATGGAGTATCATGGCGACACTAGTTGTTACCTATCGCATGTTTAATTTATGAGTTTAGTGCGGCGCGGCACAAAGGGAAAAATCACACATTGATAGGGTTTAGATGTGTGGAGTCACACGGATAGGATCGCTCTCTCGGACACGTTGGGCTGCTTGAGCGGCTTCGCATGCTTGGGGGCCATCGAGGTGTAAGTTTGCATCAAAGAGGAGTATATATAGAAGCCGCGAAGCGTCGCGCGGGGATTCAGGATTGATATTCGGTCTTGTACGTTTCTCCTGTCGAATTCTTTTAACGGCTGTCCAATTCAGTAAAATTAATGGTGAATCTCTGCTCAAATACTGTTTGTACCTAAATAAGGTTAATTAATAAAACAAACATGTGACTTGTGCCTCAGCTCATGAATTGGTATCTATTTCACGTTAGATTGCGATATTTACCGAGATTGGGTTTTTGAGTGAATTCTGCTCCCATAAGGAATGGAATGTAAATTCATTTTATGTGATAATTCGATCTACATCGATTTGTGTTATAATTGGCCAGTCTGTTAACGCACGAAGTGTGCAAAGCTGTTAATTCGAACCTTTGAAGCTTCCCTTCTTAGTGACAACATAATATTGGCAGCTTATTCCTCCCCGTTAGGCTCGGGTTTATTGTGACTAACCGAGCGGTGCTTTTGCCTAGAAATAGGAGCATCGAAGTCACCGGTTTGGTTGTGGTTTGGCCTGTGCTTGATATAGTCCGTAGTTCCCTGGGACAAGTTCCTGGATTGCGAACTTGGTGGCGTCGTTCTTTGATGGTATCATTACGTGGGCCAAGCTTCATGCAAACTGTCTTACGTTAGGTTGGATGTACTTGACCTTCCCATGACTGTCTCTTGTGTTATAGATTCGGTCTAGGCTTCGGCCATGCGAAAGTCGTCCCGTAGGGCTGGTTAGAGTCTTAGTGCTTTTCGGGCTGACCCCCGCTAGGTAATAGAGTAACATAGTTAGAAGGGTATTTGCACGTCTGGATACCGAGCATCTGGATAATACCCCGTATTAGGTTTGGGAACGGAGATAAAATCACAAAAATAAGACCCGCGAGTCTTTTGTTGGGCTTCTGATTGTATCTCTAGACAGTTTAGGGCCCGTCTTTAAGTGTAGGTTTATTTAATTACTAGGTAGGACATAGGGATATCACGTCGATCTAATATGTTCTACAGAATGCGAATGTATCAATCGGCGGGATTCAGGGACAAGTAGGGTTTTTATTTCAGGTTAACTATGGAGTAAATCACCTAATTCTTGTTGGAGTGTTCCGGCTATTAGAATATCAATACTCATACTCATATTCATTTATTAATAATGAAAAGTTACAATATAAAGTCATCAATTGAATCTTGTTGAATTTTGTATAACCTAGAAGTCAGATCGACTTGCATTTGGCAAATTACGGGAAGCTTGTGTTGTGGTTAGCTCTCTTGTTGGCCAAGCGAAGCCGTGCCAGTTGGTTTTCTCTTATCTAATCAGGGGAGAAACTGACATTATTAAGAGTACTACCTTAAAACCATGATTCTTAGTATACAAGCCAGGAGCATTGAGGCTATTACTATTCAACAAAGATTGAACTAATGACTTTCCAGGTTAATGATAAAACCCTGGTTCTCATAACTTTAGTATTTATTTAAATACTTTCCTAACTAAAAGCTCAAAGAATTCCGATGCCAAAAGAATCATAAGAACATTGTAGTTATAACTACTGCATACATACCTACAGACCAAGTAGAGTCATTTATATATAATTTATAATGACAGACAGACTTTGCCAAAAGATAATGTCCTCTCAGTCCCTTGATTGCTATTTATGAATCTTAACGACTGACATCTATACATACAAGTTACTAGAATGTAATTTAATTATGTGCAAGACACAAGTCCCCATATAAAAGAAAATGTGGAAGACTGCTGTCCAGTCAGGATGCCGAGGCAGATTTTCAAGAGCGGGGCGGGGCTCTTGAATTAACCACAACTAGTTCAATGCTAATATAATATGTACTAAAATCCTTTCTTTTAAATCAAATACAATACTAAGATTGAGCTATTGAATTAATCACAAAACACAAACAGCTCAATGCTAATGTAATACTTAAATTCATTATAATAAATTATATACAGTACTAAGATTGAACTCTAGAATCAACCACAAATAGTTCAATGCTAATATAATATGTACTAAAATCCTTTCTTTTAAATCAAATACAATACTAAGACTGAGATATTGAATTAACCACAACTAGTTCAATGCTAATATAATATGTACTAAAATCCTTTCTTTTAAATCAAATACAATACTAAGACTGAGATATTGAATTAACCACAAACAGTTCAATGCTAATATAATATGTACTAAAATCCTTTCTTTTAAATCAAATACAATACTAAGATTGAGCTATTGAATTAAACACAAACAGCTTAATACTAATGTAATACCTAAATTCATTATAATAAATTATATACAGTACTAAGATTGAACTCTAGAATCAACCACAAATAGTTCAATGCTAACATATACTTAAATTCATGTTAATATTTATATCCCGAAGAATACATTACTTGCATTTACCTTTAACTCTTTGTATGTGACAAGACTGACTGTTTATATCTGAGTTTAATAATGTAGTAGGTATCTTTCAATATGCTAAGGAAGCTAACTTCAGTAATAGGTCTAGGTTTAGAAGTAGGGTCTAGATATTTTAGGCATTATAAGGATTCATCTCAAACCTGTCTTGGGTTTTATTACGGTTGCAAGGTGGAGTCCTCCTTAGACGATCACATGGCCAAAATAGAGATCTAGATTATAAGCGTTAAGTTAAAATCATCATATAACCATTATAAACATTTAAACACATTACCATTTTACCTTAATATCGTATCTTTAACCTTGTAATAAATATAAACCTTTTAATCCATTTAAATATCTTTAAAAATAAATTAGTTTTAAAAATTGTTAAAGGGGGTTGTTACAAATGGGTGTGCCTTAGACCAGGATCAATCATTATAGTTTTTACAAAATTTAGCTTCATAATTATGTACTTGGGTAGGTTAGGAACTAGCACCTTTGCTATAAGTAGATAAAATAAGTGTGTCTTTCTGCCCAGGTGGAATGGCACACAAATTGTTGCTGTGTAGTGATGCGAATGGTTTGAGATGAACAAATTAATAATATGTATTAATAAAATAAATAGGTAACTTGCATAAGAATAGGGAAAATATAATCAGTAAGATGCGGTCAAAATGAAAGAAATTATAGTAATTTTAAATTAATAAATTTAGAAACAAGTCTAAAACCTACAATTATGTTACATAGGATGTTTTCACTGACATAATGGTACTCTCTTTTATTCTACTAAAATTAAAAACTTATAGATTCACAGTCTAGATTATTATAAGTATACTTCAGCAAGTTACTTATAAAATAAGGTTAACACTCAAAATATAGGACATAATCTTTGGTTCAGCATGTTTATTGTCTAGGGATCACACTACCTTCTTCTAGTTTTGTTTTATTAACCCTAGTGAGCTTGAAGGAAAACAAAAGCTTTAAACTGTTTAATTCATAGTTACAGTTAAGTCACGGTAAAACTTTAAAGTTATATGAAATTGCATATAAAGTAGGATTCTATTGTAGCAGGAAACAGAGGAATGTTCTTGTAGAATTTTCAAAATACTTGTAGTGGCGGGCAAGTAATTTCTAATGTCTCAGTTACTTCATCTGAAAGGTAACAACAACACACTTTAGAATCTTATAGGGTTCCGACTAAAAAGTTAGTAATCATACTACAAATATGTTAGGGTATATACAATAAATAAGCAGTTGTTAATTGTAATCGATAGGCTGTACTCTTACCATTAGGCTATAGTTTGCTTAAACTATCACTTAGTTTTCATAATAAAACACAGTTACATTTAATAGGTAAATTTCACTAAATTATTTACATATGTACAACAATTGTCAGCAAGCCAGTTATTAACTAGAATTTTGTTAGATAGATTTTTAACACTTCTTGTTGTCTGCCAACTAGCAGCTTACTGATGGGAGTGGTAAGCCATCATAATACTTTATAAGGCCTTACTATCTCAAGACTAGATTCAACTAAACAAACTATCCGTGTCAATTTATATAAATTGTAATATGTAATTAAATCAGGGTACTACTAGATTTATTTAAAAATTTATTTTTATACACTCACTTGTTAGGATTCCATATCTGTCATCTTTCGTTAGTGGTTGAGTTCGATTAAAAATATAAGCTTCATTAACTTGTCTTACAACGCTGAAAAATATTACAATTATATTAGGATTAACTAAAAATTACATAGGTATAGTTAATTTGATCACCTGAAGGTTAAGTCAGATAACTCCATTTAGGTTTCACAATTTCAATTTAAACAGCTTGAATAGGGAAGGAAAGACTAGATAATAACTAATCTAATGAGCTTCAACTTTGCTATATAAGTACAAATAAGATTGTATTGCAGAATTTACTTCTTACTTTTGAAAATAAATAAGGATTGTGACTTACTTATGTAATGAATGTTTAGGTTGTAGTATGAACAGTAGGAAAGTTCTACATTCATCACTTATACGTTTTATGTAGTTGTCAAGACATGGTTGAACTTCTGGGCTTGTAATTTAGTCATCAAACCAAATCAGGTTGCATTCAATGGTTCTGTAAATATGATAAATAAATTAGGTATGTATGTATCTACAAAAACTCAAATACACACGAAAGATAAGTAAGATATCTGATAGGCAAATATTAGTTAATCAGCATTGATGTTGTGCTTGGTTATAAGGTTAAAGTAAAACGATTACAGGTAGTCATTACAAAGTTAGGTCTAGAAATTTTAAGGTTTACTGGATTGGGGGTTGTAACAATAGGGAATAAGAGGGGTGTCTACTTGCCAAATAAAGATGCAGCGCTACAGCGTAACTGTAATGTATCCATCTTAGGCACTCGTACATTAGAGGTTAGCGGCTTTTCCATTTTGGTCGAAATTTGTAAAGTTCACTGTAGTAACGTCGAGAAATGTACTACAACGTATTTTAACGTATAATTATACTATTAGTGGTCTCACGTAATTCGTAAGTCCAGTTTGTTGTTGCATATAATCCATAGTTCAAATTTTCCTAATTTTCGGTCAAATAGAGATGAGACAATTATGAGTGACGGTTGGTAAATTAGTTCAAATCGATCGAAACTTATGAATTAAGAAACAAATTTAGTTACTCGTAGTTGTAAGGTTTTAAAAATAAGATGGTAACAGGTAAAGGTAATGGTAATGTCGTGATAAGATTCAAGGTAATGTAAGGTATGGAAAAATCTTCGCCATAACAACTTTAATTTCGAACCAAAAACTGTAAGTATACGTAAGTATTTTTATTTTAAAATGCTAACGCTATCTGATAGGTATGTAAAGGAAATAGACAAATTTAGTGGTTACTTTAAATGACTGTATCATAGTTAAAATTTTGAAATACACTTGAAAAATAAAATTAAAATCTGGTCTCAACATAATTCGGAAAACAATGCTTCATTGTTTGTATGTTTGTAATTTCTCTTGTTTGAACATCTTGACCTACCTTAGTGAAATTGGCAAAGGAGAGAATATTGAAATACATTTTAATTAATTGCGACTAATTACATACAGGTGAAATAACAAGGTACAACTTTACCATTGTATCGATTAAAAAAAAAATGTAATCAAATTAGAAATCAACATATCTATCTATTGAGGGAAAAGAAATGTTTGACATTTCATTCAAAACTTTCTTAATATAGCATCGTACGGTCGACATTTGCCAAAGTCAAGTAGTTTAATATTTATAGAGCGATGTTAACTCGATAAGCTTTGGTCGCTGTTCAGAGTCACAGAAATAAATCTGTCATAATAAGTCACATAGTCACAGTCAAGACCTCAAAGAATAATATTAGCGCTTATGATAGTTCTCGTTTAGTAAAATTGTCATACTCATAATGTTCTTTAGACATAATGTTAATAATGACTGTATAAATATGTTTGTGTAAATTTTATATTTGATTTCAGGAAAATGTAGTATTCTTCGGAAGGAAAGTCATCAAATGTATAATTTGTACGTAATCAAAATAGGAAGCAAATTGTGTTCTTATAGCGCGGCTAGACATAGGCTAAAAAGAAAAAAAAAAAAAAAAAAAACCAACCTGCAAAGTCTACGCCCTCTAACGTTCAGTAGCGGAATTTATTGAGTTGAGAAGCGAAGTCGAAACGGGATCAATAAAACATCAATGGAAGTAGAGGCAATGATTCGGGATAGAGTCTACAGATGGCGTTATGAGCAACAAAAAGTAATTACAGGGCTTGAATTACGAAAATTACAATTATTTTAGCTAGCAATTAACGTACCTAGTATCTATTGTTTAAAACGTACAGTTATTAAGGCGGCAAATTTAAAAAAGTATTACTTTTTAAGATTTGATTAATAGAGGCGGTAAATTTGAAATTATTATTTCAACTCGTTTATTCGTGGAAGAATTGAATTTACTAGGCTTGGTGGAGAATTTCGTAAAATTATTATTTTGTAGGTTCCGCGATTTAAGAAAGCAAAGATGGGGGGTTGCCTCATAACAACTTACTTCGTGAAATTTACGTAAGATTTTATTTTAACAACATCGACGTAAATATTTGTGTAAATTCTCAATCTGAATAAATTCATTTAGTTAACTGATGTTAAGTAGACTTGCTAGGAAACAATATGGAGTGTAAGGGCATCGTAATTTTCACGGATTTCTAATACGAAATTTGTTAGATTGAGTTGGAGGTGGAATTTAGTCTAGGAACGGTTTATGACGTGGTGCAAATTTTTAGATTAAAAAAAAATAGGCGAGACCTATATTCAACAGTGGACGTCCTACGGCTCAGATGATATAGATGTAAAAATTATGAAATGTACCTATTGATTATAAAAATAAAATTATACTTATGGAAAAATGTTTTCTTTTATTGGGGGTGGAAAAAAAAAACCTAATAAAGCATTGCTAAAAAACGAATTTTGTGCTTATTGTGTTGGACTCAAATATCACTATCCCTACATGACTTGGTAATTGGTATTCGGTAAAGGTCTACACAGGTATTGGTTTTGATTTTAAAGGTATTAAATTATTTTTAAAAAAATAAATAAAAATAAAGGTAATGCGGTGGTAGTTTTATTTGTTTAATTTAAAGAAGTTTTGTTATTTATCATTTAATGTTTGTTCAGTAATGGTGCAAAATTTTATAGACTCTTGGACCTTAGATGGTGTTATTCTATTGGATCATTGGGGCGAGGGGTTACAGTTGGGAATATACATAGATAGATAGATTGTTCGGTGGGAATCGAAACTATACGTATAATATTGGAATATATATTCTATATATGATTATATATGTACATCTTTATATTGATAGATAGAATGAAGCAGTTTAATAACACTGTCGGAATGGGAGTCGTTTGTCAGAATTTGGGGTTTGACAAAACATTTACTCAAGTTGACCTTTATAAAGGAGGTTTGGTGTTAGGTTAGGCCAGCTGGCATTTCATCAACAGACGTTGATTTTATAAAGGTCTTTTACTCTACAAAGTATGAAAATCTGATCTGGTACACTGCACATTCTCCAAAGGAAAGTAATCTGAGTTCTACTAACATCTCTTGGTGGGATATTGACGCTATACGGAATTTAATCCATTTTGCTTAAGGGATCTGCTAAATCTGGAGGGGATGTATGGGCAACTCCTGATAAACGGAAAGTAGGTTTGTTGAGGAGTGGTCTATTCGTCTGTGGCTAGCGCTGTTTGGACTCACAACCCAAATCTTTCTCAGGTTTAGGGGGTTCTGTGGAAGGGAGAATTTTTCTTTATTGTTGATATATTATCAAGCTTGGAGATGGAGGTTTTATGATGATTACATTCTTGTTGGTTTAAAAACACAACTTAATCATATTGTGTTAGGGAAAATACACCTACATTAGTTGACATATAGTTATATTGTTGGAACTCGAATACTGACAAATTTAACTTGCACCTTTACATAAATTTCCTTTCCATGTTTAACGTTGATGTTTACTATAAATATTTGTAAATTAAAATTAATTTCTTTGGGAAAAATTTTCTACGATATAAAAATTAATATCTTCGTAAATTTTGGGGGTTGCTGTAACGGTACCAATAACCGTTAACATTTACAATTATTGTAATAACAATTACAATAGGGGTTTATCTCATTTATTCAAAATAATTTATTTAGGAAAATTTCCTACGATATAAAATTACTATCTTCGTAAATTTTGGGGGTTGCTGTAACGGTCCAGATAACCGTTAACATTTATAAATAGTATAATAACAAATAAAATGAGGGCTTAATACATTTACTCATTTAAAATTAATGTATGATTCTAATTAAATTTAAGATAAGTTAATTTTCATTTACATTCGGATTTGGTACAAAAGCGCTACGTTAGATAACGGAGAGGTAGCAAACTACAAAGTTAAGTGACCATGTGAAAATCAATAAAGTTAGTACCCAAACACAATAGATGGCGCTATTTCAAATAATTTAAGCCAAGAAGTCACGGAAGAATGGTTAGTAATTAATTACGTCTAAATGAGGGACAGATACTATGTAAATTCGGCACTGATTTAAAACCCATGTGTTCTGTTGTTAGTTTAATTGTATCATTACATTAAAATTAGTTATGACATAGAAAAGATCTGCACGTCCTATGTAGATTGTGGGGATGCCAATAGATGGCGTGCTTTATTTTAAATAGGGATGTGCCTTTTTCAATATTATGTTGATATATCATTGAAGTACCGAATATTCAATCGAATTAAATAATTACTTTAGTAAAAACAATACTTGTATTAGATATTTTGTTAGAATATATAATATCCAAATTATAAACTGTTACAGCTAATTTATAGAAGAAATAGTTATATAACTATTGTATTGAACTATTGTACATTGTAGATAACTATCTTATAATCTTACCTAACAATCTATAATGCCAAAAATATAATGTAAATGATTGTTATCTATACTATACCTAGGTTAGGGATTCTAGTAAATGAGAGGGCATGTTGAAACGGGGTTTGTCTCACTTACTTCATAAACATAATTAGAATGGTTAGAGGTTACAATATAGTTGTGCTTGCATTTCAATATTTTCATAGCTAAATGACATAGGTAATTGTCACAAGTGATGGTTATTCGGAGTGGAAAACACTTGGGCTTGCATTAATTAGTGGATTGGAGTTAACAATGCGGGATGCAACTAGTTTTATATAACGGTGCATCTACAATTCTTAGAAATTATATATGGCTGATCAGTAAATGTTTATTGGGGATTTACTTAATCAAACCTCGTAATAATTGGGGAGTATAATTAAATGTTGTGTAGTTTATTTATTATTTTAAACAAATCTGGGTTGTATTTTAAATACTAAAAATATTAAACAAAAATATTGATAGAATGGAGTATCATGGCGACACTAGTTGTTACCTATCGCATGTTTAATTTATGAGTTTAGTGCGGCGCGGCACAAAGGGAAAAATCACACATTGATAGGGTTTAGATGTGTGGAGTCACACGGATAGGATCGCTCTCTCGGACACGTTGGGCTGCTTGAGCGGCTTCGCATGCTTGGGGGCCATCGAGGTGTAAGTTTGCATCAAAGAGGAGTATATATAGAAGCCGCGAAGCGTCGCGCGGGGATTCAGGATTGATATTCGGTCTTGTACGTTTCTCCTGTCGAATTCTTTTAACGGCTGTCCAATTCAGTAAAATTAATGGTGAATCTCTGCTCAAATACTGTTTGTACCTAAATAAGGTTAATTAATAAAACAAACATGTGACTTGTGCCTCAGCTCATGAATTGGTATCTATTTCACGTTAGATTGCGATATTTACCGAGATTGGGTTTTTGAGTGAATTCTGCTCCCATAAGGAATGGAATGTAAATTCATTTTATGTGATAATTCGATCTACATCGATTTGTGTTATAATTGGCCAGTCTGTTAACGCACGAAGTGTGCAAAGCTGTTAATTCGAACCTTTGAAGCTTCCCTTCTTAGTGACAACATAATATTGGCAGCTTATTCCTCCCCGTTAGGCTCGGGTTTATTGTGACTAACCGAGCGGTGCTTTTGCCTAGAAATAGGAGCATCGAAGTCACCGGTTTGGTTGTGGTTTGGCCTGTGCTTGATATAGTCCGTAGTTCCCTGGGACAAGTTCCTGGATTGCGAACTTGGTGGCGTCGTTCTTTGATGGTATCATTACGTGGGCCAAGCTTCATGCAAACTGTCTTACGTTAGGTTGGATGTACTTGACCTTCCCATGACTGTCTCTTGTGTTATAGATTCGGTCTAGGCTTCGGCCATGCGAAAGTCGTCCCGTAGGGCTGGTTAGAGTCTTAGTGCTTTTCGGGCTGACCCCCGCTAGGTAATAGAGTAACATAGTTAGAAGGGTATTTGCACGTCTGGATACCGAGCATCTGGATAATACCCCGTATTAGGTTTGGGAACGGAGATAAAATCACAAAAATAAGACCCGCGAGTCTTTTGTTGGGCTTCTGATTGTATCTCTAGACAGTTTAGGGCCCGTCTTTAAGTGTAGGTTTATTTAATTACTAGGTAGGACATAGGGATATCACGTCGATCTAATATGTTCTACAGAATGCGAATGTATCAATCGGCGGGATTCAGGGACAAGTAGGGTTTTTATTTCAGGTTAACTATGGAGTAAATCACCTAATTCTTGTTGGAGTGTTCCGGCTATTAGAATATCAATACTCATACTCATATTCATTTATTAATAATGAAAAGTTACAATATAAAGTCATCAATTGAATCTTGTTGAATTTTGTATAACCTAGAAGTCAGATCGACTTGCATTTGGCAAATTACGGGAAGCTTGTGTTGTGGTTAGCTCTCTTGTTGGCCAAGCGAAGCCGTGCCAGTTGGTTTTCTCTTATCTAATCAGGGGAGAAACTGACATTATTAAGAGTACTACCTTAAAACCATGATTCTTAGTATACAAGCCAGGAGCATTGAGGCTATTACTATTCAACAAAGATTGAACTAATGACTTTCCAGGTTAATGATAAAACCCTGGTTCTCATAACTTTAGTATTTATTTAAATACTTTCCTAACTAAAAGCTCAAAGAATTCCGATGCCAAAAGAATCATAAGAACATTGTAGTTATAACTACTGCATACATACCTACAGACCAAGTAGAGTCATTTATATATAATTTATAATGACAGACAGACTTTGCCAAAAGATAATGTCCTCTCAGTCCCTTGATTGCTATTTATGAATCTTAACGACTGACATCTATACATACAAGTTACTAGAATGTAATTTAATTATGTGCAAGACACAAGTCCCCATATAAAAGAAAATGTGGAAGACTGCTGTCCAGTCAGGATGCCGAGGCAGATTTTCAAGAGCGGGGCGGGGCTCTTGAATTAACCACAACTAGTTCAATGCTAATATAATATGTACTAAAATCCTTTCTTTTAAATCAAATACAATACTAAGATTGAGCTATTGAATTAATCACAAAACACAAACAGCTCAATGCTAATGTAATACTTAAATTCATTATAATAAATTATATACAGTACTAAGATTGAACTCTAGAATCAACCACAAATAGTTCAATGCTAATATAATATGTACTAAAATCCTTTCTTTTAAATCAAATACAATACTAAGACTGAGATATTGAATTAACCACAACTAGTTCAATGCTAATATAATATGTACTAAAATCCTTTCTTTTAAATCAAATACAATACTAAGACTGAGATATTGAATTAACCACAAACAGTTCAATGCTAATATAATATGTACTAAAATCCTTTCTTTTAAATCAAATACAATACTAAGATTGAGCTATTGAATTAAACACAAACAGCTTAATGCTAATGTAATACCTAAATTCATTATAATAAATTATATACAGTACTAAGATTGAACTCTAGAATCAACCACAAATAGTTCAATGCTAACATATACTTAAATTCATGTTAATATTTATATCCCGAAGAATACATTACTTGCATTTACCTTTAACTCTTTGTATGTGACAAGACTGACTGTTTATATCTGAGTTTAATAATGTAGTAGGTATCTTTCAATATGCTAAGGAAGCTAACTTCAGTAATAGGTCTAGGTTTAGAAGTAGGGTCTAGATATTTTAGGCATTATAAGGATTCATCTCAAACCTGTCTTGGGTTTTATTACGGTTGCAAGGTGGAGTCCTCCTTAGACGATCACATGGCCAAAATAGAGATCTAGATTATAAGCGTTAAGTTAAAATCATCATATAACCATTATAAACATTTAAACACATTACCATTTTACCTTAATATCGTATCTTTAACCTTGTAATAAATATAAACCTTTTAATCCATTTAAATATCTTTAAAAATAAATTAGTTTTAAAAATTGTTAAAGGGGGTTGTTACATTACCAAAATATGATTTTGCTTGAACAAACGAAGGAAATACCTAAATTTTTGCGCGTTTCTTCCATTCTAAGCAGAGCTACCACGCTGTCCCCCTATCCGCTTTAGTACCGCTTCGACTGTCGGACGGGGAGGTTGTGTCGCTGTTGAGGTTGCTTTTACGTACGATCACAAAGTAAACGAACCGGATCAACAAATTTGCCACTTGTAGGCATAGACAGGTGGCCGAGTGGTATCGGTACCTGATTCTAATCCGCAGTCACGGGATCGAAACCCACCAACACTCGAAGATTATTTTTGCACACAAATTTTGTTGTATTTTATTTTATTTTTTTAACAGACTCGATTTTATAAATTATAATAAAATTAAATAATATATAATTTTCATAGGACATTACACACAGCGCCATCTGACTCCTAACTAAGCAAAGCTTGTACTATGGAAGTCAGATAACTGATAGGTAATACTTCAATACTTTTTTTGTAAATACATACAGTACATCCAAATACAGAACAAACATTTGTTTACATCACAAAATGCTTGTCCTGGGTGGGAATCGAACCCACGCCTTGGAGCAGACATACAGGGCTGTCAATTTTAAAAGGAGGAGGTTTTCAATGCGTCAATTTTTTTTGTAATGGTTTGATATGCTAGGCCTGCTATACTCTAAGTGTGTTCCGCGGAACCTTAGGGTTCCGCGATACCTCTGTAGGGGTTCCGCAAGAATTTAGAAAAAAAATCAAAACACCTGTCTCTGGTCGAACGTTTTGACTCCGCGGCCGCGCATAGGTTTATTTATTTATTTATTTGTATTTGTATAAACATGTGTTACAATAGCTGGTACAATATCTCATAAGTTACTTACTAGTTACTAAGTAGTTTACACACAATCTAGTACCTACTCTAACCTTAGATTAAGATTCTACTAACCTCTCCTCTTTTTGTACTGTAAAATTGTATAAAAAAAAAGTAATAATAGTAATAATTTTGTAACTAAAGTTGACAAAGGTCACGGACCCCAGCGTCTGTGGAGCGTATAATAAAAAAAAAAAAAAAAAAAAAAGTAGTTTACTTGGTGGTAGATCTCCTTAGCAGGAGGTCGTCTAGGTAGGTACCACCGCAGTACCAGATATTCTGCCGCCAAGCAGTAGTGTGTAAACATTAATGTGTTCCGGTTTGAAGGGTACTGCAGCTAGCGAAATTACTGGGCTGTTGAGACTAACCATCGAAAGTCTCAAAGTAATGAGCACCAAAGAAGCGATGCCCTGGACTTTGTTTTGTTACTCAAAGTTCTGGGTATCGCTGTAATGGTCATGGACAGGCGTTATCTCTTACCATCAGGAGAGGGTCTCGTTCGTCTCATTATTTGTCACATAAAAAAAAAAAAAAAAAGAAAAAAAAAAGTTTGGTATCAACATGTATACTTGTATACTTGTGAGCGCGCTGTCCCTTTGATAAAAGCCGCCTCTGAATTAGACACTATAGTTGTCAACAAGCGACTTTCGACTCTAACTTCAAAAAATAAAGTCGAGATTGTTTACAACGCAATTTTTATATTTCTCATTTTATTTTTGCTTTTTGTTTATCAAATCCCATTAGTTACTTTTTTTTTAATATCTTCTATTATTGTACTTGCCATATGGTAAAGTAAGTAATAATTAGTAACTGTTACATTGTACTTTTATTATGCTTATTAATAAAGATTCTTTATTAAAAAACACACTTTTAAAAACTATTGTTTTATTGTAGGGTTCCATCAAGTATTTTGCTTCTCAAAAGGGTTCCGACACCAAAAAAGTTTGAGAACCACTGTGCTAGGCTATGTTTGACCACAGCTCACCTGATGTTAAGAGAAGGCGTGGTCGAAGATGGTAAAGCACACCTAGCCTGGAATGGAACTGGCTCTCAAGTGAGGCTGCCAGAACACATGGTTAGATGCTTGGGGACATAATATTTTCAACTCATGTGTGGTAGCTAGCCAGCCGAGTACTAGAGAGTACGCTACCACCACGCTATGGTTTCCTCACGATGTTTTCCTTCATCGGCAGCTCGAGCTCATTGTTAGGTTTGAACCCACGCCCTTCGGCATGCGAACCGACCGCGTCAACCACGGAGCTATCATCGCTACAAAAATGTATGTATGTTAAATAAATATAAATAAATAAATATCGTAGGACTATACACACAGCGCCATCTGGCCCCAAACTAAGCAGAGCTTGTGTGATGGAAGTCAGATAACTGATAGAATACATAAATACTTTTTTTTTGTAAATACATACTTATACATATACATACAGAACACCCAGACACGGAACAAACATTTGTTTATTCACAAAATGTTTGCCCTGAATGGGAATCGAACCCACCCCCTACAGCTCTCAAGGCAGATATACTACTAATGAACCAACGGGGCTGTCTGTTACGCGATAATTCCGCTAATTATGAATCGATTTTGATAATTCTTTTTTTGCTTGATAGATCTGAGGTGGTCTCATATAAATTTTATCGAAATCGGTGGAGCAATTTTAAAAAATCAACATAAATATAAAAATTGTATACGTCGACAACATTTTCATTTACTCCGAAACCTCGCTGTTTCATTAGAGTATAGATAAATAAAATAAATGAAAAAGCAAATCCAATATGGCCGCCATCAAAATAGAGGTTTACATATTTTTCCACAACTCCTATAATATGGGTATCAAATAAAAGGGCTTGACTAGTAGAATAGAGCAAACTTTAAAAGAAGCAAATCCAATATGGCCGCTAACAAAATGGCGGATTACATATTTTTTCACAATACCATCAATATGGGTATCAAATGAAAGGGCTTGACTAGTAGAATAGATTATAATAAAAAAAAGCAAATCCAATATGGCCGCCATCAAACTAGAGGATTACATATTTTTCCACCACTCCTATAATATGGGTATCAAATAAAAGGGCTTGACTAGCAGAATAGAGCAAACTTTAAAAGAAGCAAATCCAATATGGTCGCTAACAAAATAGCGGATTGCATATTTTTTCACAATACCATCAATATGGGTATCAAATGAAAGGGCTTGATTAGTAGAATAGATTATAATAAAAAAAAGCAAATCCAATATGGCCGCCAACAAAATGGCAGATTACATATTTTTTCACTACAACCTCAATATAGGTATCAAAATTAAATGAATGGGATTGACTAGTAGAATGGAGAATACTTTAAAGTTAATCCAATATGGCCGCCAACAAACATTAAAACAAACATCTATGTTTTTCACAAAAAAATTCGGGAATTGAACCCATGCCACAAAGCTATATTCTACTAAAAAAGAAATATTTATTATTATTTTATTTTAATTTAGTATTTTTTAAATGACTTCTCCAAAATGGATATGCGAGTAAAGCCATGGGTAAAGTAATAAACTATTTTTTTTAATAATTATGCACATCATTATTTTGAATCAATCAATTATGAACATACTAAAGTATATTACATAAACACCCAAACAAAACAAACATCTATGTTCTTCTCATCAAAATTTGCCCTCGGCGGGAATCGAACCCATGCCATACAACTCATGACGCAAACGTAACATGATGCTGACTGGGTAGTCAAAATAATAATATATAATTCGTCAGTGGAAAGGAAAAAAGTGAGGTGTATCGTAGGAGTTGCTTACGGTATGTCATATTCTTAGGTTCCATAGTGTTATAATAAATTAATTATTTTCAATAGATAAAATAGGGTATTAAAAATGTTCAGTTACATATAATAAGAAATACACAAATTTACAAACAAAAAAACCTACTCCATGGCCCTTAGGCCAACTAAACGCACTGCTTCAATGAAACAGCTAGGGTTTTTAATACTTTTGTTGATTTTTTTTTTACTTGCTCGACCGATTTCGATAAAAAATATATGGGACCATCTCTGAAGT
Source organism: Biston betularia (assembly GCA_905404145.2). Lineage (NCBI taxonomy): Eukaryota > Metazoa > Arthropoda > Insecta > Lepidoptera > Geometridae > Biston > Biston betularia. The sequence goes on along the minus strand of FR989879.1, from coordinate 12,417,168 downwards.
ATGGATCAACAAACCAAAAAAAAGAATCATCAAAATCGATTCATAATTGGCGGAATTAGCAGGAGGTCGTCTAGGTAGGTACCACCGCAGTACTAGATATTCTGCCGCCAAGCAGTAGTGTGTAAACATTACTGTGTTCCGGTTTGAAGGGTATTGCAGCTAGCGCAATTACTGGGCTGTTGAGACTAACCATCTAGTCTCAAAGTAATGAGTGCCAAAGCAGCGATGCCCTGGACTTTGTTTTGTTACTCAATGTTCTGTGTATCGTTGCAATGGTCATGGACAAGCGTTATCTCTTAACATCAGGACAGTGACTCGATCGTCTTATTACTTTTACATAAATAAAAGAAAACATTGTCGAATTGAGAACCTCCACCATTTAAAATCGAGTCGGTTAAAAAAAAAAAAATAGATAGATAGATATAACTCTTTATTGTGGGCATCATAAATAGAAAAGAGTACAGAGAATAAAGAACCTTATGAACTAGTGCCACAAGTGGCGGCCTTATCACTAACAGCGATCTCTTCCAAGCAACCAAGAAAAGAAAAAATACAATAGAGAACATAAAAAACAGACGGGAGATGTAACAATAATAAGAAAAAAATAAAATAAAAATAAAACGTATTATAAAAATAATAAGTATACAAAAATAATCGTATTATAATGTATTTAAAAAAAAAACGAAATATTTATGTATTATATTTATTTAAAATACCTATCAACAAAATTTGTGTGCAAAAATAATATTCCGTATTAATATAGTGTTGATTTCGATCCCGTGACTATGTGGCCGTACTCATACAGCTTGTTACCACTCGGCCACCAGTCTACTAACGTAAGCGGCAAAATTGTTGATCCAGTTCGTCTACTTAGCAGTTTAAGTATTTAGCTCAAACCGGTTTTCATTTCGCCGCCGTATGTGTATCGACAATGCCTGTCGCGCGTGGCGCCGACGGCGGCGCGCGGCACTAGCTGTTCGCTCGTGTGCCTTGCGCACTCACACACGGAGCGCACAGAATACCTAAAATCGACTAGAGAAATGAACTCGGTAGGTCCTTAAACTTGTGAGAGATGCGAATTTATGTTACATAATTATTATAGGTACATAATTATTATTATGTGTAATTTAAATCCAAAGTAAACATTATTCCTTCAATGATTTTTTTTATACCTTATAAGTTCGCGTTTGACCACATCTTTTTTTTTTTTACCCTGCCTGATATGTGCTGGAACACCTTTACTAGAAAGGAACCTGTTTTTCTTTGGAATCGATTTCTTCGAGGCAACCGTATTAATAAATATGTGAAGTTTGGGCAGCGTGGTGGACTATGACCTAAATCGTCTCATAATGAGAAGAAGCTCACGCCCAGCAGAGGGACAGTTCATACAAACGGTTGATTCAGAAATCCCAGTAACATTACAAATGTGAAAGTTTGGATGAATGGATGTTTGTTACTCCTTCACGCAAAAACTACTAAACGGATTTGTATGAAACTTAGTATCGAGGTAGCTGAGACCCTGGATTAACACATAGGCTACTTTTTATCCCGATATCATGTAGCGGGTAACACCGCGGGGTGCAGCTAGTGTAATTAATCGAAAGCTGTTTCTCTGCATCGCGCGTTTACTCCGCGCCTGTACAGCCCTGTATAAGCCAAAACAGTGGGTTATTAACTCTGTTATTGTTATTGCTCCATTAAATCCACATCAAGGTGTGCTATTCCGTCAAGGGAGGCCGTTATGCCGCTACTAAACTTATCTAGTGGATAATTTAGCCAGAGGTTTGACACGGAAATTTGATGTGAGATGGTAAAATGGTAATGAGGTGGCTGTTTCTAAGAGCGCTGGGTTTGATCGCTGTTTTGTACGATGCGATCTCGAGATACAAGAAATTGGTTATGATCGAAAAGGCTTGCGTTGCGCAATTCTTATTTTTATAACTCACTAGCTACCCGCCCCGGCTATGGGTATACTAATAAAGAATATTATACCAAAATTAAATCGTTCATTAATTTTAAATGTAAAAGTAATGAGACGATAGATGCGGTCTCCTGATAGTAAGAGATAACGCATGTCCATGACCATCGCAGCGATACACAGAACTTTGAGTAGCAAACAAATTCCGGGGCATCGCTGCTTTGGCACTCAATACTTTGAGACTTTGGATGGTTTCTCAACAGCCCAGTAATTTCACTAGCTGCAGTACCCTTCAAACCGAAACACGGTAATGTTTACACACTACTGCTTGGTGGCAGAATATCTGGCACTGCGGTGGTACCTACCTAGACGACTTCCTGCTAAGGAAATCTACCACCATGTAAATAATAATTTCGTAACGGTGATAGCTCAGTGGTTACCCAGGTTTTTAGGGTTCCATACCTAAAGTGTAAAATGGGACCTTTTTTTTTTTTATTGTTGACAGACTAGCTGTTTGACCACAGCTCACCTGATGTTAAGTGAAGGTGTGGTCGAAGATGGTAAAGCACACCTAACCTGGAATGGAACTGGCTCTCTACTAAGACACCCGTCTGTTCGTCAGTCTGTCTGTCCGCCTGTCACCAGGCTGTATCTCATGAACCGTGATAGTGAGATAGTTGAAATTTTCACAGATGATGTATTTCTGTTGCCGCTATACGAACAAATACTAATGTAAATATTATTATTTTTGCCGTTTTTATAAATAATGGTACGGAACCCTTCGTGTGCGAGTCCAAATCGCACTTGGCCGGTGTTTTTATTGCGAAAGCATTTTACTATCTACAGCGCTTTAAATACACAACCATAAAAGTTAAATTATACCTAACTCTTGTTCACTGGTTAATGATATGGTAAACTTACCAGTACAATACTAAAACATTCCCACTTCCCAGATAGTAATTTGTACCACAAAGAACTTATTGTTACCAACGTTAACAATATTATTTCCCAAACTGTCCTCAGCATTCCGCCCATTATTGTCATAATTCTCAACTTCCCTAACAATAACTTTACGCATAATAATCGGTGGTGTTGCCAGCTAAATGTAAAAAACCTCCTTTTATATAGATTTTAAATTATTTAACATTAACTCAAGGTTCTTTATTGAGGTTAAAATGCGCAAAATAACTAAAAAAATATCTAATTGCAATTTTATTTAGGGAAGCATATAAGTGATTATAGAAAAGTGTTTACGTAAAATCTTGATTAGCTGAGTTGGTAATTTATTTTCAAGCAAGCGAGTCACCTGATAGTATGTGGTTATTTTCATCTGTAGGCAGTTGAAACACCGAACGCATAAAAACACTACTATTTAAAACTTGCTGCGTAAACGACAAAATTGGTGGATATTTCACACAGCGCTTAGCTTATTCTAAAATAAGAAAAACCTGTACTATGAACGCCAAATTACTGATAGAATAATTTAATATTTTTTTGTGAATACATTCAAAGTACAAATATCCACGATCATCACTTATTAGTCTATATGGGAATTGAACTCACGCCCTGTAGCCTACAAAGTAGAGCTAATACCAAATGTAATAACACAGCAATAAAATTTACAAACACTTAATAAAATCTTCCATCTAAGTCTTCCTATAAAATAAGGAAGTTCTCCCTAACTGGCAACCCCGAAAATCAGTTCGGTGTAGAACAAAATCGATAGTAGATTTATTACAACCCACTTAGTTAACACTTTCAAGGACTACAGAGTACTAATGGCTCTCAAACTAGTAACAATATAAGCTTTCCCCATAGTTTCGAACGGAACTAGCTCTATGACCATTAGTAGCAATTAAATTATTGTGAGTTTCGTTTATCTTTTGACCGATTTTATGAAGATAATTTTTATTGTCTTTTGTCGTGTTTGTTTTTTTAACTGATTACACATTTATGATTAGGTTTTTTTTAATGTCAATGTAATGAACGTTCTGATGCTAAGACAAAACGCTTGTTATATCTGTAAGTTTTAGTGTGCTAATTTCGAAACTAGATGGCGCTCGAATTAAATTAGTACGCGCAACCAAAATAAACAAAATATTAGTTTTTTTTTTTTTATGTTTGACAGGCCAGGTGTTTGACCACAGCTCACCTGATGTTAAGTGAAGGTGTGGTCGAAGATGGTAAAGCACACCTAGCCTGGAATGGAACTGGCTCTCAAGTGAGGCTGCCGGAACACACCGTTAGATGCTTGGCGGCAGATTTTCAACTATTAGTGTAGTAATCGGTGCAAAGTAATTACATTCATCACAGAAAGTTACTGTTTACTAGTGAAAAGTGAATTTGGTAACTTCGTGTACAGTTTTGTCTTTGGCACAGTATCTAGAACTTCAAAAAACAAATAACACAATAAGCCTTGTTATTTGGGCAGTCATTTTCAAACATACTATACCTAGTTAATTTCATCTCAATTCCACTAACATTATAAATGTGAAAGTTTGGTTGATGAATGGAAGTTTGCTACTCTTTCACGCAAAAACTACTAATCGGATTTAGATGGAATTTTGTATGGAGGTAGTTGAGACCCTGAATTAACACATAAGCTACTTTTTATCCCGAAAACATGTAGCGGGTAACACCGCAGAGCGCAGCTAGTTTATGTGTAAATATTTAACTTCTATAAACAGCGTAAGCGATACGCCCTTCTAAAGCATTTGTTTTTACTTGATTCGTGATTGAAAAACATACCATCAATACAAACTATTAATAAGCTAAGCCATTAACGATATTACATAATTGGTTTCTCTTGCCCTGCTTACAGATTTGTGTATCTAATAAAACAGAACTGCTAACAAGTTTATGGTTTTGTCAATCCGGTCAAACCAGATCCGGCAATTATAATTAACGACTCATTGGATCTTCACTAGTTGTAATGTTTATTAGCATTTTTAGAGATGGAACACACTACGGTCGACTTGGCCGGAATAAATAAATACCGTAGAAGGACATTATACGGCGTTATCTTTTCTTAAATTCATTCAACAAACAAAATAAATTACAATCAACAAAAACAGCTAATCTCAAGGATTGAACGGGATTGCAATTCAGATCATAGATAGATATAACTCTTTATTGTGCACATCATATATAGTAAAAAGTACAGAGAACAAAAAACCTTATTAACTAGTGACACAAGTGGCGGCCTTATCGCATCAATCATGTGTGCAATATTGGTTTAGTTTTCTATACAAGCTTACATTACAAATGCGTAACGAGTGTTATATATGATAAGGTAATATGTAAGGTAAGGTAAGGTAGGTGGGTATATTACTTTGAGACTTTCGATGGTAAGTAGGTATATAAACAGTTCTGTAATTTCGCTAGCTCTACCCTTCAAAGCGGAACACAGTAACTGTAACTTTTATACACAACTGCTTGGCGGCAAAATATCTGACACTGCACTAGTGCGGTGCAGCCGCGGATCTTAATTTTTTCTGACCCAAAAAATTTTGTGATGCATTCTCCTGTTAGCGTTAGAGACAAATTATTTTTCTACTAAATATTTTTTCAATTTTATTTTTATTTTTTCAGTCAGCGTTAATAAGTATCTTATAAAGTTATGTGCTTTATCTTCGTTCACATCATCACTTACCATCAGGAGGGTTGGTGGAAATTAAACGCGTTAAAAACAATTGGGATTTTATTACTTCAAACACGAATATGGCGCCCCGTGACATTGCCGCCCGGGGTACATACCCTGGCCCCTCCCCCCAGACCCAGGGCTACATAGATGGCCTCCAGTGAACCAGTCAATCATAAAAATGTTGGAATAATAATAAGCTTAGTTTAGCTTAGCTTTGCTTAGTTTGGCGTCAGATGGCGCTGTGTAAAAAAATATAATTATAACTGGCTATGTGGGATGTTGATTCGACGATCATTGTCCCGATAGTTGTCACGGTAAACGGTATTATAGCGAAGAGTCCCCACCAACATCTTAAGAGACTCTCGCTAGACGGTTGAGTCAAGGATCAGCTTCAAAAGGCAGTGATCCTTGACACGGCGCGCATTGTGAGGAGGTTCCTCACTCTGCAGCCCTAACCACCGGCAGCTCGAGCCCTACCCCGCTACCGGCGGCACCCTAGTTTTAAAAGTTTTTTATATTATTTATGTTTTATATATTTAATGTAAACAAAAATTCAAAATAAAAAAAAATATAATGGTAATGGAAATGATTGAGTCATCTCTAGTTTCGGAATGATACAGTTCATCTGACCTTTAACTACTTGTGTCTATTTTGTCTTACCACATTAATATAATGTAAACATTAATCAAGTTGTAAAGATTCCTCGACGTGTTGGCGCCTTTATAAAACTCAATTTTTTTATGTTAGTTATCTAAATTATTCTTAGTATTCATAAAAATACTAAAAAATATATTTGTTGCTGACTTTACGAATTCACTGGAATTATTAGACTAGAATGTTGGTATTAGGTCGTTTTAAAATTTTATTTCTAGATAAATAAAAATCGTTTTTCGGGAGGTACTAAATTATTATACACCATTTTTAAAAATAAAGGAAAAGCATTTTCAGAGTAACACATCGAAACCTATCAAGATATTTTACTATACTACACACATAATTTGCGGTTTAATGTATTTGCAAACACACTGTTAGACGGTTGGCGGCAGAATTTCAACATAAGGGGTGGTAGTTAGCCAGCCGAGTACTAAAGTACACTACAACAATGTTATGGTTTCCTCACGATGTTTTCCTTCACCAGCTCAAGCTCAATGTTCGGGTATGTACGCACACACTTCGGCGTTTGAACCGAACGCGCTAGCCACTGATTTTCTTTCTTTCTTTAATATTGCTCTTATTATTATCTTTTTGTTAAATTATTATCATTAATTTTTTTTCTTTTGCTTTTTTTGTTACATAAATGTAAATGTGTATCTTTTTTTTTTTTTTATAGTAGATAGGCTTGCGTTTGACCGCCAGCCTGCCTGATGTTAAGCGAAGATGCGGTCTACGGTGGAGCACGCTCGCCTAGAAGAAACCGATTCACTCGCGACTTGAAGGTACCCAGACTATATTCATTGGGAAACACCCACTCGGGCAGCTGATTCCAATGTCTAGCGGTACGCATGAAAAAGGTGGAATCAAACCGCTTAGTTCGAGCTTTTGGAACATCAACCATGAAGCGGTGACGCTTTTCGTATCGTTTTTATGTCAATAAAACAATTTGAATTCTAATTCGAATCGCTATATTTACTCGTTTATAGATAATTTTGAACAAAGATCACAGCTATACCAAAAACATAAGGTTTCCCAAACACTGATTCTGAATACGACAATGAATACAGCAGATGTATTCAAACCACACACTAGTAGGTAATTCCTTCCCCTGTAATCCAGTATTACAGACAATTTTACCACAAGATCGCGCGTGAGCCAATTACAGCTGTATTCTGGCAAACACTCGTGTGACATCGTCATCGAGACGCGCCTATTACGAGAAAACCCGACGAATCTGCAAATGGGAATTTACGAAGAAATTGGTATAAAGATATACGACACGAAAGACCTATTTATGTTTTGTGGTTTTGTATCGATGATGGTTCAGTTAGCGTTCACCAGGCGAAAGACGTGGGTTCAAACCTTTAAACCCCAACAATAAGTGAATAATAATACTTGGTGGTAGATCTCCTTACCAGGTACCACCGGAGTACCAGATATTCTGCCGCCAAGCAAACATAAACAAAAAAACAACAAAAAAAAACACAAAAAACAAAAAAGACATAATTATCATACATACATACATATCATATTTTTGTGTAAACATTACTGTGTTCCGGTTTAAAGGGTTCTGCAGCTAGCGAAATTATTGGGCTGTTGAGACTAACCATCAAAGTCTCAAAGTAATGAGCGCCAAAGCAGCGATGCCCTGGACTTTGTTTTGTTACTCAAAGTTCTGTGTATCGCTACAATGGTCATGGACAGGCGTTATCTCTCACCATCAAGAGAGCGTCTCGTTCGTCTCATTATTTTTCACATAAAAAAAAGCTTGAGCTGCCGGTGAAGGAAAACATCGTGAGGAAACCATAGCATGGTGGTAGGGTACTTTCTAGTACTCGACTGGCTAGCTACCACCCTCAAGTTGAAAATCTGCTGCCAAGCATCTAACGGTGTGTTCCGGCAACGTCACTTGAGAGCCAGTTCCATTCCAGGCTGTGGTGATATAGGTGTGTTCTACTATCTTCGACCACACCGTCACTTAACATCAGGTGAGCTGTGGTCAAACTCCTAGCCTGTTAACCAAAACTTTGCTTAGTTTGGAGCTAGAGACGCTGTGTGAAATGCCCTCTGATATAAAGATTTTAAGTCGATTTTGAATGACTACGTATTTTAAATTATCTAGCAATCACATTTAAATACAATTAAAAACGTCATCCATAGTAATAGGAGAGAAAATACAAGCTCTTCCGTGTAATACAGCTTTGTGCATATTTTATGAAAATAGCTGATTTTTCTTTATTAAAATTTCAAGCAATTTCTTTGAGAACGATTTCCAATCAACCACAATAAACGCCACCACATTGTCATCGATGAAATTTCATAATTTTGTCTCAAAATTTGCACCTCCCGTCTCCCTTTGCAAAATAATTGCTTCTCCACCCTAAGCCTGGGATGTAAAAACCAATGGACGTGACATGTTTCTTTAGAAACATTCGTTAAATTGAAAAATAAAATTATGTTTTATTATATTAGCATATCATCCGACTTTATTCAGTAGCTTCTACTAATAAAATACAAAATAATGTATTTCATAAAATGTGTTATGTACAGATTTCATCGTTGCTTGCTTAAAAAGTTTGAACAACAACATTATCAAAAAATAAGTCAAGAAAAATGCAGTGGAAAATTAAATGTGGACAAAAACAACACATAACCCTACGGCAACAATTTTGGTGACTAATTATACCATCAGGTGACCTGTCTGCTTCTTTATCATTCCATTTTTATTTAAAATCCTAATTTTTATTTAAAATCCTGATCACTGAACACATGAAAGAAAAAAAAAAATTTTTAATTCTTTTTTATGTTTGACAAAATAGATGTTTGACCATAGCTCACCTTTTATTACCTGACGGTGTGGTAAAGCACACCATGGCTGGAATAAAACTGATTCTCTAGTTAGCTTGTCAGTACACATCGTTATTGGCTATATTTTTCATGCGATTGCTTCTCATTACTTATAAGTTAAAATAAAATACGAGTGAAAATTATAGGAGCATTTTTTATTTATTACGTTTTAAAATGGTTTTAATAATAATCTAGTACCAAAACCCCATTTTGGTTAATACAGTACGTATATGTTATTAATTTAATTTCAATAAAAATACATTTGCAATACTAACAACATTTTACATCATTCTTCACTTTGGATCTGTGTCAGCTCTTTATTTTTCTGACCACGAATATGAGACCAGTTCTAACACTGTGAACAGTGAAATTATTATGTTTTAGCTATCAATCCAATTTCTACAACTAATTCGACAGTCTTGTTACAGTTGGTTCTTTGGTAGAATGTCTGCTTCAAGGGCAGGGTTCGATTCCCAACCAGGACAAATTTTGTGGTATAAACAAATGTATGTTCTGTGTCTGGGTATACTGTATGTATTATAAGTATGTATTTACATAAAAAAGTATTTTAAGTATTCTATCAGTTATCGGTCTCCCATAGTACAAGCTTTGCTTAGTTTGGGGCAAGGACATTACACACAGCGCCATCTGATGGCGCTGTGTGTAATGGCCTTAACATCAGGTGAGCTGTAGTCAAATAACTAGCCTGTCAAACGTAAAAAAAATGTATATCTGTGATTTATAATTTTGCTTTAGATGCTGTTTTTTTTTTTTTTGGTTCAACAAAAATAAGTTAAAAGTGACATTCAAGACATTTACATGTCTCACGCGATGCACGTCCAACATTTTATTCATCCAAGCTTAGTAACCCGGTAGGTCTGGTCCGCTGTACCCCGATAGCCTTGTATTTTGCTCTGAAGTTTAAAAAATCTTTATCAGAAAAAAAAAAGTAATTAAAGAAAACTCTTTACCGTTACCCGGGAGATTTATCGTTTAAATTCAACGTCACTGTAGGGCTGCCAACTGTAGATAGGTATTCGAGCAGGCTCGAGAGTAAAAAAATTAAAAAGAAAAAAAAGTTAGATTTTTTTTTTAGGCTTGCTTTTATATTTTTTTTAATTTAGATTAAAAATTTTCTTAAATAAATTATTTAATACGGGGTTTTTGGCTAACCTGTTATCTACATTCATTATGACAAATTAATGTAAAATGATAATCATCCTTAATATTATTAGTCATTTTTGTAGTTTTTGTATTTTGTAGCGATGACAGCTCAGTGGTTAGCACGGTCCGTTCACACGACAAAGGACGTGGGTTCAAGTCCCAACAATGAGCTGAGCGGTATGAATGAAAACACCGTGAGGAAACCACAGCACGGTGGTAAATATTTTTAAAAACAACAGATCTAAGCTTGTTTTTAAAATATATATATTTTTTTTTTTTTTTTTTTTAACTGTTGCCTGTTATTTCTACCTGAGCGTTGTAGACAACCCTAACTTAGTAATGGACAGGAGAGGGAATCGGAATATTTTCATGCTCAACAATTTTCAAGTTTCATTACAGAAGAGGGGGTTTTCGGAGATAATGATTAAGTGTTTCAAGTGATTTGAGAAGCGAAACTGTTTAGAGGTAGCTCTGAAAAGTTAAAATGTAACTTAAATTTTGATACTATTTAATATTTGACCGATTTTTTTTAAAGAGGTTTGTTTTTGACTGCCATCTCGCTTGTTGTTAAGTGCAATCTACGATGTAACAAGTTTGTCTACAAGAAATAGATTTACTTGTTGTTTTTTAAATTAAATGAATAAATAGAAAAAAAATTGTTCACGCCGAAAATTACACAAAAAATCATTAAATCATCATTTCAGCCGTAGGACGTCCACTGCTGGACATAGGCCTCCCTCATCGTACTCCACAAAGACCGGTTGGAAGCGGCTCGCATCCAGCGCGTTCCTGCGGTCTTTATTAGGTCGTCTGTCCACCTTGTGGGTGGGCGTCCTACGCTGCGCTTGCCGGTTCGTGGCCTCCATTCCAGAACTTTGCAGCCCCATCGGTCATCAGTTCTGCGTGCTATGTGCCCTGCCCACTGCCACTTCAACTAACTCTCAACACAAAAAATAAACATAACTGTATATTCCTATTTTCAAAGTTTGTAATTGTATTTATATTTTGTATAGAAACTTAAACGTTTAGCCAGCGTTTTGGGAACTATTCCCATTGATAGCGGCCTTTTAGATTAGTTATGATTGTAAGTTATTTTATTTTGTTTAATTGAATCTAAAACGTTGGTAGGTATTATATGTATTATTTTAATAACCTGTTGCAACTCATTTAAGTAACATAACTTAATAATATACAAATTTACAATTAAAAAAAAATATAGGCAACCTATAGGGCAACTCAGCGCACTGCTCCAATATAGCCGCGAGATTTCGGAGTAAACGAAAATGTCATCGATAATATAGAATTTATAGATATATGTCGATTTTTTAAAAACTACTCGATCGATTTCTATAAAATTTATATGAGACCTCTGAATCTACCAAACAAAAAAAAATAGATACAAGAAAAAATGGTAACATGGATTTTCACAAACAAACATCCCTCTCACAGCAAACGCATATATATCGTCTCCGTTCCGTCGTGGGTAAAAAACATACAACGAATTGAGAACCACTTTTCTTTGAGAGACCTGCTTTTTTGGGTCGGTTAAAAATGTCAAAGACACAAAAAACGTCCAAACGTAAACGTCTAGTATCGCTAGAATTTATACATTTCTTTTACTTTCTAAGTATTTCTAGGGTTTTTTTGGCGTGAACGTGGAAAGAGTCGTCGTCCCGTTGTATTTTTTCCAAAACCTGTGTTTTGTAGAGTGTTTATGCATAAAAATGGTGGTGTTTTCAATCACAAGCGCGAGTGTGGGAAAATACTATAATGTGGTAAAACATGATTTTTCGTGTTGCTTCCAAAACTCCATCGAAGCTTTATAGTAAAGTCGCCACTACTTTACTAGTATGACTGGACTTTATTGACACGGACTGGACTTGACCAAGACTGGACTTTGACTATAACTATAGCTACGAGGCAACTTACTGAACTTATGAAACTTGAAAATGTAAAACTTTTGACACGTATTTATGACGTATTCGTGTTGTTTGTTTTTTTTTTCAATAAATTCTTGCTAACTTATATTATTCTTTTGGCTTACATTTAATTAGTTTGAAATGTAATAGGTTCCTCTTCAATGCTCACTTACCGCAATACCAGATACAATCATCGGATACAATACATCAAATCAAGCAAAATCGTATCTTAAATTAATCAATGACAGAGAAATTCGTTTACTCAAATTCTCATTTCGAAACGTGTTTCGCGCGAGTGAACCACCAATATTAATAGACAGTACCGACAACATTATAAATCAATTTCAAATCTTTACACGCTATTTTTTTTTTTGGCTTTGCACGTATTTTAAAATGACGGTTATAGAGCTTTGGAATATATTGCAAGTATTGTAAAGGGTAAAAATATGTTTATTTTACTAATGCGGGATTTCTCACAATTAATTATAAACGGATACTCTAACTATAGTTTCGATCCCATCCGGTGGCCTTTTTAAAGGAGACAAAGTAGAGAACAACACGCGCGCGGTCTTGTCTCGTTTTGCACATGCCTTTTGAAAGTAGTCACGCAAAAGTAAAATAAAAGCATGTCAGTTTCCAAAGTAAAATTATTAGAAAACATTATTTTTTATGGTTGACAGGCTAAGTGTTTGACCACAGCTCACCTGGTGTAAAGTGACGGCGTGATCGATTATAGTAAACACACCTAGCCTGGGATGGAATTGGCTCTTAAGTGAGGCTGCTGGAACACATCGTTAAGAGCTTGGCGACAGATTTTCAATGTACGAGAAAGTTTCCTGACGATTTTTTCCTTCACCGGCAGCTCAAGTTCAATGTTGGGGTTTGAACCCACACACTTCGGCTTGTGAATCGAACGCGTTAGCCACTGAGCTATCATCGCTTAAAAATGAAGGGCGTGGGTTTCATTTTCAACAGAAGATTAATGTTTCTTATAAAGTATATAAGTATTCTATCAGTTATCTGGTTCCCATAGTATAATCTTTGCTAAGTTTAAAGCTAGCAAAATAACTGAGCTGTTGACACTAACCATCGAAAGTCTCAAAGTAATGAGCGCCAAAGCAGTGATGCCCTGGACTTTGTTTTGCTACTCAAAGTTTCGTTTGTCTCATTACTTTTACATTTAAAAAAACTAGTTGTCGCTTGTTTATCGATTTTGTTGATAATTAAGTTACTATTATAAATAAAGATGATATCCTACGATACTTGTTTATAAGTTACTAATAAAGATCGATTAATAAATCGATTGTTTGATTGATCGATAGATTTGTAAACCCTTTTTTAGTAATTATTTCTTTTGTAAAGTTTACCTTTTTTTAAGCATCATTATGTCGTTTGTACTCGTATGATTGCGGCTCCCGTGTGAAGGATCATTAAAAATATGTTATGTACAATGATAGACAAGTTTTAGGATAATTTGTTCTACAGCCTTGACCAAGTTTGAAGTGTGTTATTGGTTTGTTTACTTTAAAATATAAAGGAACATTTTAATTTTGAAACTTTTTTTTAACTATTGACGGGTAAGTAAAAAAAAACGCAAATTGCTAAAAAGGTACGGAAGACATTGGATTTTGCGACACATTTTTTGTATTATTGTACTTAGCGCTACTTATAAAAGTTACAAATTATGCCCTTATACATACCCTTCTTGCCCTTTTCTTTTTTTTAATTCACGAAATAAAAAAAAAGAAAAGTGAATAATAATAAATAATAATAAATAAATATCGTAGGGCATTACACACAGCGCCATCTGGCCCCAAACTAAGCAAAGCTTGTACTATGCGAGCCAGATAACTGATAGAATACTTAAATACTTTTTTTTTTGTAAATACATACTTATAATACATATAGTACACCCAGACACAGCACAAACATTTGTTTTTATATCACAAAATAATTCAAAATAGGTTCGCGTTTGACTACACTCTGCCTGATGTTAAGCAGTAGTGTGGTCTAAGATGGAGCACGCTTACGGAGAAGAATATTATATACTCTAGATTAGAAGACACACTATTTCACTATACCAACTCCTTGACTTCGTCACGACTTCACCAGAACTTGAAGCTCTTGGTCGGGATTTTAACCCACACTCAGCAGCGTGAGATCCGAGCCAACCCATGCTACACCCAGGACTGTTATCAATAAATAATATAGACGCTTTTCTGTTAAATATGAATGGGAAAATGACCTGTAACTTTGGTGTTATTAATAAATGATTTGTATTTGTATTTGTTTTTGGGAATTTATGGAAAGATAGATTTTTGTTTAATTTTTTTGGACTAGCTACTTACGTAAATCGGGAAGTAGCTCTACTGTTTACCGTAAATAAAATATCGTAGGAAATTTCAGACAGTGTCATCTAGCCCCAACCCACGCAAAATTTGGGAACTAGATAACTGATATAACACTTAAATACTTTTTTTTTTAAAATACATATGCACTTAAATAATACATACAGAACACTCAGACACATTTTTTTTTCATTCAAATGTTTGTCATAGTGGGAATCGAACAAACACCCTAAAGCTCTTAAAGCAGATGATGTACCAAATAAGCCAACAGGGCACTCAAATAAGGCCGAATATTTCTGTATTGCCATTGATTATTAGTAAATTAAATAATTTACTAAAAAAATATTTTTTTTTAAATTAAAACGTTGCTATTAATTATGTATGTATTAGTAATTAAACCAAAAACGATTTTAATATGATTAAAATTTTTGTAATTTTATTTCACCTTTGAAATATTTTGTTTTAAAACCTAGAGCCAAAAAAGTATGATTCGAAAAATTGTACCTATTTAACATTATAATTTAATTACGGATTGTCATGATAATAAACATTCTATATTCAATATAATAGAATAATATTTGACCGGTAAAATTAATTAAAAATTTAAAAAACCGTCTACAGTATTAACCCTACGTGTCTAACGAGAAAATTATTCACTTACTTTCCCCGTACTTATCGCTACTAGAGGTCGAAGTGACAGACAAATATAGCATACATAAAATACACTAACGGATAGACACATAAAACTGAATGTCCTAGCATTAATACAAAACAAATACACAATAAAGCCATAACACTTACAGAAGCGTATTGCTGGGCAAAGAAATCTTCACGACGAAAAATCGCAATTGTTACACTGCGACCAAATGATCACTATTTTCACACTATCGGCTGACACTATCCAATCACTTCGTTCACTATCCACTTATACAATAATCACTTCAATTTTCACACATCTGTCAAAGTCGTACGGGCAACTCTACAATTTTAAAAGTACTGAAATAATTAAACCCTTTTTTAATTAGAATTATTGTCGTTGCGTTACGAAAATGGAAATACGAGATCCGTGAGCGTTCGATTCGACAACGGTCGTGCGTCTCTCTCGACGGCCCAATGGGAACTGAGAAGGCTCTGTCCTCCAATACCTGCAGAGGCACGCACACAGATGCAACCCATGCGTATACAAAAGCGTTAGAACTTGCGCTTTAAAGCTCTAAGCCCACGTGCCGCGCTTTTTTTCTTTTTTCGACGATTGTTTTTTTTTTCTGTCCCCTTATCATTAACATTCGACACATTGTAGGCTGTGGGCTACCGTAATTTATGCTGTGACGAGGAAAAGTGTCATTTTTTACGGCACCCGCTGTATCTGAACGGGCTTCGACATTAATGGAGCTTACACGGCGTGCCGTGAAATATTGCGAAAGAAATAGACATAAATTAGCATTTGTGAATAATTATTTTTTGTTAAATGCAGATGAGCGTCTGTCGATACTCTTTGTTTTATGTGATTTGGGTGTTGTTGAACAAAAAATATTTTATGGCTAAGATATAAATTGTCTACAGACACGTTTATTTGAAGAACATAAACCAGCGCAGATAGTTAAGTTTCCAATTTCAGAAAATAATAATTATAGTCAATTTGTATTGGTATAGCACAAATATAACCTTTTGGCGCGCGAATAATTTAGCTTGACGTACATTATGTAACTATATCACAATACAAAAATAAATGTCAAAAATCACAAATATAAACAAATGTCAAATCAAAAAATAAAAGTTATAATAATGCCCAAACTATAAATATACAGGGTTCTAAGCTTGGGCCACACTAAACTTAATGGAGGTCATTAACTATAAATATAAATATGGAGTAGTAAAAGTATGTAGTTACAAAATAAATATAGATAATATATTAAAACATTAGTATTTCAGTATAATTTTATTTATGAAAAAAAGTATAATAATATTAAAGCATTAACATTAGAATTAAAAAGTCTCAAAGTAATTAACGCCAAAGCAGCGATGCTCTGGACTTTATTTTGTTACTTAAAAAAAATATTTCTTTTTTTTTTCTCAAAGTTCTGTGTATCGTTGCGATTGGCATATATGTATATGCGTTAGCTCTTACCATCGGGAGAGTGTTTCGTTCATCTCATTACTTTGATATAATAAAGCTCTGTTCTGTTCAATTTTTTTTAAAGGAAACCTTTGTAACTAAAGTAGTTTTACCATGACTTTTGTACGGACAGTGAGGCCAAATTTAGTTGTACGGGATAACTCACGTAATATTTTTTTATGTAAAAAGTAATGAGACGAACGAGACGCTCTCCTGATGGTAAGAGATAACACCTGTCCATGACCATTGCAGCGATACACAGAACTTTGAGTTACAAAACAAAGTCCACGGCATCGCTGCTTTGGCGCTCATTACTTTGAGACTTTCGATGGTTAGTCTCAACAGCCCAGCAATTTCGCTAGCTGCAGTACCCTTCAAACTAGACCACAGTAACGTTTACACACTACTGCTTAACGACAGAATAACTGGTACTGCGGTGGTACCTACCTAGACAACCTCCTGCTAAGGAGATCTACCGCCAAGTGAATGTGTCATAAGCACGTCCGTTTCAATAGTAAAATATTTATAACGTAAAAAACTTTGTCTTTAAAAAAAAACT